>VXBW01007106.1:87428-192956 GCA_013400375.1 Thinocorus orbignyianus
GCTGCATTTTCCCTGAGCACAAGTAGGGGACGGAGCAACGCGGCTGCTCTGCTTCGGGGGCAGCCACCGTTAACTTTGCTCCTTTAGGGATTTGGGGATTCAGAAGAAAGGAAAGTATGGGGCGAGGGGGGAGTAGAGATCAACCCACCCCGGCCCTCCTCGGAAAGGCAGGAGCTCAGGCCAGCAGCCCAAGACACTTCTGCTACACCCGGGCATGTGTCATCCGTAACGGGGGATTTCAAAATACTCCCGAATATTTTGAAAAAAAATAATAATAAAAAAAAGACNAGAAGTCCATGTAAAGGCAAATCGCGCCGCTTTTCACTTTTCAGACCATAAATAACGATTCTAGGAGGAAAAGGGCGAAATGACAAACAAATAGAGCGCAGCTGGGATGAATAAGGCCGATCAAAGTTAGCGGGGGCCGACGCTTCCCGCAGCCGCAGCAGATCTGAGTCCCATAAAGGTGCCAGCAACTCTTACTTCTCTCCCTGAGATCAAGGGAGAGGGTGAGCAGGACATTTTAACCCCCTGACATCTTTTTCGGGAACGGAGGAGAAGAAAAAAAAACACAAACATTTAAAAAAGAAGGAGGGAGTTGAGTATTTCTTGTTTGAGGGAGTCCCTAGTGCCTCCATGGTCTCCCAAGGAAGGGGAAGAGGGGCTTCTCCTGCAGCCCACGAAGCCCCCCGCCCAGTCCGCGTAGGATGTGAGCGGGAGAGGGGGAGCGACGCGACGCGGCGCAGCGCAATGTGAGGCTGGGCTTCGCTCCTCGGGGCAGGAGAGGTGCAGCCTTGCGCCCTTAAACGATCCAGAGCTTGGCTTAGCCCGAGGGATGGGAAAGCGGGAAATTACTATTACTTTATATATTTATTTTCCTCCTTGCGCGAGCTCGGTAAAGCTTCATCGTGAAGAAGAGCAGCGAAAGGGCAGCCCGCAGGGACAGTGGCTGCCGTCTGGCTCCCGGGTCTCGGAGCGTGGGTAACCCCACTCCCCTGGGCCTGGGACCTGGCAAAGGCGAGGAAACCACTCAAAAACTCCTTTCTTCCCGCTCCTCCCTCTTGTATAGGGGTGTGGTGCTGAGTCGAGGTAGAAAGTCTACCGTTGCCCCCCTTCCCTCTTTTTTTCCAGACCTCCACTTAAATTAGCGTCAGGAGAGGTTTCAGAGACAAACGGACTTTTCGTTTTTAGCGCGATGGGGCTGATTTTACGGCAGATCTGTGTGAGACGGAGTACATGTATATAGTATTATATATAATAGTCATATGCTTCATACACAAAATGTTTCTCCCGTGCAGCAAAACTGCAGTGGGAATTGCAGTATAAAATGCAAGTTTTAAAATTAATTCATCCTGACAGGTTTGACATCGCCCGGCTCCCTTTTTCCTGCAACTCCGTCCACAAATGAATGCCGCTTCCAGAGTGTATGTTTTAATTTGTCACATCAAGGCAATAAAAGGCAGCAATATATACTTAAGCCAGTTAACATTGTAATAACAGGTTTAAAGGAGCAATTAAATGGTAGTGAGTCGCATGTCTGACTTTCTATAGGCATTACCACATCAATGGTACCTTTTAGACTGACTATAACTTAGCATGATTGTCTCAATTAGTTTAGCTACATGATAGTTATTGTGAACTCTTTGTGAGTAATCAATGTTACGCAAGCTTATGGGAAGGAGTCTTTAATAGGGGTGAGCAGCAGCTCGGTAACATGGACCTCCTATTTCCAAAAAACACCTTTCCTTCTCTCTCTCTCTCTACTCTCTTTCTTTTCCTTTTTTTTTTTCTCCTTTCTCTCTCTCCATTTCCTTCCCCGAACTCGAAAGAAAGAAACGGTAATTTATAGTCTTATAAATCTGTTTCCGAGATCGGTGTAGCTGAACGTAGATTTACAGGCAAATAACGACTTCTGCCGCAGCTGACAAACGAAACAGCCTCTTCAGTTCAGCGCGGATGGCGAGTCATCCCTGCTACGCTTCCCTCTCTCTCTTTTATTTATTTATTTATTTATTTATTTTTATTAGTTGTGTGTGTCGCGGCTGTTCACTGTCATGATTCAACCCTGGGGCACAAATAACCTTGAGCGATGCTCTCATCAAATGCCGTGCGTGTCCTTCGCACTTTCGGCCGCAAAAGTTTCCCCTTGATGGCACCGGCGCCGGTTGGAGCCGGCGAGTTGCGGTGACCCNTAGAGACATAAATTGACAATTTATTGTGTATAACTTCTGATCAATTATTAATCGTTAGTGTCAACAACAGGGTTATAATTACCTTCAGTTATTTAAAGGAATATTTATTTTTTCTTCTCTCTGATCTGGTAATTAGTTAATGCTCTGGAGTAATGAATTCAAAGCTGATTTGATAATGATTGAGACAGGTTTTTCCCCGCTCTTTTGGCNGTTTGAGGGAGTCCCTAGTGCCTCCATGGTCTCCCAAGGAAGGGGAAGAGGGGCTTCTCCTGCAGCCCACGAAGCCCCCCGCCCAGTCCGCGTAGGATGTGAGCGGGAGAGGGGGAGCGACGCGACGCGGCGCAGCGCAATGTGAGGCTGGGCTTCGCTCCTCGGGGCAGGAGAGGTGCAGCCTTGCGCCCTTAAACGATCCAGAGCTTGGCTTAGCCCGAGGGATGGGAAAGCGGGAAATTACTATTACTTTATATATTTATTTTCCTCCTTGCGCGAGCTCGGTAAAGCTTCATCGTGAAGAAGAGCAGCGAAAGGGCAGCCCGCAGGGACAGTGGCTGCCGTCTGGCTCCCGGGTCTCGGAGCGTGGGTAACCCCACTCCCCTGGGCCTGGGACCTGGCAAAGGCGAGGAAACCACTCAAAAACTCCTTTCTTCCCGCTCCTCCCTCTTGTATAGGGGTGTGGTGCTGAGTCGAGGTAGAAAGTCTACCGTTGCCCCCCTTCCCTCTTTTTTTCCAGACCTCCACTTAAATTAGCGTCAGGAGAGGTTTCAGAGACAAACGGACTTTTCGTTTTTAGCGCGATGGGGCTGATTTTACGGCAGATCTGTGTGAGACGGAGTACATGTATATAGTATTATATATAATAGTCATATGCTTCATACACAAAATGTTTCTCCCGTGCAGCAAAACTGCAGTGGGAATTGCAGTATAAAATGCAAGTTTTAAAATTAATTCATCCTGACAGGTTTGACATCGCCCGGCTCCCTTTTTCCTGCAACTCCGTCCACAAATGAATGCCGCTTCCAGAGTGTATGTTTTAATTTGTCACATCAAGGCAATAAAAGGCAGCAATATATACTTAAGCCAGTTAACATTGTAATAACAGGTTTAAAGGAGCAATTAAATGGTAGTGAGTCGCATGTCTGACTTTCTATAGGCATTACCACATCAATGGTACCTTTTAGACTGGCTATAACTTAGCATGATTGTCTCAATTAGTTTAGCTACATGATAGTTATTGTGAACTCTTTGTGAGTAATCAATGTTACGCAAGCTTATGGGAAGGAGTCTTTAATAGGGGTGAGCAGCAGCTCGGTAACATGGACCTCCTATTTCCAAAAAACACCTTTCCTTCTCTCTCTCTCTCTACTCTCTTTCTTTTCCTTTTTTTTTTTCTCCTTTCTCTCTCTCCATTTCCTTCCCCGAACTCGAAAGAAAGAAACGGTAATTTATAGTCTTATAAATCTGTTTCCGAGATCGGTGTAGCTGAACGTAGATTTACAGGCAAATAACGACTTCTGCCGCAGCTGACAAACGAAACAGCCTCTTCAGTTCAGCGCGGATGGCGAGTCATCCCTGCTACGCTTCCCTCTCTCTCTTTTATTTATTTATTTATTTATTTATTTTTATTAGTTGTGTGTGTCGCGGCTGTTCACTGTCATGATTCAACCCTGGGGCACAAATAACCTTGAGCGATGCTCTCATCAAATGCCGTGCGTGTCCTTCGCCCTTTCGGCCGCAAAAGTTTCCCCTTGATGGCACCGGCGCCGGTTGGAGCCGGCGAGTTGCGGTGACCCGCATGTGCGTGTAACCCAGAAACGGGTGTGTATGGGTATGTACATGTGCGTGTGTGTTTCAGAGGGAGGAATGACTGCAAAAGAGGGGTTACAAATACGATATTAATGCAGAGAGAAAGGTCCTGCCGAAGCAATCGGCCGTTTAGTAACTTGTTAATTCTTCTCCACCTACGGACTCTCCCGTTAAATACCGAGCCACGGGTGGCTACTGCAAAATACCGAGGGCTGCAAATTTAGGGAGTTTAGTGAACTGCTTCAAAACACTAACAAGTTTGTAATATTTTCTGTCACGGGTGTGTGCGTGTGTGTGAAAGAAAAAGCGAGAGAGCGTGTACCATTAAAATTTAAGATAAAAAAGATGCAGGGCTATTTCGGTTGGTGAAGTTATTCTCGTTAGTCCTAACAATGTCTCACCATTAGACAAGGCTGGAGTCAGCCTCAGTTTCAAGATTTCAGATCTGCAAGCTTTTTTCTTTTTCTTTTTCTTTTTCTTTTTCTTTTTCTTTCTTTCTTTTTTTTTTTTTTTTTTTTTTTTTTTTTTTTTTTTAAAGTGCACATTACATTTCTGTCATGCTTTGCAGCAGAACACGATATCCCCAAAGAACCCAAAGAAGAAAAAAAAATACTCTGACAGCAACCATTAGTTAAGAGTGCAATGAATAAACCCCTTGCACAAGAGTATCAGGACTAATTAAGATTCTGTTTAGCAGCCCTGGATGGAATGTTAATGTAGCTTTGACTAACTGGGAATAAGCAGGGGGGAAAATTGCATTTTAAGAGGAATGCTGGGGTGATAACATCTCTCACTTCTTCTGTCCAAGGTCTGCCCAAGCCTGTTACAAAGTCATTATCTCAAATTACTCCTGTACTTCATTTTTAGAGGGTTTGGGCAAGATCCCCTGGCGTTGAAGCGCTGCCTAGAGCCTCACAAAGCCAATACTCTCTAAGGGGATAAAGCCTGAATCAACTCACTATCTCTACCTTCGAGAGTTTGCTGGTACCAGTTCCTTGGACAAATACAGCCAGGATTCTAGAGGTAGATTAGGATCTATTGCTGGCGTCTCCTCACAAATCCCTAAAGGGTTTTTGACCCTTTGAAGTTTCGTCTATTTTGCTTACACAGAAGTTTACATGATTAAGTCAGGATTTTACAAGGCTCAACAAGGCAAATTTAGTCACCTCGGAACACTCAACACCAAAAAAAAAAAAGTAAAATATCCAGTTGTCCTGCTATTCTTTTAGCTCCAGAAATACTAGCATACTGTGACATTTACAGGAGAAAAATATCTGCAAGACTGCTTCAGCAGGGGAGGGTAAAACAATCCACTGCCCCCCCCCGGAGTTGTTGTTGTTGTTATTATTATTATTCAGCCATTGATATAGTAATTCCCCGCCCACCACTCTGTTCCCAATAACCATAAATGCAGCTGTTTCTCAGAAAACAGATAAAATTTCCTGAAGTCCGTTCCAGTCTTTCTAACATTTCCAGCCTGCCTTCACTTCTCCTTATCCAGGCAGTTGCATTTTCGTCACCCCCAAGCAACAAGCCCGCCTGATCCTTCTCTCCTAAATAAACTTTTGCAAATGCTTAACTTGTTAAAAGCATCTTTGTGTAGTGCAAATCTTTGCTTGGTAGAAGAGAGCTGGGAACTGACAGCATGAACAGGAGAGGAGGAGCAGACCTCTTTCTCGGGGAATAGCTACCTATGGAAAGAAGCCCCCTGCAACCAAGAGCGGGAGGGCTGTAGCTAGAGACTTCGGTTGTGTCTGGCCCACACTGCTTGCATCGCCTGTTGAGGAATACAAACAACGTCTTTTTCTCTCTTTCTCCTTTTTCTCTCTTCCTCTCTCCCCCTCTCCAACCAACAAGGAGTATCTCTCTGCTAACGGATCACGGCTGCAGTTATTTTCTGCAAAAAGAAGGAATGATCTGTTCAGGCTCTGAATAATAATTAATGATAATAATAACAACAATAATAAAAATAAATAATAAATAAACAGACCTGGCAGACTGGAAAGTTTCTGTAGCTGGATCAGTGAGATGCAGGGACAACAAGGACAATCAAGCGAGCTGCAGATTTTTCTTCCTCAATTGATTTATAATTGATGAATGGATTTTCTAGTGCAGCTGCAGCGTGGTTAAAAACTAGTGAAGAGGTAGGTGTCCTGGGAGGTGTTATTTTGTAAGGGAGACAGTTAGGAGTAACTGGGTGCGTTTATCAGCAGGAGATCTGAGCAAGCAACATGATTACATTAGCTGTTAGTGGCTAGGATTCAACTTTCCGTAGGCCTCCAGCACCTGCAGTCTCGTAGGTGACTCACATGGAAATGGCCGTGTGCCGGCTGCCGGCAGCACCGGGGCATCGATCATCTGGTGCAGAGCTCCCCATTGATTTCAACAAGGAGCGCTGCACCCATCTGAACAGCATGTCCTGCACCACTGCCGCTCTGGCAGAAATCCACCAACTCTGGTTTTGCAACAGAAGGGTGGGGGGGCAATACCTTGCAGCGTTTCTCTCTCGCACACATTTTAAGGAAGTGAAAGGGATTTTCATACCCTCTAAGATGGGTATATTTTTCTATTTTTGCTGTGACTTTTTCTCCTCTGTGTGTGGATGCACCTGGTAGTTAAAGCATTTGCAGTGTGTCTTAAAAGAGTGGGAAGCTTTAAAAAGGATACCAAGAGATATGCAAAGCCTCTGGGTTGTGGGTGTTTACCACAGCTCTGGATGAACTTTAGGACCAGGTCCCTGGAAGGGGAGGGGTGTTCCATATATTCTGGATTCACATCATAAACCATCTGGGGTTAGATGTGATACCTTTTTTCGTGTACTCTTTGGGAAAAAAAAAAAAGTCTTCAGAAAGGACATGCCTCCGAGCATCAGGACCTCCCCGCACCCTTTTTAAAGGGGCTTAGGGCTATATTCAAGAAGGAGAAAAGATGCAAATAGAAGAGGGAAGTCGTATTTGGTTTCTTACCCTTGAGATAACTCGGCTTCAGGATCTTGCTCTTTTTTTGACCCTAAACTCTCCCAAGAAATCATGTACTATCTTTCGTTATGTCTAGAAAGGCTCCAGACTTCCCAGAGGTGAGGAGATCATACCTAACTCTGTTTGGGATGCTGACCCCAGCACACCCACACCCCAGGTTCTTGAAGGGCTCAGGCTGGTACGTCCTCCCCAGGTAGGCCTAAAACCTCAGCTGCTTGCAGGAGGTGGTCACTCTTGCCTTCTTCAATGCACCTGAGGTGGAATTGTTCCCGCTGGTGATGGCACAGCACAAACCCAACATGAAACCTTTGGAGCTGGGACAAAAATCTCCCAGCAGAGTAACTGAACTGCTAGGAAACACAGCCACGTCCCCCTGCTGCCTCTCGCTCTCCCTGCCCCTCGCCCCCTTTTTCTGCACATCCCCATCAGGGGAGGGGAGGTGAGACACCCCCCTTTACACCCTTCTTCACCTCTCTGTGAAAGAGGGGGGCACAGCATATGGGACTCTCATAGAGGCGGGCTCCAGCACACAGACATTATCTTTCCTGAGCTTTCAGCCGCATGTGCATGTGTGTGTGGGAGCAGATTTAAGTCACATTTTGCCACTTTTTTTATTTCCTATCGGATAGCTGCACACAGGCGAGGTGGCTTCGTGCCCAGAGAGAGGGCTCTGGATACAGCCACTCCACAGGCAAGGAACTAGGGGGCTGCTGCAGAAATGTAGGTGAGACTCAGTCCTACTGGTGGGGTGGTGAGAGGGAGCATGAGGGGGAAACTATGAGATTTAATTCCTCTCCTTCTCTTCCTGAGTGCTCTTCCACTGGGTGGGAAGAATCTTATTCTCAGCACATTTCTTCTGGGGGAAGAAAACCCAGCACTCCAAACCCAAACGCTCCAGCGCCATGCTCAGTTCGCTCTGTTTCCACAGACGATGAGAAGATTTTCTTCTTCTTTCTTTTTTTTTTTTTCCTTTTTTTTCCTTTTTTTTCTTTTTCTTTTTTTTTTTTTTTTTCTGTGGGTTTTAACTTGTCTTCTGATTTTTGAACTTTTTTCATGCCAAATTTTACACTGTAAGTCTGGGAGAGAGGGATTCCTTTATAAAATAAAGAAATGTGGAGTACTTAGCTCGTTACTCAGTACCAGAATCTGGGGCTTTGAAGTAAAAAACCACCAACCAAACAAGTACGAGATTTCTCATAAAACAATGAAATCGCACTTGACTTTAAAATATTATTATTGTCAGCAAAGTGACTGCATAATTGCATTCCTATTTCTCCATGTTAAGTTGGTGTTAATGTCTGTAAGCTAGATATTCTCACTTCATTGGCCCACATACATTTTTAAAAATTCTCATTAGAGCTGCAAAACCTGGTTATGGAGGAATAAAAATCTACCTCCTCTGGATTTTTTCATAGTAAATAATTTGAATTGCAGAATAATATCGGTGAACATGCAAGAACACATCATTTAGCTTTCTTATGCTGAATTTGGAAAGTTGGCCGTTACAAATAAATTGTTTATATTTTTTGATGACAATTACAAAAAGAACTATATAGCGGAATCCTCCAAACCGCCTTTGTACAAAGCCCCTTTTGAATTACAAACACACATAATTCTACTTCAGCTGACTTAAGTGGGAGTTAAATACTCAAGAAGTAGCATTCAAATGAACTTTATCTATAATAGAAAGAATGAAATTATAGTCCTACAATTGGCATAACAGGAAAAAATATTTACACAAACTAATAAACAGGAGAAACTACTCAGTTAAAAGCACAACTTTTCAGATGTTTTAGAGGACTAGAAACAATAAAAATGTCTGTGGAAATATGGTCCATAATATCCTTGAAAAATCCATACAGCTGAGTTCAATTTCTGTTATTGAATCCAGTCCTAAAAAAAAGTGGTAAAGCTGAACTATTCATCCTTAAGTTATTTTAATGTAGTGTGCATATAAGCTTATTTTTATTAATGGAGTAGGTTTGTGATTCTGAAGATAATAAGTCACAGTGTAAATCCACAATAAACTTGTTTTCAAACTAATGAAAGGATCAGACAGCAGATAAATCTGTACATTTTGTCTCTGTATTTTTTCCTTCTTATTTTGTTCTAATCCCTTCTATAATGCCTAAGAATATTAAACATGAATGCATTAAGGGCCCCTGTGAGTCAGTGAGAAATATGGCTACAGTCGTCTTCTTCCATTTAGTTCCATTGTCACGTTGTTTAGAATATTATAATGTAAAAGTATATAATGAATATGCAGTAAAAAATAAGTTGAGAGAAGCAATATCTTTTAAAATACGTCAAATCACTCATCAATACTGAAAAAAACCAGTTTCTAACATTTTTCTGTTGAGAATTAGCTAATTTTGCATTTAAAGAGAATAAAAAGAGTATGCCAGTTCCAAAATCTAAAATGCACCGATTGAACGCAAACTTATTTAATCAAACAGAATTTTAATTTGGGAAATGTGGAAAATTTTAGTGGAAAATTGTTACCATGGATATCCACCTTAGCACGGAATGAAGAGAAATCCAATGGAAAAAATCTGTGTGATCATATAAATAATTACTTTATTGTAAACATGCAAAAGAGGACAAAATTAAGATCCCACAAACTTTATTTATGTGATATTCACTCTTTGCCTTATTGAATTTAAAAGCTAAATAAATTAATTTTTTTTTAACTCTTTTTTTTTTTTTTTTCTTTTTTCTGTTATATATAGGATTCCTTGAATTGGCTCATGTAGTGAAAGACCAAACTCCAGGTGCTCCTGGAGCCCAAGACTGTGATGATCATGCCTCCAAGGCACATCGGGCATATGACAAGGAAGTCTATTGTCCTCAGCTGGAGCTGGGGGTTTGGAGATTTTCTTGCAGAATTCTGCTGTGAGGCACTCCTCCATCTCCAGCTCTGTGCCATAGCTTCTCTCTCGGTCTGTGTTTCCAGATGCAGCTGGTTAGTAGATCACAGATCAGGTCAGGCAATTGCATTTGATGTGTGGGGGTCATATGTAAGACCCATATGTAAGGAGAGAGAGAGAGAGAGAAAGAGAAAGAAAATAGCACTGCCTTGCAAATGTGTGAGGCACGAGCACAGTAAAAGGAAGATGTCTTGGGAATCAAATGGTACAAAATGTGAGATATCTGATATTTTCTTATGTATGTTATTTCCAATTAGTTTTTTTTTTTTATAAAGATAAAAAGTAGTTGTACTGTAGCTGCCTCTTACCATCTATCATTGTAAGAGTCCAGCATTTTTTTGTGTACACCTCACCAGCTGAACTGAATGACCATTATATTAGGTAGTTTCAGGTAGGGGAGCTGGGACTGTGCCAACTGCTTGGAAGCCCAGCCTAACCACTTTCTTTTCATCTCAGCTCCCAAAGCCATCAAATATTTCTGAAACCACATCTTCTGGTGGCAGTGAGAGACTTCTTGTTTCTTGTCAGACAGACTTAGCCATCACAGCAATTAGTTGATGTAGGGAGTAAAGAAGGGCAACTCTTGTGACCCAGACTGAAGCTGGGAAAGTAAATACCTAATATTTTGAACACTCCCAAGAGAAACATGATTCGTTTATGTGCAAGGGAGAGGAGGAGGAAACCACATTTCTACCAGAATTGGAGCTTTATAATGTTCAGCCAGGATTTGCCTACATCTTGAGATGCAGTTATCCACTTGTAATATAGTATTGGCAATGCCCAGGTAAAAGGAAAACTATATATTTATAAAATATGTATTTGAAAGTGTGTAAGCATGTTAATGTAGCTCTACAGAATTAGATGTTAAACATATTAATCTCTTCAAATACGGTAATAATCCATGAATCAATACATAAGGATCTATGAGTTGACTTTAAGGGAATACGGTTGCCTTTATCTAAGAGTGTAAGCACATTTAGAGGTATAATAGATAAACCATGGTTAGGGGTTAGGTTTTCCATCATTTCATTTAAGATTTCTGCATGCAACTCCTGTTATGCTCTGTAAGCTTCTTCTATATGACTCCCTTGAAAGGAACCCAAAATCTTAAGATAAAATGACAAAGATATTCTTTATTCAGCTATTCATAGTTTATTACCACATATAGAGACAATAGGATAGGCTTCAGAGTAATTTGAGGAAAAGTCTTTCTCAATACGCTTTTTTTTAAAGTTGTCAATAAATCAGGTTTTGCAGTGGTAAATAACTCTGTCTAGTGGGATTTCAACAAAGACATTCAAGATATGACCTTGAAGAGGAACCCAGGGCACTGTAAGGTGTTCAAGCCATTTTCATCTCAGAACTGTAAGTGCATTATATTTTTACAGGAGTATTCAGTACATCTTGGGTGAAAATAGTCACTGATGTTACTCAAAAGAGGCTGGTGAATTTGCTAAGAGGAATTTGGCCCAATGAGTTTCATGGGTATTTCACATGAGAAAAAGATCATGTGCTTAATGTGATTACATACAAACTCAGGTAAACAGAAAAACTTTGAAATGCGTGAGAAATAACAAAGCTAGCAGATGGTAAAAAATAGACAATACTCAAAAATGAATGCTTATATGTATATATATGCTGCAGATGGAAATGGAAATGAGATCCCTATTTAAAGATGGATAGCATTTTCTTATGTAAGATTCCGGTGTGTTTCTTATTGTTAGATGTAATCGTTCAGACAAGAATTTTTATGACTGATGTCTGCCTCACACTGCGTGTCTTGCTTTTATATAAAAAGAAAGCTTCAGCAAAACAGTTTAACTGTTTCCAGGAATGATAGGGAGAAATTATTTGGTTTGCTAATGTTAAAAATCTGTGTGACCTTATGGCTTTACAGTAAATGACGTAAATTTAGGAAGGAGAGTATCTTGAGGCCAGAAAGAGCTGTAGTTTTTTGTTTTCCCTGTGAAAATACACACCCATTTGGTAGAGTTATCATTGAGTATACTTTCTATAATAGCTTATAGTTTAATTCTTTGTAGATTTCATCTGTAGCGTGTATTTTCAACGCTGGCAGTCTCAGAGCAGAGCTAAGCATGTCGTTCCCTATAATTGTTTCTCTTATGTGCCTCAGTAACTCTAGAAGCAAGGGCAAGAAGACTGTCTTTTTTCTGCTCTTATTGCTCCTTCATTGCCGTCCACATCACTTCAGAGCAATCTGAAGAAGGACAGATTAATCAGCCTCGAATGAATTTTAAGTAGGGAACAGAGCTGGGACAGGGACTGATATCTACAGGACTTAGGATCTGAAGGAGGCAACAAGTTCTAGAAGTGGTCACGGACAAGCTCAGGCAGTAGAAACAAAAGAAGATGGAAGAGAGGTGAAAACAGCTTGTGCAGATAGGGGTAGGATATGACACATTAGAAAAGACCTTAAAAGGCCTATATCCACTAAACACATCTTCCATAACCTGAGGCAGGACCCAGGATTTCTGTTTTTCAGGGTTCCTCTGCTATTTACTAAATAACTGGGATGTCAATAGCAGCACAAATCTCTTAATCCCCATAGGAGTAGATCCATAATCAGTGTTGATTATTCCCTTGTTTCAGGTAATAAACTTCTGCTGCAATTCAGATTCTAGCACCATTGTCCACAGTATGAGAATTGGAAAGATTTCATATGATTAACATTTTTGTCAGACTTAGAAACAAAGAAGTGATTATATTTTTTCTTCCCTAGGCACTGCATCATCCCACTTGATTGTCTGCTGGATAGACAGACCTCCGAGAATGAGACGCTGTTTCAAAAACTAGCCTTTACTTGTGGATTTTCTAAATGTTCAATGTTTGGCCTTGTAGCCCTAATGTTTTGTTTAAACTTGATTCTTGAATGCAGCAAGTAACAGAAGAAAATAACACAAATTGACTTTTTGTCTGTCATCATCCATACTATGACTGTTTGTACAAATACATACAGGTGTGTGTGTCTCAGTGTGTGTGAATGTGCACATATATGTTCTTTATACATATGCATATATCTTGTTATGTGTTCTCTCTTTTCACATGCCTTTTTGTTGGCTTTTTGTGGAATAAAGACTAGCAGGGAGTTACATAATCCTATAAACACTTAGACTGGTGAAGTAATTTACCTTATTTCAGTGAGGACTGCCAAAACCAGCATGAGAATTTGTGACATTGATGTTATTCAGATGTGAGAGTTTCTAGGATTGCAGTTATTGGCTGTAGCTATTTAGAGACTTTCTGTTTCTTCCAGCAGTGTTAGTACTGCAATATGCTGTAACTAACTGATTGCAGCAAGGCTCCATGCTAAATTTATATATACAGAGCTTCCATATCTGTCCAAAAATGTATGCAGATAGCTAGTGTCAATGCAGGCATGGAGCCATTTTCTAAGTTCATAGTTACTAGTTTACATTAACATTTGCAGGATTTGAGCCTTGGTTATTTTCTTATCTTCTGAAATGGGAAAGGGGTATGAACACATCAGGGCTAAACTGCCAGATGTAGTAGTCCTGCCAAAGCATTTGCAGTGTATCTAATGCTTTCCTTGAACCAGCTGATCAGTCAGTCAGTGATTCGTTCCCCAAAAATTACTCCTAGGAAGAGAAACAAAGCTAAGAATTTAGCAGCATAAAGCGTACGTAAGAGAAAAACATTCTTTTCTCTTGCCTCCTTTCAGCTACTCCAGAGAAATAAGACATAACATAACACATATAAAGTAACAAACATCTAACCCTTGATGCCAACCAAGAAGAAACAAAATGGAAAACTAACTAATCATATGAAGGAAAATGTTAAGGATCTCTCAATTCTCAGCTACGCTGATTAATAATTACAACAGCAAGAATTCAGATCTCTGGTTTCCATGTATGTATACATATATTGCCGTTTCTCCTGGTGTTGTACACACAAATGTGCACACGTGTGCACTCACACTTCTCTCTTGTATAATGGAGATCGTTTATTATGCACATCTGCAGGAAAATCTAACTTCTGATGCTTTATTTCAGAATATTTGGTAATTTTAGTTAGTATTTATGATACCAAAAGAATTATTCCAAAACATTTTTGCAATGATCAATCAACAGTGCTTAAAAACAGTGTTAAGTCATAAAAGACCTGTTAACCTAGGATAATTTTGGTATGAGATTGAAAGAGCATCATTATCTAAAATAATGCCATTCTCATGAAAGCAATTCAAACTTGTTTGAACAGACCTGAATCTGATATACTTTTTGTGGCTGTACAGTTAGAAATTTCCAACTTCAATGTGCTTCTGTCTTGCCAGTAGCCATGTGTTGTACTTCTTTGACACTGTATAATTGGGTTTCATGTGTTTTTAAAAATCATAAACTGTTGTTTGGTTATGGGAAAGACTGAGAAAATAAGCAAGACATATTTAGGGGTAGCTCCTCTACCTTATCGATTGGCTCATAGTGCTGCATACGACAGAGACTGCAACTGCTTGTGTCTCCTGTGACTGCCTCAGACAGTGACCAAGCACTGCAGTACCCTGAAAGAGCTCTGTTCTGTTACGCCCTGCAGTTTGCCACCATGTTACATCAGGGGATGTAGCATCCAAGTGAAGCTGCCTACTGCTGGCTGGGAATGTCTTTCTTTCCACTGAAGTCACAGGGTAAGAGCAGACTTAAGGCTGAGAAATTCCCATGCTCATGAAGGAATTGTGCTCAGATTTGGCTCTAAGCAGGCAGTATTTCATTTGGTAGCATTAAAAACAAAGGGAAAATGGCACAGAGCGCCAAACTGCTTAGGACTTCACACTAGAAATTCAGAAGATTTCTTCAGGATGCCTGAGGACATCCATTTGAGCTGACAGAGGTCCAGAGGGAATTCAGTTTTGTGTTCCCAAGACTAAGGAACTTGTGCCTGACATGGGGAACTGGGGGCCTATGCTGGGGAGCCAAGCATCCAGATCCTGCTTTATCCAGAGGGATGGGGTGGTTGTGGCTGCATCATTTGTTTGCAGCAGTGTCATGCTCTGTTTTACTTTCACCCTCCCCACTTCATTCCTCTAGCAATCCCCTGCCCTGGGCAGCTGTTTATTTTGCCTTTGTCTGTAAACCAGCCCTAACGAAAAAAAAAAAGGAAGATTATTAAAATGATAGATAATGTCTCTTAAGTGCCCACCCCAATATTTTGCTTAAATATCTCTAGATTTTAAAGGTTCCTCTCTAGAAACATTAATAGTGTTTTACACAGCACGTTTTCAAAGGTCAGAGTGAGTATTGTGAAGGTTTAGACTATATTGTTATGATATCCTCTCACAGGCAAAAATGAAAATTAACAGGATCTGAGCAATGCGTAAAAAACTCCCAACATAATACTGTTAGAAAGCATCTTAAATATCACTGAAATCCTGGAAACCTTGAGAATATGAAACAAAACAAAACAAAACAAAAAAAGGATCAATTAGATACAGTATTTTGTTATTTTCCCCTCATTTTTTTTGGCACTAATATTTTTGAGTTACATTTTACAGTCTGCCTTATAACTGATAGAATCGGGTTCTTCACTATTTCAGGTTAAGCAATAAAACCCTACCAAACCCAGGGGCATAGTGTGCAGTAGCTAAATGTGACTCTTGTTTAGGCTTCTGTCAATTGATTGAAGTCAAGTGGGTTGTGTTGGTTTGTAGACCTCAACAGAAATTCACTGAAATCGTCAGAAAAATCTCTCTTTGATATAATTGAGATGTGGATGAAGTTGTAAGTGGAGGGCTTTGTTTTTGTGTTTAAAATGGACAATAGACTCAAAGAAATTAAACCATTTCACTTGCCAATAATAGGTAGAGATATTTATGTATGTTATCATTTTTTTTATATTGCTTGTTAAATAGTTTTATGAATGCCTTTAAACAATAACCTGAACACAAATATGATTATTCAGTATATTGTCTGGTAGAATTAAATTCCGATTAGAACCGTGTAACTTGAGTGACTTAACAGCATTTTTGGTGTTTTAGTTGAACACAGTATATTCTGGGTTTGTTTTGGTTTTTACTCATTTGTTTGTTTGTGGGCTTATTTCCTCCCTCTCTTTTGTTTTTGTTTTTCTTTTTCTTTTTTTTTCTCTTTTTTTTAACTTGATTTTATTGCCTTGGCCTGGATCTGTGCCAGATTGTAATGCTGAGACTGTCCCTGCTGTTAAAGATGATGGAGAAAGCAGCCCAGGTGGAAAACTNAAATGAATGGCAAGTCTAGTTTGATCATTTGGCCAAAAATATTTACTTCATGGATTACATTATGAATTGATTATAACTGTAGCTAAGAGGGAGGGTGAATTCCCAGAAAGTTAATATTTCTTGTTAAGCAAATCTGGGATATAGATCAACTGCAAGTACCAAACATGATGAAAGTGAATCTGGAATTTCTTACGTCTCCTCTAGTAAAATATAAACAGATGCAAAAGGTCCAACATCATATTTTTGGGCACTTTGTGATGCCTGTTGTTGTACGTAAACTTCCAACAACAGGATGAGTTTCCTTTATACTAAGAATGCTACATAATGTAGCTTCAAGATTTTGTTTTGAAGAACTTTATTTAACCTACAACCACTCTGGAATAACCCTCTGAGCTTTATATTCATTACAGCATAACATTAAGAGGGTCCTGACAGCAGAATAAATTAATTTAAATTATTTATTTAGTTTGGCCATTTATATGAATTTGGTTGAGGTGAGACATCCAAAATAAATCAGTTAATTTGTGCCTCAGTTTAGTGTCTTTAAGGAGTCTTGTAACAATAATAACAATAAAAAATAGAACTCCCTAAGAATTTTCTCCATAAATTGAACTTTTGAATAAGTTTATTCCCTAGCTAAATCTCACGCAGGGAATTGCCTTCCTTTCAGGACAACCATCTTTCAGCAAATCCACACAGGAATATTAGTCTTATTTCATTTAATCACCCAATCCTAACAACTAAGTATTCACTTCATTAAAGGCACTCAAAAATTCTGGCCAGCTGTTTCCTGCCACTTGGCTGAGGACAAGGTGGAGAAAGACAGGCAATTCAATCCTTGGTAACTCTCAGTGGCACTCAGCGTAATTCTGCCACATAATTATACTTTCATCATTTTATTCCTAAATTAGAATACGAATCCAAGGTGGGTTCTGTGACTTATAGGCTTAAATTCTGACATGTTTAAATTCATGTTGTACACATGAAAATTTCCAGAGACTTTAATAATCATCTCAGACTAATTCTTTGTTTTGTCAACTGTGCTTTCTCTTCCTTTTTTTTTTTTCCAAATCGTTTTAAATTACAGTAGTCAAATGGGTTGAAGACAGAGATATAATTAACATACTAGTTGTATATACAAGTCACATATTGGTTACTTGCTCTGCTCCTGGAAAACCATTTCCTGTTCTGGTTCAAATACAGAATTCTGGAAAATTAAGAACTCTTTGTTTAAGATCAAGGTGACTACAGTATGGTGTTTTTAAAGCTGGTAGTAATTTTTATGCACTGAAGGTAAAAAGAAATTCTGATTACAACTGAAGAGTGGCTTAAAAAAATATCCATTTAATTGTATGAACTGTCAAGCCTGTTGCCTGTGAAAGTACGTGCTAAGATATCAAATCGTAAATCAACATTGCAAGGCCAGAATCTAAGCAGATGTAAATCAGTGAAGTTATACAGACTTCAGCTAAATTGTGCTTATTTATACAGCTGGGTCTGTCTATTGGGTGTTGCAAAAATGGCAAAGTTATCCAATTTGGTCATAATTCAGGAGAACTCTTGGAGAAAAATGCGCTTGTCCCTGGAAAGAGAATTTAGCATTTTGTATAGACCATGGGGAAGATTAGTTATGTCAGGATGGGATCAAACCCCCTCCACTAGTCCAGGAAATGCTGAGCAGGGCTGCATGAAATCCTGCCCCCTCCCTGGGGCAACAGCAGCCTAGTCCAGGCATCTGTGCCCACTTGTGCACCACAGATTTGTGTATCCTCTCTCTAGTGTAAGCCCGCTACTGATTTTCTTTGGAAGAATGAGCAGAATACAGTCTTTTCCATAAAGGAAATCACCTGACCAACAGCCTAACAGCTGCAGAGCAATTTTTTCAAATTTTAATCCGTCTTCTGTAGCTCCTGCCCCAGTTCAGTGTCCTAAACCCTTGAGCCAAGGGAGTGGGATGTTCGGAACTATATACCCTATTCTCACTACACAGGTTAATTAATAGGATAAAATGCATTCATTTTCCCTTGTCCTTGGATTTTAAAATCAAGGCAGCTTCTCATGATGTTGTCAGCAGCTCAATTTTATAAGAACATCTTGGGCATACTCTGCAGGTTGTGATCTGAGTCAGGCAGCTTAGCCAATAGGGACTCACTCAAGGGGCAAGAAATACCAACCACTTACTGGACAGAATTTCTCAGGAAGTCAGGCCTAGTTTGAAATTCCCTCCTGGTCTGTAAGCAAGGTGCTCCACTCCTCATCCCGGCACAAACTAGAGCACTGCAAGGCTCACGTTACCCTCAAGGCTAGGCAGCAGCCAAGGAAAAGGTTTTGGACACTAATTTTGGATTTAAATTTCTGATTGGCTTGCTCCTCTAAACATTTGCCCTCAAGAGGTCTTCACCATGTGCTTGTAAGTCAGGCATAAAGCTTAGATACTGTCTTTGAACAAAGATGCTTTACCCAACTTGGTGTGACCAGTCACAGCTTTAAGAAAGGATCTTAGCAAGTAACGTACCGATTTCCTCCTGATGCACTTTGTAAACTAGGTGGTCTCATCTGCTTTTTAGGTTTCTATATATAATACTTGGCGTTGTTTTTCTTTTGACTATGCAGTTTTTGAGAAAGGTTTTCTATTATTCAGATATTATTCAAATTATGTTTATTTTTATTTTATTTTACTGTGGAGACAGAAATTGTAGCACAATGCTTCCATAGAAATTTGTAAGTAAGAATAACAAAGAGAGGAAAAGTAAGTAGGTGGTAGTCTGACACTACTACATAGACATTTGTTTCTCTATCATGTTTACTGAGCTTACGCTTAGCGGTTTGCAGTAAAGATGAACATCACGGGGAAGTGAAATGGTATTTGCTCAATGTTTCTTTTCTCCTTAAAATCCCATTGTAATGCTGTAGTTTTTCCTATTGCTGCAGTTCATTTAATCAGTAACTTCATCTCAATGGGCTTTCATGCCCTGAAGAGATATATGGGCTTACAAGGATCAGATGGTGTAGGGATATAGAGCTAGGAGACTTGCTGACTGCATAGATGAGTCAGAAAGCTGCAAAACTTTCCCCTCAGTTTGCTGAAGACCAGCTATTCTCAGAACTGAACACTGCCTTACTTTCCCAACAGGAAATATAAAAGTGCAAAAGTTTTGAATATGTCTTTCTTTTTTGGATCTTTCAGCTTCTCTGAAGGGAATTTGTCATCTGATGTGAATGCTAATGATTGTGAAAAAAAAAAGCTTGTTTTGCTGCTAGGTCCTTGAAGGAATTGAAGAAGGTTCAGCAGCCTTCAGATTGGTGTTGAATTTTTATGGGGGGGTTGGTTAGGCACCTCAGACTGGGCCTCATCACAGCCAGTGAGCAGATTAAAAAAATGTCCTGGCACACATAAGAGAGAAAAGATTCTTTTATCTTGTGTAGGGAGGTGGTCTACTGAGTGCTGTGTCAGGCCTCTAACAGCCAATAGCAAATGAGGATCTGCCATGCAGAGCACAGGTTGTCATTATCAACTGAACCATTCCTTCCAAAAACAAAGAGAGAGATGCCACTCCTCATTTTCTAAAATACCGACTGAGAAGGTAAGTGGTATCTGTGCAGCTTCCAGTAACTCATTGCTACATTTATGACCTCTAACTAAGCATTGTGTTTAGCCAAGCCTTTTGTTCGCATAGTGGGACCATGGAATTCTAGAAAGCTCCACTTTAAAAAGCTCAAATCCCCACAGATTTTTTTTGGTGTGCAATGTTTGGTATCTTACCGGCAAACATCACAGTCTGAAATAATCAACCTGATATTTTACAGTCAGTAGTGGGACAAACTGGGTCCCTAGAGCCTTAGCTGAATGCATGAGGACTTAGGTACATGCAGTTACACGGATGCATGAGGAAGCACTTAAGGCACATGGGTTGTTTTATTGAGCTGCGTCCTACCCATGTCCTCAGAAATTTCCAGCACAAACAAAGCTATGTAACCCTCTCCAGGCTACTTCTGTCCTGAACTGCAGGGGTCTCTGAGGTAGGTCAGCTTCCCTTCTTATTCACTCTGTGACTTCTGATAAGACTCCCACCTGGAACAAGGGTAGAAGGTATGGATGTCATTAAAATCAGCAGCTAGCTGGTACACCCAGGCTGCTTAAATGCTGGCAGATGTCATATTTTATGATGAGAAGGCTACCAGAATAAAAGAGAGGGATCAGAGTTCTCGACAACGTCAGCAAGACGTGAGAAGAAAAAAAGAAATATTAAGATAAAATGCTTGCATTTTCCCAATTAACTTAGGAGAATAAAGCTTTGCTTTTCCAAGTTGACTTTATTTTAATATTCCTTTGAATTTTGCTTCAATAGCAAAGTGAAAGCAAAAAAAGAAATCCAAAACAACTCGCCTTAGATATTTTTTATATGCAGAAAACTGGTGAATCACTCACAGTTTGTCCCTCCAGGTGAAGGAAGGTGGTCCTTTTCAGCTGATAGGTGAGTCAAATTTGGTGGGTGCAAAGAAAGCTTGTAGAGGCCTGTGCAGGATAATTACTTTTTACCACGCTTGTCACAGTGCCACTCACTATCTGCATGGAATAATCTATTGCTGTTGCTGTTGCTGACACAATCTTTTTCATTTTTTTTTTCCCCACATGCTTTTCCTGCCCAACGACATCTGTTTTTGTTCAAAGAGGCCTATGCCTTCCCTCACCTTGATGCTCCATTGCTGTCTCTTTCTGGCAAAGAACTCAAAAGATTTGGCCAGAAGGTTGCACTCAATCAATCCTGCCTTTAGGGTGTCCTAGAAGCGCTTTCTTGGATCATTATTGCTTCCTCTTTCCACACTCCAGTTCCCTGCATAGGAGGTACTTGAACATATGTACATCATTGATCCAAGCCATATGTCCAGCCCATTACACCTGGGCCTTCCATGTGGATACACTGCAGGAATTCATCACTGGTCAGTTTAGTGCAGCATCTGACTCAGAGCAAGACACATAGGTGCCTCTGGTGGAACTTCTCCAGCTGGCAGATGTGCTTTCCATACTATGTCAAAACCTTGCGTCTGTTCAGCACAACGGCCTTGCACAATTTTAGTCTGCATTGCAGTCTGATCTGACACTCATTCCATATTTGCTTAGTAAACTTGGCAGAAAACTCTCCTATTTCTTTGAATGCATGAAACTACCTCTTCATCAGCATGGACACAGTCATTTGAAATAATTTGAATGGGAGTGAACTCACAAGCACCAAACAACTCATCCTCACTGTGTTTAGTGTAAGGGACAGCATCCTCTATGTTGATTGACACATCATCTCAGTTTTCCCCAAATTTATGATTAGTCTGATTCCCCCCCACCTCCCCCTGCCTTGTTGTTGAAGCAGCATATTTATATGTTGAGAAGATCTGAAGATCTTGGCTGATGTGAGCCATTGTTGTGTAGTGATGAGAATACCAGTGCTCTTGTGTACTCTGCTTGGTAACCTTAGGCCTGGTGTGCAGTTCTCCTGCAACTCAAAAGTGAGCCCCAATATTTAGGCTGAGGTTCCCTGACACATGGGAATAAAATAACTTTTTCTCAATTAGATACAACAAGGACAGTGGAAAACAACACTGCATCTCTTAAACAGTGCCTTACAAAAACAAAGGAAGAAACAATTAGGGAAGGTCTGAATGGAGAGCAGTCTAAATAGAAAAATAAAGACAGAAGGCAGAGTAAAGAAAGAAAGGGAGAATGAAGTCAAAGAGGGGTGAATGCAGGTGGTATAAATGGACAATGAACACAAGGGTAGGATGCTGAGGTTAAAAACTAAAGAAAGAGGCCTGTCATCATGAGCCTTAGCAAAGGAACAAATTAAAGTATACCTCAACAGCAAAAGCACTATGTAAGTGAGAAGTTGCACTTAAATATGCCTAAGTGAAATGAAAGGGAACTCAGTTCTGGAGGTGCTGGTGGTAACAGCCTTTCACAACTATTCTCCCAAAGGAAATGTTTAAGTACTGTGTATAAAATATTTTTTTAACAAGGTAAATTAGATAATGTCCTGGTGTAACAGTGGGGCACTAAGTGATAGATACTAGTTTGATTTTTTTTCCTAAAATTAGGAGGTCAGTTTCATATACTCACTTTAACACCAAACACTTTGCAGTTCAAAGGCTCTATTTTATAATCTCTTTGATGCCAACTTTTCATTATATATCTACTAATTGTAAGTAATTTACTAATTAACATCACCATGCAAATTCAGCTTCATGTCTGTGTATCTAATAGAATTGGATCAGTGAATTTGGAGGAAGAAATGGATTGCATTTTGTATGCTCAAGTCTTTGGGGTTTTTATTTCCCCATTAGCACATGTTTATAAAAAGGCTTTGCAGTTCAAGAAGTACTTGAAGTTCTACAGAGTTTGGACTATGGCTACGTCAAAGAACAGCTGATATAATAACTGTTCACATGCATTGCCTTATCAGCAAAATATTCAAGAGTGCCTTAATGACAAATAAACACAAACCATTTGGCTTGGTCTCATTTTAAAAGATTGACAATATAACACCATGTTATGAAGAATCTAACTGAAGATTTGGAATAAGTAATTATAAATCCCAACAGGAGTTCCAGGGTCTTTTTTGAAGCCTCAGTGTTCTTGCATTGCAAAAGACTTATAGAAGCCTCAGTACTGTAAGCCACATGAAGAAATCTCAAATTAAGAATGATAGTTACAAAAAAGAGAAATTTCTTCCGTGTCTTTTTTCATCAGAAATGCCAACTTGGCCATTTAAAAGACATGAAACTATGTTATCAGAACTTATTCCCATGTGAAATATTACCACAGGAGATATAGATATTAACAGCATGCAAATACAGTGTTGTAACATGCAACATCGTACAACTATCTTCTTTGAGGAAGCAGATGACTGCTTTCTACAGAAGTCTTATTTGGAATTGCCCAATTCTGCAATAGTCTTGTCTTTTATGATTGAAGAAAGGAAAAAATCAAAAGACATCTTCTCTATTTTCTCCCACAATTTATCAGCATTCCTTGCAGATATTCAAGTACTCAAAATATAATTTGAAACTGTGATTTGAATCTACAGGAGGAAGTTTAAAGCATGTTGAGCAAACTGTTCCATATTGCAGAAACCAAGTTCTCATGATTAAGAAGGATCAAGCAAAAATAATAATCCAAAGTGATCAAATCATGTCTCCTAAAGAAAGAGTTCTATAACCATACACAAGCACATGGATAAGATAAGAAATTTTTTTAACTAAGAAGGTAAGTTTGCATTGATTGCAGTGTAATTTACAGGTGTAGCCACAAAGCAGTAGGTTTCTTACTGTGGATTTAGCAGCCTAACTTCTGGTATCTAAGTTTACAAAGAGCTACTACTCTGTGATAGAAGCTGTTGTATGTGCTTATAGAGATATGTACAACAATATGTCTGAAGGGATGGCATTATTTTTTCGATTAGTGGAAAATTTAGTAACCAAGCCAAAATATTTTCCTGACTGAATGTCATAAACACTAAATTAGGCATAGAGATATAAGGCTTGATACTACATTCATGTGATTAGAATTAGGTGGCATTATTTTCAGTATCAAGCTTTGGCATTAAAACCTCTCATGCGTCCTTATGTATCATTTTGTGCTTTATAAACCAGTGCAAGAAACCTCCCAGTTCCTGGTCTCTGCATTATTTTTTTTTTATTCTCACACACATGAAATATTTGTTTAATGAGTAAAATCTTTAATTTTCACTATTAGGCTTAGAGTCTTTCACAGTTAGGATCTAGTTAATGTACAACTTTCAACTTAATCCTCTTGTTTTCTTTTTGTCTTAGTTCTTGGTATTTTTCTTTAAAATCAGTTAAAGTGTAAGTCAGCTCACATCCTTCATAGGTACAAGATAAAATAATCATATTAATCTGAGTTTGACAGAGATTTTCTTCTTGGGTTATTTTCTGGTATTTTATTTATACAAGTAACTGAACTGTACGTGTCCATCAAATACTAAGGTCAAAGAAAAATACAGCATTTTAAACAGGAATTTAGTCAGCACACACATCCATAAAATGTGACTCTAATACACTACTTCATGTTTTTAAAAGAAATGATTGATAAAATAGTAGCTTGCTCTGTTCCAAGTAATCATTCCTGCTGGTGATTTGTTACACATCATACTTGTGGATAATCAGGCTACTGGAATAAAAGCTACTGTACCCTTTGTACAGTATTTCCTCTGCAGGAGAACTGTAATATTTTAACTGTGTTCCACTACTTGCTGTTTTGTAATCTACACAAAAGTGGCAAAATGGTTTAATAGTGGAGTGTTATGATAGATACCTTGTAATAACATAACCTCACTACTTTTATGGTCATCCTGCAGAAAATTTGCAAATAGCATAATTAAAATAAATACATTTCCCTCTAAATTAGAGTGTGTTTTGTTATGTAGAAAAGGTCCATGCCTCCACAGGTCAAAATTAAGGGCTGATTTGATTTCCACAGATTTCTTTTTGTCCTTTGCGCTTTCTCAGAAGATTGCTACTGTCTCTCTCAGATACTGACCCTGCTACAATAATCCATCCCTTTGTCCCATTGAGATACAATCTTCACAGGATTTTGTGCAACACTTCACACAGATGGCTTTGAATCATCATTAAATGTGGTTTGAGAGAGTGGTGTTTCACCATCAGCTTGGACACACTGTGGCTTCAAGGTGCAGTATAAGGCTTTGGGTTTAGACTGACATAGTCTAAAGGGAGCGCAGAGGACCATGGCTTTTTACATTGGATTTGCTTTATAGCCTGGCCTATCTGCAAGTATTAGTCTTTTAGTCATGCCGAAGAGCTTAGCTTTCCCCCCAAAAAAACTTAGCTTTTTCTGAAAGTGGTGTGTGATTTGATTGTAATTCAGTGTTGGCCATTACTACACCTGTGTACCAAGTGAGAATTTCTAATATACATATTCCTTGGAGCAGTTCATTAGTGTTTATGTATACCTTAAAAGAGAAGTGTGCCTTTTACATTGGCATGACTAAGTTATGAAAGTACAAATAAATCTAATTTATACTGCTGATACCTAGCATGGGAATTTGAAGTTTCCTTTTCGTATTTCACCAAACTTTCTCTCAAATAACTCATAGCAATGTCAAATGAGGAAAGTATGATGTATTCTTGCAAACTGATACAGAGGGAGAAATTGTTTGAAGACTATTTGATTTCAAAGAAGTCCAGACAGCTTCATCTGAACCCCCTAACAGCTCTAAGTGATTATCCTTAGAGAAAAAGTAACTGGTCACAAGCTGAGCACTGGTTTTGTAAAGGATCTTTGTCCCAGGATACTTGTACTTGTCTGGAGAATGTGTTTGTAAGCCATTTTGACCTCCATTTACTACGTAGTTTTCAAACACACACTACAGATTGCTGTGGATTTAGACTTTGAACATAGTTAGTGAATTATAAATAATTTTGCCTTAGTTCACACATTTCCTTTAAGAACACCTAGTCTGAATGATCTGCTTTCTAAGACTCCTGGAGCTAAAGTAAATTTCGTCACAGTCTGGAGAAAAGGAGGCTCGGGGGAGAGCTCTCTACATCTACCTGAAAGGAGGTTGTAGTGAGCTGGGGATTGCTCTCTTCTCCCAAGTAACAGGTGATGGAACAAGAAGAAACTGCTTCAAGTTGCACCAGCGGAGGTTTGAATTGGATATTAGGAAAATTCCTTCACCGAAAGGGTTGTCAAGCATTGAAGCAGGCTGTCTAGGGAAGTGGTAGAGTCACCATTCCTGAAGGTATAAAAGACATCTAAATGCAACAAGCAGGGACATGGCATAGTGGTGGACTTGAGAGTGGTACGTTTGCAGTTGAACTTCATGATTTTAAAGGACTTTTCCAACCTAAGTGATTCTATAAATGTTGCAAGATCAGTTTTGTAAAAGTTTGGTTAAATGTCTTCTGCATGTTAACTCCCAAATACCTCCTCCATCCTCAGTGTTCAGATATCTATTTATCTATGCTGGTATTAACTGTCAATTTAAGAAAAATATTCAGAAATATTTTTCAAAAATTTCAAATGGCAATTTGAATTTGATTCATCTTATATATTAGTGCTGCATAAACGTCACTTTAAGCTAAGTTTTGTTCCTGTATTTATTCACTATAATTAGAGAAGTGCAGTCAGGATTAATTTATTAAAGAAATAAAACTCAGTTTGATTTTGATGAAGGTAGAAAGAATCTGGCAAGATTAGATGATCTCTTTAGAGTACAGAAACAAGACCATGTGGTGTGGGTGACCTGCCACTAACCTTTAATAACAAACAGAAAAATGGTTTCTGTGGGTATTCCATCGAATAGTCAATCTCAGCACAACTCATAGATCAAATACATCAATATGACTGTTCACAGAAAAGTGCCAGACAGAAAATGAGACAGTTATGGTAATCTCCTTGTAGATGGTTTGCAATTAGAGAATGTTCTGAAAGTACCAAGGTGCAGGTGCCCTTCGCCATGGAGAACTGTTCTGAGTCTTTATTCAGCCTTTGCTCTCTACTTGGTCTTATTTAGCATTACATTATACTGCCTGGTGATAATGTGAGACAGTCAGGTTTTAAATGTTAAAAGTAAGTTTTACAATACTCAGCTAAACGTGTCACTCTCATTTTGAATAAAACATATTTACTAGTGTTCTTAGAAGAAATAAATACCTGGATGAAAACTAGGTATTTTTGGTTTAGCCTGAGTCCAACGGATCTGATGATCAAAGAAACAAGTGCAACTCCATAATGCGAAAGATCAGAATGAGTTAAGTTTTACCTATTTAGTTTGCTTGCTTACATTTTCAGCACAGTTCTTGGAAAACAATGCAGGCATCAAACTGTTTCCCTCATTGTTCCCCCCTTACGTCTCCATGACCCAAAAGACCCTCCCTAGAATTTGTGCCTGGTGTAATTCTTAAATGACTGCAAGATTGTTCCTTTTTTTGATGCTTCTCAAATGATGTAACAAAAAAAGAATTATTTTAAATTTAAATATAAATTTATTATGAATTTGGCAAAATATGTTTATTCGTAGAATGTATGTATATAAGGCTATATAAAACTTACCAATAAGAGAGGATCCAAGTGTGTCAGCTTTTGAAAAATAGGGAAAAATATGTTAAAAAATTGTATAAAATAACACCACTGTGAGGGTGGTGAGGCACTGGAACAGGTTGCCTGGAGAAGCTGTGGATGCCCCATCCCTGGAAGTGTTCAAGCCCAGGCTGGATGGGGCTTTAAGCAACCTGCTCTAGTTGGAGGTGTGCCTGCCCATGCCAGGGGGTTGGAACTCAATGATGTTTAAGGTCCCTTCCAACTCTAACCATTCTATGACTCTACAATAAACTGCATGTAAAAACTGTACAGAAAGATGGCAAAATGCTTAATTGCCCTGATATTTTTATTC
The DNA here is from genome assembly GCA_013400375.1 of Thinocorus orbignyianus. NCBI lineage: Eukaryota > Metazoa > Chordata > Aves > Ciconiiformes > Thinocoridae > Thinocorus > Thinocorus orbignyianus. Next base: position 114,978 of record VXBW01007106.1, read on the forward strand.
CAGTATTAATACATCAAATGCAAATGTGCCCTGCAAGAAAATTAAACTTAATTTAAAAATAACTTTAATGAGAAAACATTACTTTTATCAAACTTGAACATTTTTATGGGAAATTTGAAATTAACCCGTTCTTACTTTATTTGGAATTTCCATTTTTATTGTGTTTCTTTGGAAAGTTGTACATTTTTATTTTCCCATTATTCTCCTTTTTTGATAACAAATATAAAAGAATGACAAACATGGAAATATTTATTTTCAAATATCTATTTGTTTTTCTTCTCTTTTTCACTGTGTAGCTTTCTAGACCTTTTTCAAGATCAGAAAAATTGCTAATAGGCAAAGAAGTAATAAAAATATACAATCGTATCTGTATCTTCATGAAATTTGAAGGAAAAAGAGAAAAAAATGCAGAATTGAAAAGGGAAAAATGCTCTGAAAAAGAGTTTATTTTATTATTTTGTGTTCTTGTAAAAGAAAGGAATCTTTTTTAGAAAAAAAAGAAAGAGTGCTTCACCACCATCCAATTATATGAGGGTTCCTAACCCATCTATGATTCTTACTTTTTTTTATAGCTTAATTGTATTTTTCTAACAGGGCTTACCTAGACTCCTGCTGAACACATATAAGGTTTCACTATTTCATCATTTTGCATCAGAGCATCCCACTCTAACTACATTTCTCCAGGAAAGATCACCTTCCTCTTTCTAGCAACATTTAGCATCTCAGCTATTATAATACAAGTGACAGTGCACTGGCCACCCCTGCTCAAGCTTTCCATCCTAAAGGTGATTTTATCATACCACACTATAGTTGTTAATCTTCCAAACTGAAAAAAAATGAAATGCTTCCTTATTGATCCATACTGTTGGTTGTTCTTTTCCTCCTCAAACTTTCCAAATTCAGTCTCTTTTTGGACATGAGTGTGCAAGAACTTGTGCCATGCAAGATGTGGATCAGCCATCTGTTGTGACATAGTAATACATTTTTTTCCTTCTAATTCCTAAAGGTTGATTTGCCTTTCTGCAAGAGTGCATCAAGTTGATGCTTTGATGGAATTTTCCATCATAACTCCAAGTTCACATACTTCATTGACAGCTCAGGGACCATCCCTTTATATGGAAAGGTAGGACTTATTTTACCGTCAATATAGTTATCAATCCAGGCCTATCAAAACCGAATTTCATATGTTGTTTTATTGCTGAGACCCCGAATCACATGAGATCCTTTTGATATTCCTGAGTTGGCCCTTGTTTCACTATATCTTTAGCTTCATCAGAAAATCTGACACCTGTTTACCCTTCTTCCAGGGACACGAACTCTAAGGAAGACCACTCCGTTGAAAAAACCCCTTCTTTCAAAAGAACTGACCAACTCTTCCTGCCCTCTGATTCCAGCATAGTTGAACAGTATTTGTCAGTTCTAGAATACCTTTTATCCTATGGCTACATAGTTCCTTTGAAAATCTTTCAGACATTCATGGAAAATATCTTTATCTTCCTTTTTCTAATTCTGTTGTTGAATTCTGACTAATTTTAAAGTGCTAATAAACACTGCAAAAGTATATTAATTGTCTCCATGTTTCTTCAGAAGAAAACTTGGTACTTTACCTGTAAGTTTTAATATAATTACTAAAAAAAAATTAAAATATTCTGATTTTCAAATGCTTGTCATCACGCTTATGTAGGCAGTGGCTTAAGTTTAGACTTTTAGATAATTAATTATAATCATAGGCTGTTTCCTATGATATATGCAAATTCTGTTTGTTCTTCAGTCTTAAAAGTCTTATTCCGGTCAGTTATTATCCCATGAAAAATCCTGAATAGAACGATTTGAGATGATATTTCTCTCTAACCATTAAAGAAAGGAAATATGAATCTGTACTGGACACAGTTCTTTAGGAGTAACAAGCAGAAGAAACTTCATCATAAAAATGGAAGTGTCATAAAGAGAGTACAGAAGTGCAAGCTGGAATCTCTAAGTGTTAGAAACAGCTGCACACAAGTAGTGGGATGAAGACTAATGTTAAATAGAAGTGACGCAAATACAGTCGAGTATATTTAAAATTATAACTGGAGATAGTTAAAGGATTTTCTGTAGGTCATCACTCATTGACAGTTTCTGCAGAAAATCATGTGTTATTACAGTAATGGTAACATGAGAACGCACTCTTTTCCAAGCTGACCGTAACCAATTATGTTGTGCTTAGCATTCAGCTGTTTTCCTTTTTGCTTCACTTAAGATACAACATCTGGAGGGCCTCATTAAATGAAGGCTAGATAATCTACTAATAAACTATTTAATTAGGAATTTGCCAGCAGGAAAAGTGCTAAAGCTGTTATTTGTCTTTACTCACATTTATTAGTGAAAGAAAAGAAACCATAGCATCTTCAAAAAAAAAAACCCTTTTAAAACAAACCTACTGCTGTTAGAAAAAAACAGCTAGGGAAATTTGTTACAATTTTAACTAGCACATAGATGCTGCAGAACAGTTTGCTTAGCTTCTTTCTGCCGTCCTTGGCTGTTTCAGCATTTATTTCAATCATTTTATCATCAGTCTAGTATGAAATACCTCTTGCTGTAATAAAGCTATCTGTTTTTTTGAGAATGCTGAGAGAGGACCAACGCTGGGTATCTTCTGAGGTGACTGCTCCTGTTCAGTATCAACTGGGTTGAGACCTTCTTAACATGTCTCACTTGTGATCTTTTAAAGCTGTCAGGATGGAATGATTTTCAGTCACTTTGCTCTGCAGTGGATTTAAAATCATGTCCCAAAGGTGGTAGATTAATAGATTAAAAAGGCAAAGTATTAATCTAATGCACTGTCCTGTCTCCTTATCTATAACTGATAGTATAATTGTCATATGATTATGGCAGTTCTCCGAAGAAAAAAGTACCTATATTTTGTTCTCTATAAAGCATTTCACTGACTGGTGCACTTGCTATTTCAATGTGTTATTCCAATGTGTTATTCTGTATGGAGCAGAACAGTTAACCAAACTGATTTTTACAGAATTAAAGACCATATGAGCATGTATTTCGATTATTTTTACACACTTGAATATGGACTTAATTATGTATAGCAAATCTGAGCATTGGTTGGAAGAAACAATTTTCCTGGGAACTTAAAATGTGTTCCTTGCATAGTGCTGAATCTCAAGAAAGCAAAGAATATTTTAATGTGAAACATCCTCATTCACTTCAGGTTTTGCTTAATAGCTCAGCTGGACAGATGGTGGAGGCAAACCACTCTTTCTATGGAATACAAAAATTATTTCTCCCTTTGCTAATTGTGATGCAGGAGAGTCTATGATCTAGGGACTACAAAAATATCTTTTGTATTTCAGTTTCTGGGTTTTGGATTATTTTGTTTGGTTGGGGGATTTTTGTTTGGTTGTTTTTTTTTCTGTTTTGTTTTGTTTTTTGTTTTTATTTTTTAAGTAAAGTTCAAATAACTCATAAGTTTGCTCTGCAAAATTGTTCTGCTAGGCTAAGACCCAGCTTACTTTGGGTAAGGAGTCTCTGAGATATAACCATCTCTAAAATGACCAAATTCTACACCTAGTTTCAGAATTTTCGTAGAATAGTTTTTAAAAATAAGTCCCAAATACACCCACTGAGGTTCACAGTTCCTGCCTGACATCCTGAACAATCCCAGGAACTTGGCATTTTAGCAGGAATTGGATTTGCCTTTTGACTATGTGGGATGGTGCTTTGATGTATTATGGGCAACCTATGAAGCTTCTACTTGTTTTGAGCATGGATATTGGCTGGAAAGCAAGAAACCTATGACCACAAGGTGCAGCGTATTTCAGCAGTGTCTGAAATCTGTTGGTATATGATTGTATACCTGTCATCACATCTTAACTTACATGTTTGGTGAGATAAAGATTGTGTAAGTAGAGCCAACAAATGTCAGTTGGCTTAAATTTGGAGGTTTGAATAATGCTCTTCTCTGCTCAGACTATGTTATTTCTTATATATTATAGCATTTCTTACAATTGCTTCCACTTTTCAGACATATGAATTACAGTGAGATTTTATGCCACACATGTTCACTGGTATTTTTCACATTTACGCCACTACTCTCAAAAGACATGTCAAGAAATCCACACAGTTCTCATCTCTTCGTTCACACCCCCTATGAGTATCCAAGAATTTACATCTCTTTGTGTTTGCATGGGCTGCTGTACACCCTCAGTGAAGCAGAGCCAAAGCTTGATATCTTATCCAAAGGAAGAAAACCCAAAAGAACTATTGATTTGAACACATTTTAAAAAGGCAAGAGTCTGAGAATTCACAAAAGGCATCAAAAATAATAATTTTTTCAACTACATCAGGACAAGGAAGCCTGCCAGAAGACCTGAAGGGAGCTCAGAGAAAATAACTTTATAGTTAAAAAAAAAAAGAAATATTTTCTAAAAAGTTTTTTTTCCATAACTAAAGTTTTGGGAGATTCAAACAGAATAATTCCTATTTTCAGGTACCACTCACTGGTTCTATCTCCAAATAAAGACATAAGTACCAGTTAATGTTCACCTGCCTCCCAGATTCTATAGGTTCCTTTGGATTAAATAGCTGAAATATTAACTGCAGCGTATAATTTCCCTTGTAAGGTAGACTTAAAATGCAGGTTTTTAGGAGTTTATCCCGGGACTAGTATAAATCTGTAAGGTATGTATGTACCTAGAAAATTGGTAGAAACTACAATAAAGGATAGGATTAGATTAAACATGGATAAATATTATGTATTAGGCAATATGTTAAAACAATTCTAATCAATTAATAAGCTATGACTTTGAAGAAGTCAACAAATAAGTGGTTAAGGAAGATGAGCTGATGTAACCAAAAGATATTTCCGTTTGGAGTTTCTTTTCCAAAAGCTCTTGAACTTGATAAAGAAATCAGTGTAGGAAAAATCACGTAGAAATAAAATTTCACAGTGGAAGGAGATAACAGTGAAATCTTACATAGGTCTATGCCATATATGTGCAGTTCTCCATACTAATGAATGATTAAGAAGTGAGCAGCCGGGTGAAAAAATTCACAGGTGTTACCAAGTTAATCAAGGTTACAAAAATGAAAGACACCTGCAAAGTACTGCACAAGGACATAATGATGATGAGTGAATGACAGAACAAATGAAATTTGGGGTAGATAAATTTGGAGTGATATGTATCGGGAGTACTCTCAACTTTTTAGTTCTGTGAAAACTATGCTCAATACTAGTTAAAAAAGAAAATAAAGTATTATGAAGTATGATGACAAATAGAGCTCGAAATGGAAGATGTTGTGCTGCATAAATCCCCATATCTAATATTGAATGTAGAACTAGTACCCCAGCTTTGAAAGGAGCACAGGATGTGGGAAAGTCAGAGGACATCAGGGACAAGTTAGAGGTATAGAATTACTCCCACGCAAATACATTTTTTTTGTAAAGGTGACCTCACAGATGGGATGTGATACAGGTCCATATATTCATGATGGGAAGGTGAGAAGAATAGTTAGCACTGTTTCTTCTGCTGCAATAACTTTAAAGTCATTGAATGAAAAAAGTCATTGGAAGGTCCCAAACTAGGGAGGCAGTCTTTCTTATAATACATGGTTAGTTGTGGAATTCTTTCCCAAAAGAATGTTTTGAATGTTAGAAATTTACCTGAGATAAAAAGTGATTGGACAAACTAATGGAAGAAAAAATTATAAATATGAAAATGCTATTTCTAGCTGGAAGTTTAAGTTGCCACAGAGAGATGACAGATCCAGCAGAAACATCAGCAAAGAGTTTGTCCTGTTTCCTAACTGTTCCAGGGGCGTCTTCTGACAGGTATTGTCAGAGAAAGGATTACAGGGATCTTTGGCCTGACAAGGTGTTGCTGTCCTAGTGTTTTCATCTGTTCATTTCCTTCCAGACACTGGCAGCTCAGAAACCAATGCCCCAAAGGACACTATCAGTCATTGACACAAGACAGATAAGTGTGGTAGCTCAGGTGTGAGGTTTGCACTTGTTCTGTGTTTAAAGGAAGAGTTTGAGCCATATGAAAGCTGGCTTGCCAGAAGGTTGTATGTATCACCTACTTGTGGAGTGAGCTTGATATTTGCCCTCATTTTTCTTGCTGTTCTCACTGTAAACATGAAGAGGAGGAGGTACAGGAAGATTGAAGACTCAACTAGACCAGCACAGAACCTACTTTATGGGGAGCTACTGATAGGAAGACCCACACTGATGAGCGTGAGAAGAGAAATGCTATCTATGGAGCTAACTCCCGTTTACACTGCGTTGCAGAGATGTGAACTATGAGCGAACTCAGCTCCAACACGTTGTGTGCTGTCATGAACAGTGAGTTACAGTGCACACCTTCAGGCTGCAAACACAATTCTGCATGGGTTTCCTCATGTAGCTTGCCTCTTATCTCTAATGCTTACTTTATTCACGGTGCTGTAAAACTAGTGTGAGAAGAGGCACAAGAATAGTCTGTGTTACTGAAAAATATCTGCTATATTTTTTCTTCTCTCTTTTAAGAAAAAATCAACACACACAGCACCCTAAAACAGGTGTTGCACTGTAACAAGCTGGAAATTAAGACAAAATCATATTGCAGTATCTGAATAGAGAAATGAGAGAGAGATATCACAACTAATGTGAAATATAATGGGCATGTTTAAAGACACATCAGAAGCAGAAAAAGAAAAGGGAGATAAAGACAGGCAAAATATCTGGCAGTCTAAAATGCAGTTTACTAGGGGGAATAACCTGGCTGAAGGTGGGGAAAGAAGAATTGTTCAAAGGGAAGTCTTTATGGTATCTTCATGTACTTTCTCAGCCACCTGGGGCAAGAGCCCTGCGGGGTACTGTCAGTTTCCACAGGGACCTTTTTAAAAATCTCAGTTTAGAATTAAAAAAGTGCTTCTCAGTAATTGCAAATGAGCTAGAACATGTTGCAGGAGGAAGATGATATTCCAGTCCAGAAGAATGGCAAGAATTGAATGGGAAGTGTACTAGAAGGAAATTATTTTGTCAAGAAAAACAAGGAGCAGAAAACAGGTATTATTATATTTTTTCTTGGATAACAAATAGGAGTCCAGAGGATAGCAGAAAGCCAAGCTGTAGTCCATATTCAAGCTATGATTTCTATCATGCTAAGTAACTTTACTTGATATAGCAGTAACCATGCCACATACTGATTCTAATAAAAACTACTAGTTTTGAGCAGCTAAAGATTAGAAGTTTCAAGTCCGAATTGATCATACTCAAGGCAGAAGTAGTTCTCCCTTTATTAGGCCAGAGGTATGTTACATAGCCAGAGGGGATATCACACTGGAAAAAGAAGCATGGTTGGTTCCTCTGGTGGCTATTCAGATATCTGACAATGAAAGGTGAGAGTTGAGACTGGTGAAGGTAGGCAAAACTGTCAAAGTTGTTGGGTTGGTTTTGTTTTTCTTTTTTTTTATTATTTTTATTCCAGTTGCAGATGTGTTTTTGTACTTCTAACAGGCCATTTTGGGAGGGAGTCTAAGAGATACCCTTTTGTAAGTACTTGTAGTGTGTTAAAAGTATCCCACAAAATATGTCTGGGTTTTTTTAATTTTTCCCCCCAGCTTAGAAAATAGGGGGCCAGGATTTGAAAGAAGCAGTAAATATGAGAAGTAATGGGTGATGGCAGAAAAGTAGAAGGCCAGGGCATAAAACAATCTTTAAATTATCGTGAAGAGGGGCATTTCATGCTTATCTGGTTATTATTAAATCTCAAAAATTTAACATGAAATGCAATGGCTTGCATAAATGGCCAGTCTCCACAATTTACTTGAGTCCATTTATTTTTTGTGCTACCCTCCTATTTTACCTTCTTTTCAGACCTCTGATGATATCAAATCCCATTGAACAAAAACCAGATCTTTTCAACATACCGCTAAAAATAGATTAGTTAGATGTCAAGTGCCCGTTTGAACATTTATACTCAAATTAATAATTGGTTCACCAGTATAGTATGTACTAACACTTTGTTATCTCTCTCTTATATGTTACTCAGCATGATTGTGTTTTTGTAGCACCAGTAGTTCTCACTGCTTTAACTGAGCAACATACCAGCATCAGCAAAGAGGCTGTGGTAAAAGCTTCAACGTCAGTTCACCAATATGTGTGCTGGGTGTCAGGTGGTGCTGTCTTGTGTTGTTTTGCCTTACCTACTGTCCAGTGCCTGAGAAATGCCCAACCATATGTGTACATAAAATACAATCAAACCCTAGCAGACAGCCCTGAATTTCTCTAAAGAATCCTTATCAGATTTGTTTGAAAAATCCTATTTTTTGTAAGACAGATTATCTGCAACTTCCTGTTAACTTCAAAATATACCAGTTTATAAACATATCTCCACCTCACCTTTTACAGGTTTCTTTGGACCAACAGTTTCTTTTTGTGTCTCAAAGTTGATAGAAGTTGAACCAGTAGTACTCCTTGTCCCTTGCATTTGTCAGATGAGAGTCCTGAGCCCAGGTTCACAAGCGCAGGCACATTCTGAGGGAGGGAGCTGGGAAGCCAGTTGCAGACAGTTGCATCCTATCACTTCAGATAGCTAGATGTAGACTAGCTCCAGCAGGAAGATGTGCAGTCACATTAGCACAGCACTGTGCCTGAAGGAATGATCCCTGCTGGAGTCAAGTACCTGCTCTGTCTGAAGATATTTGGCTCCTTTGCCTTGCAGCTCCCCCAACCTCTCTGGGGTAGAAAGCATGTGAAAGAGAAGAGTGAAATGGTCATGACTGGTTGATGAATCCTTTTGCCCTTATCAGTGAGGGGCCTAGAATTGTGCTTATTGCCCCGTGCATTTTGGATGCCACAGTCATTGACTAAAATCCATGAGCAGCTTTGAACTTTGAAGCAAGAGCTTCCTAGATTTTTCTGCCTCATAAATCTCAGGCAAATTACCTAATCTCTGTATTTTAATTTCTGAAATCTCTGGTGAATCTTGCTGTTACTGTTTATAATGCTTATCCTAAAGTAATAATACTCCCTTATAACATTGATCTTAAAGTAAAGATTAACATAAATGGCTTACATTATTTAGAGTAAGTTGGTTTTGTTAAGCTTGGGAAGATGAAAATGGTATGATCACAAATAAGTTAATTTGAATGTAACTGTGTGGTATCTTAGGATCTATTTGCTGTCTGTGACAGACAAAAAATATAAAAATACCATCTTGCTCTTATCAATTAGTAAAATTAAAAAGTATCAAAATAAATATTTCATTAGAGAAGAGAAAAAATGCAGTAATAGCGGGAAAGCATGATCTATAAAATGACAACTATGGGTGAAACTTGCAATTAGAATTTTTAATGTTTTCCTCTCCATTAATGAAACTGCACTGATGTGTTCATATGCTGGTGTGTTAAAGAGTTTTTATGATATCTAAACATAAAAGACTTTTTAAGGCAGGCACACTGCATTGTCTACAGCCACTCCCTCCAATTCCTGTCCATATACAGCTGAGGCCCACTGTTTAATTTTCAACAACCGCAGAAACAGCCCATTTTAAAGAACCCATTCCTTGATTTCCTTAATGTTTTCCACCAAAGAAAGTGAAATTCTAAGAATGTAGTTATATAAAGGCACTTGGAAGCAGTGAAAAATTTCCATTCATTAACAACAGAATCTTGTATCCCTTCCATGATTTCCATAATAATTTATAATAATATCAGTAGAGATGGTATCTAAATATCCGTTAGTTAATTTATTTTACAGTCTCTTTGCTTTTTAGTGGAAGTGATTTCCACAGAATTACCAATGACCTAGCAGCAAATGGCATGCAATTTATTCTTCACCTCTGTCTATGAATATTGAGCCAGTTTTAATTCATTTAATAATGTTTTAAGAATATTTGTTGACTTTCTGTTATTCTTAATAGATGCAACTATTAAATACTTAACCTGGGGCAGTGTTTATTGCTTACAACTTTTCGCCATGATTTAAAAGTTGTTCGTAACTGTAAATAAATATTTATCACTGGTCAACTGATAAAAAAGATGGTACTGTAAGCCATTAAAATTTTTGAGAGGACTGTTTCTCTGTAAGTATTAAGCATCAAATACTGGCCCTTTACTGAAACAGGACACCACACCGCCTTATGTTTTCATCCGGTGGCAAGTTGTTTCTCACTGTGCATTTCTTTTTACAAAGGTAAGTACTTTGGGATTTAACAATACAAAGGACATATAGCTGTTTTATAACCACTTCAAACTGTTCTAGTCACAGATGAGAGCAGAGTGTTACCCTGATTCTTGGATAGTGTTTCTCAGCATCAAGTACCACATGGCTAGGTCCAATGTTCCCATTTCAGAATCCATGCACCTGTTTGGACCTGCCCTTTCCCAAAGAAACCTTGTCTTAAAACGCTAGGGGCTCTACAAGGTGAGAGGAACTGTTTATAGGAGGAATTTTATGGCTTTTCACCCACACCCACACCGACCTCCTTTCAGCTACTGCTCTGCCAGATGCATTTAATTATTGCCATAAACTGTAAACACTACTGCATGACCATTTCCCCTTTAGCAAGATTGTGTGTGTGAAAAAAGTAAACAGATTGTATAACAAAGTGTTCTCTAGCTGTCAGCAAGGGCTTTGAAAATAAAACACTTCCCTCCTGACTCACAATTGGCTGACAGTCGGCACATAATGAATAATAGCTCCTGGGGACCAGCAGAAAGATGTGTGGGAAAACTTTAATTAAAAGCTTGTCAGTACAATTTTACCTGGGTGACATCACCTGACTGAAATCCTGCTGCTGGGCTTTGTTGTCTTTAGGATCGCAGGTAGCGCACTTGTTTTGCTGACAGCAAACAATTCAAAAAGTACTTTAAAACACTGGGGGGAAGATGCTATGCTGCCAGTAAAATATAATCCATTTGTGGTGTTCTAATTTTCTAATTAGCAGCTGTAGAAGGCTCTTCGCCATTGTGGGAGGGGAGTGACAAACAGGTTTTTGTAGCTCGTTATCTATGATGCCCTCTTGATTATGTATTTTCTTGACATTCCATTCCAGAAAAGTGTGTTCCAAACTCAAATACATTTCCAAACGTAGACAGCTGGGCTTGAGGAAGAAGTACATACTTAACATCAAATTCCCAGCTGGAAGCTCTCATATATACAAAATCAGAGCACAGAATCCAACCAACCTAAAAGTCCACATCAGAGGATTTTCAGGCTGTGAAAAATTCCTAAGGAATAGGAACCTTGTGATGGTCCAACACAATAAAGTACACAGTTCAGGAGAAGAGTCACAGTGATGGATTTAATTCTACCCAACTCAAGGTGGTGGTAACTACTGTAATGATGTGGCAATGGTTTTATATACCTGTTACTGTAAAATGACTATGGGAATCTGAAAAGACCAAGTGTGGTCCTAAAGTTGTAATTAGTAGTATTCAAACCCTCATCTAACACTGCTGAAACCATTAATAAAGCTTGGCTATACTACAAGTAATTTGTAGTAATGGAGAGTAGTTTCTCGTAATTTAATGTTAATTAATTCGGTTATATCATGATCTAGCTTGAGTCCTGATCTGACTTTAATGGGAATAGGTTGGGTCTGATCCAGAAGCCACTGAGGCCAATAGGAGCCTTTCCATTGATTTTGAGAGAATTTAGTTTGGGTGTGTAGATGGATGGAATTTATTTACCTGACAGAGGAAAGGCTCTCTCTGATTTGTGTGTTTACCTTCCTTATGATCGTTCTCTCAATTTCCTTAATTTTATGTAATTATGATTTGCAAAATGTTGAGGAAAGTATTATATCTAATTAGTGGTGAACAAAAGTAAACAGGAGGTTTATTTTCTTATTACATGCTAAAATTAAATGCTGTTCTTGGGCATGTATATGTGAGTAATAACACACAGAGCAACTCCCAGGTAAGACTAAAGACAAAGCTTCTCAACTTAAACATTTCTAGTACAACTTTTCGGTGCCAAGCACTTAGTCTGAAGATTAATGAACAAGGTTTTGTCACTTTTTTGGGGAAAAGAGGTTGAACTTAGGAAAGTGTAAGGAAAACAACCAGAGCAATTAAGAAGGTTTCTTTACTCTTTGTTGCTCTGACACATTGTGCAATAGCACTTAATTCTTTAGTAAGAGATATACCCATCTGAATCTTTCAGTACATGCATGTTAAAAGAGAAGCACGTTCTTTCATACTCCAAAGGACAAAATAGTGACATGATAAAGTGTAATATAATTATCATCTGCTGGTCAAAATGTTTCTCACTTCTTCAGCGACAAGCAATATTTGCAAATTTCAACTACTGATGCATGATAAAGTACTTATCCAGAGCTAGATTCACCAAGGTGCCTCAAGAACAAGTTTTGCACTAGTTGAGCCTTAGGACTTTTGAGGGAGGCCTGGACTCCCAATGCTGTGCATGAGTCAGAAATTTTTGATTAGGTAGATGATAGCTGGCATTTTGAGAAAAGTCCCCAAAACCCCATTCTATGTGGGACTTAAATCTGTATGTGGCCAGATAGTGCCCTAACAGTCAGGCCACAGAAAATTCACTGACTTCATAGATTTCCTCCAGCAATTCTTCCATTTTGCATGGTGAATGTGTATTGAACTGTGTTTGGGGAGTGAGAGATGGGAAAGAGACATGACATAACAGGTGGGATGTTCAAAACATACCTGTAAGGGAGGGAGTTACTACAGCTTTAGCTTTATGTATTTGATGGAACAGAAAACAGAACTTGAATCCTGTACTGGGGAGTCTTTTTCCACTTCAGTCACTAATTCCAACATTAAAAGTGAACAAAAAGTGAAAAATCTCCAAAAGATTGCAAAGAAAGTTGTATTGTGCTCAGTCACTGTGGAAAAGCTTTGAACTTGTTATTTAGAACATTCTCTCAGGAAATCCTGCTGGCAAAGGCAGAACCCAAATCTAGATTTCTCATAAACTAAGATAGAAATAAGTTCACTATGCTTTTAAAGTACAGACAAAATGCTATTCATTTAGTTTAGATTTAAAAAAAATAAAAATGTCTGTGCCATGTCTTGTAAAGGATGAAATTTCAGGCACAATTCACAAAATTTATCTCATATTCCTCCTTTCCTTTTTTAGTACTTTTTTGTTGAGTCATCTGAGGAAGCCATGGGTTTTCGGAATTGGCTAAAACGAAAAGCAGATTTCCCCACAGTATCTTTCTCACATTGTGACATGGAGCGTTTCAGGTGGAGGCTTTTTCATTGAATCATAGAATCATAGAATAGTTAGAGTTGGAAGGGACCTTAAAGATCATTGAGTTCCAACCCCCCTGCCATGAGCAGGGACACCTCCAACTAGAGCAGGTTGCTCGAAGCCCCATCCAGCCTGGGCTTGAACACTTCCAGGGATGGGGCATCCACAGCTTCTCCAGGCAACCTGTTCCAGTGCCTCACCACCCTCACAGTAAATAATTTTTTCCTAATATCTAATCTAAATCTCCCCTCTTCCAATTTAAATCCATTACCTCTTTTTCATTCATTTGTGTTTATTCTGGCTACTGGAACATTGGCATTGGGTCAGTCTTGACAGCCACTTATTCTTTCATCTTTAGTCAAGAACTCAAGCTTCAGAGAAAATGACCTTTGCTGTCTAACAGTAGTAAATTTGAAGACAGAGAAATCTGGCAGATGTGGGGAGCAGGAAAATACTAGTTTCATGTCTCATGAAACTAGCTTGGTAACTTAATTTCAGTTTCTGTAATTAGGAATTCTCATCACAAACTCACAAATAATTGTGATTCTCAGCAGGGTTCACAGGGAATTTAGTGGAAATTCTTTTACCTTCAAGAAGCCATCCGTCATGATCACATACATTACTGATATAGTACAAGGATGGTTGCAGTCTTCTTTGTATGTATAAATCTAAAAGATACAACACTGTTCTGCACAGATGTATCACTGTAAGCAATCTCTGCAGTGTTGTTTTTAGTAAGTAAGTTCAGTGCTGGATAAAGTACTAGACTAAGCACGAGAAGACAACGTTTCAGCTACTGGCATAGGCTTCCTGTGCGATCTTGACCAAGTCATTTATGGTGTCTAATTCATTGAAGTGCTAAGTGATAAGAATTAGAAGCCTATATTTTAGGCTGTTAGTCTGCAGAATTCAGATACCTAAGCGAAGGGGAATTTTTAGCTCTTGGGTTTTTTTGTATGGCATGTAGGATGATTTACGAGCTGAAACAACCACATGCCAAATGCCAAATGTAACATTTGGATTTCTAGGTCTGAAAGCAAGAAGAGGATGCAGTGAGTGTGCTGGATGAAATTCCCACAACAGTATGGAGGAAAGAACCTTTGTCCTTCAGAGTTTTGAGATCAGAAGTCTCTTCTAAAGGAAGGTGGGTTGAGTAGTTTAAAATTTAAGATCATTGTTGAAATATCAAGCCTATCTTGTGCTTGTTGCTGATTAGTATTCCTTCTTGTGCTGTCTTTATGTAACCTAGAATTTTTCACTCCTCAGTCCTGTATCTTCCATAAGCAAAGGGAGAAAGAACATGTCCAATTTTCCCTTCTGCAGCCTGACTGACTGTAAGCTTCAGTGTTATTTTGCTTTGGCATCTGAAAGGTACATGTTTGAATTCCTCTGAAAAAAAGTGAAGTCTGCTTTGCATGTTTGTGAGACCATAAGTCTATGGAAAACAAAGCAGCAGTATCACTAGTTCACATCTTTCTGATTGCAGAGACAGGGACAGTAGTTGCTGTGTTTTCCTGTGAATATGTTGCTTCAAGAGCACTTGCTTCAAATAACCAACAAGATCAGGCATATCAAGGGTGGCTGAGCTGACTCAAGGGCCCTCAACAGCGGCCAACCTGATATTAGTGGTATACTTCTATATACATATGAAGTAACCAGTAAACTATGCAATTTATGACCTTTAAAGTAATTAGTTACAATAAATACTTCATGGCACCAGAGAAGTCTTCAGGTGAAGACAAATTCACCCACAAATGAAGACATAACGGTCTCCTGACTAAGTCTCTCTTTCAGTATCTAAAACTTCTAGACATTTTTTTTTTTCCTGATCAACTAATAGAAATAGGCTGTGAAATTCTTGTTAATGAGAACAAGTATACTCCAAATATTCCTCCAATCACAGCTTACGAGCTTACTTGTGTAGGTGGGAAATATGCCTCTCTGTTGACATTTAGTTATGCCTTGAAGCAGGGCTTCAGAGTTCTTAAAACCATGCCAGTTATACAAGTTAGCAGATGATAGTTGTTTTCATCACCATGGGGTTGTTACAGAAGCTAGTGAGAAAAGTATAAGCAGACACTTCTATTTATTATTTACATATTATCAAAGTGAAGGAAGCCTCTTTTAATTTAAGAGAGCTATGAAAAAACCTATAGAAAAAAAACATCTTTGCTCTTGGTATTTGTTGAACTGTAATCTTTGATTGTACTTGATAAATTAGGTGGCTGGTCTCAGTGTTCGGTCTGATTTACAAGAGATTCTTTTGAAGTGATAAGTGCGTATCAGCCTGCAGTGTTACACTGTAAAACAGAAGGATCTGAACACGGCCAAACACCACCATATTTTGTTTCTAATAGATAATTCAAATGATGCAATACAGAGATAATTTAAATCAGTTAAGAGTAGTGAGTCCACTGTGTTATATATAAGAAAAGGTACTTTATTTTAAGACTGACAAGTCTGAAAACAGAAGTTAACAGAAAGTCACAAGTCATTCTTGTGACAAGTGCGTGAAATCTAAAGAACAGATTCCATAATGGTATCATTTTTCAAGTTGTATGTCAATGACTTCATCAGAAAGTTATACCCTTCCAGTAGGAGAAATGATACCTTTGAAAACATGTGTGGCTGCATGTAAAAAGTAAGCTCTCCCTGTCTTCTCAGAGAGCCAAGACAGTTTCTGCTGAACAGGCAGACAGAAGAGAAAGAACAGATGTAATTATCAATCATACACTGTCATTAGTCCAGCTCTCAGGATCTGCAGAAGAGTGGAGTACATACTGGTCAGTAACTGGTGCAGACCATAGCTGTCTTCATTACAGATTTCTTGTCTGCAGTTTATACTCCAGTACAGTGAAGGCAGGATTAATGTAAATGTCTGATAGCTTAGGCACGAGGATGGCTGCCAAGTCCATATGCCTTTGTTTCCACTTGGACATCTCAAGCCAATGGCACAAGTGGGATGCGTTGAGCCACAGAAATTACATGCATCAGTGTAAACACTGATCAACATCCTGTCCAAATTCTCCTGGCTTCTTCTCTTTGGCATAGTGGACAGTGGATCTGCATAGTTCAAATCTGCTGCAGATTTCAGATTCATTCTTTCTACAAACACAGAAGAATGGTCACCTGCAGTGTGGAAATGAGGCTTCATAACACTCTTCAAAGGAATCTTTAACTATTTCTCTAAGATCCCAAAGGAGTGTGCTAACATGAGACAAAGTTACACACAGCAAATACTTAGTTCATTGTTTCTCCCCTAAGCTATTTCTACTGTAGGAAAACATTTGCATCAATGCTCAGATACTACAATGTTGTGGATAATTATGTATAGCTGAAGGTAATGATGCACTGAAAATACAAAGCTCAAAGTGCTTTTCTGCAGAAGTGGAAAAAACAATGTCAGTATTTTAAGAGGTGCTTAAGCTCAGCATCTGTATTTATGTCCATTCTGGATGGCAATGAGAGAAGCTGATAATTAGAACTACTGAGTCTGATTAGGTTACGGAGATCTTTAAACGTGGAAAAAAACATGAGGTTATTAATCTCTAAGCATGGATTAATGAGACTAAATTTCCTCATTTGTATATAAAAATATAGTTGTGAATGGCTTGCAAGTCATCTCATTTCTCTGTCATTGTGTCTTCTGAATCAGATTGTTTCTTGTAGACGCTGTAGTTCCTTAACGTATTAATAGGGCCATTCTTGTATATTTTTTGTTTTATTTAGGAGTAGTATTTACTATGCCATTTATATATGCAGCCTGTGGAACTTATACCTAACAAAAAGAAGGGAAGTCACTCATCTAACTTCAGTTCCTTCAAGGAAACACGAACAATAAGATCCAAAGAACTGCACCTGCATCCCAAGATTTAAGGAACACTAGAAATAATGGACTATTACCAAAGGCAATAGCCAGTTCTCTAAGGTTGGAAACTAATAGAGGAAGCATTTGCTAGAAGCTCCTCAACCTGAATGACTCAGAGATGTACTCAGAGAAAACCTGAAGTAACATCTGAGAACATTACTAGAATTGTAGTTGTCTGCTGATGCAAACTTTTATTTCTGCAACTTTGCATTGGTATTTCAGAAGAAATTACTTCATCTTTGGCTTCATTCTTGTTCAGTAGTAAATGTGAGGGTAAAATGTTTTAACAAGAACAGAGATATTCCATTTCTTTGGAAATGGTAAATTGACCTACTGCCAGACTACTTGCTTCAAATGTAAACTACCTTCTTAGGTCTATGATGGGTAACCAGCATAAAACAATAGGGAGATATGTTAGTGGTTGGTAAAAAAATACACATTACTTATCAAAAATACCACTTTCTTCAGAGCATGCTTATAGGTCAAGAGGGTTTAGATGTTTACAAGGAGCTCTGAATTCTCCGTTGCAGAAAAAAAAAGATAATCCATTTGGCAATTTTGAACTCACAGTTTTTGCAATCAAGACAAAAAAAAAAGATTTCAAACATTATTCTGTGAGATTGTGTCCTGCACAAGCAACTAACTGTCAGATTTGCACAGACAGTTAAAATATTTGCACAACAAAAAAGAAGAAGACATAATAGCTCTGCTTAAGTAGAGAACAACTTCCATATCAGTAATAAGCAGTGAGCTCAGCTACTTATATCATTTACTAACCAGAACAATTCTGACTGCCGAAGGCCTAAATCTTATCTTGAGGGCTCTTCTTGAAGGATGTGAGGTTCTGACTTTCTTCTTTAACCTTTAACTATTTCCAAAGTTTAAATCCTGATAAAATTGAATGGTGAACACTGGTTCTTGTTAAAACATAATTCTTTCCCTAGACTCTTTATAACCGGAACCAACAAAGATATCTAATGCAGATGAAATAGACAAGGCTCTTCATTTTATTTTAAATTGGCCTGACTTGCTTCATGGCATTCATTTCAGTGGTTTTCAAACCACAGCCTGAGAATCCTCTTAAACTTATCAGACAGGATTCTATTCCAGTAAAGTTTTTAATCCTTACATATCAAATAGACATATAGACAAAATCAATGCCAAAAAACATTATAAACTGGACATATAGTAAATGTAGAGAATAGTGAATATATTTTTTATGACTGAATATTAATTTCAGTATATAAAGCTCTATATAAATTTATGTACATGTGTTTATACACAACATAATTTTTATATATGCATAAAGATATATGATATACATGTTGATACATAGTAAACATTGGGTTAATGTTGGTATGAATCATCATGTGTTTGTAACAGAAGCTGCCTACAAAGATCAAGGAAAGTTTCAAGGCATGATATTCAGTAAAACAAACCCAAGGAAAATCTGTAATCACAACTGTTTTATCTACACTGCTGTGAGATCTGTACTTTCCAGGTGTCAGATGGCTGCTGTTGAGAAATGCTTCAGTACCACAGTGGTTCATCTTTTGCTTCCTTTTCTTTGGTGTGAGAGCAGTAGAAAGCGTTCAGTGACTTGACTGGAGTTTTTCGGGAACAGGAGAGAGTTGCCTAGAAGTTAGCTTTTTGAAGGTGCAAGTGCAGTCTCTCAGGTGCAAAAGGAGGTCTTGTTCAGAGTGTGCAGGTCCCACCCAGCAACCTCTGGCTTCTTTGATTGGGAAAACTCTGGGGTCTGCTAGAGAGTCACCTACTTTCTGTCACTCTTGATGCTTGCCTCGTCGTGCTCTTCACGGCAACGTCTCTTACTCTGCACCTTTGCTGCAGATTTGCTGCTTGCTTTGTTTCTCTTCCATTGCCAGTTTCACCAGGTGCTCCAAAAGCAGCACCCAGCTGTGGGTGTTTGATGTGACTCTGGACAAGACTAATCTCCCCTCCAGCCACAAGCTCCCCTCAGATCCAGATTATGGAGCCAGGACAAATCACAGATGCAGCTATGCCCTGGCTGCTGCTTAGCTGTAGCTTTTCTAAAGAATCATCATACACAGCAAGCTAAAAAGAATCAGACTGTTATAATCACTCCCACTCCTCACCCACTAATGTATTTGGGAGTGAATGACAGTGTAAAAAGTAAGTATCTCCTATTTTCTAGTTATATTGTTAAAATGTCATTTTTTCACCTTTAAAAAAAAATACATTCTTTCTCATAGGCACTTCCATCATTATTTGGTCAGTACTGTCTGGTTTTAAATGAAGCCTTATTTCTATTTTAAGAGCTTTTATTTCAAATCTTATCTCCTTTATCTTGAGAAGAGAAATTATTTGTTTAGCTGATCTCGTTTAAATTATCTCAGTCTTCCTCTTTCCCAGCAAGAAAAGCAGGGGAAAAAAAGTGTGGTATTCTTTTCCTTTTTGTTTTGTTCAAGTTTCTTTTAGAAGTTTAACGTTTTATTTCATGACTACTATTCCTTCTTTGTTTTAGCTGGGATTTCTCTTAACTATTCGTTTTTACCATTCCATTCCACTTGTAGTGTTTTTGTCTGTTGTTCCAAAGTACCTACATGTTTAGAGTGTGGAGGTCCAGCAGTTTGAATATCTATCTATAAGAGAAACCAGCAACCAAATTAAGGATGGTGTAACAATTTGAAAAATTCTTCTCCTATTTTGAAATATTTTCATAAATGTGTTTATCTCATATTTAAAAATCTTTATTTCTTAATTTGGGAGAGCGCTCATTAGGGGATGATTAAATCCAAGTTCATTAGTAGGGAAATCTCTGAAACATCCTCCAGTTTTGTTTGTCTGACTGGATTTTAGAGTTGTCTTTCCCAAGATATTTTTGAGGTCTTATCTGTGATTCTGCATGAATAAATGTCATTCACTGTTCCGTGTTCCTCCCCCTCCAAGGCAGAGTTTTTTCATATCTATTCAAGAACACGGTTAATGTTGTCAGGAAGGCGCAATGTTTATGGTAGGTTTTTAGTAAGTAGCAGCAAAGTTAGCTCAAAAAACAAATAACGGAGTTTTTCTAAGTTTGTCTGCTTGTAGGCCTAATTGAGTGGGTCTCAAGGATAAGGTATGAGAATATATTAAGAGTGAAATTCAGTTGCTCTGCACAAGGAGATGACTTCTTCCAGGATTTTTCTGGGATGGGAGTGATCCTCATCCATTGATTTGGTTGTCAGTGCAGTCAAGTCAAGGAAAGTTGGCTCAGCCAGGCATGTCTTGAATCATGCCCTGAAGGAGTTTTGAGCACTTTTTAATGATTTTCTCATTTGACACAGTGGTAAGAGTGTAGTTTAATGTATCTGTGGTTATTTAGGCAAACCGTGTCCTTTAACAAGAAAATAAAGGAATGAAATTTCCACACAGAATTAACTGACTAGGTCAGTCTGTTTCTCATTCATGTGTTCAGGATGACCTGTTTAATTAAAAATAAATAAATAAATAAGTAAAAAATTCCTCCAAAATTTTCATTGAAGAAAATAAAGGAATAAAATTGCAAATATATTATTATAAGATTAATTTTTATCAGATTACAAGCATTTTAAATGGACAATAAGTCTTTAATATTTCTTCACACTGCTGGTGTAGTGCTCATTGGTCACACACATATAATAATTAGGCCTCGATAGAAGGCAGCATTTGGTAAATGGCTAAAATTTTGGCATGGGCATGTTTAGTTTGGAGGAGGCTGAGGGGAGACCTCCTTGCCATTAACAGTTCCTTGAAAAGAGGTCGTAGAGATGTGGGTGTTGGCCTCTTCTCCCAAGTGAATAATGACAGGATCAGAGGAAATGGCCTGAAGTTGCAGCAGGGGAGGGATAGATTAGATATTAGGAAGAATTACTTCACTGAGAGGGTGGTCAAGCACTGGAACAGCCTGCCCAGGGAGGTGATGGAGTCGCCATCCCTGGAGGTATTTAAGAAATGTGTAGATGTGGCACTTCAGGGCATGCTTTAGTGACCAAGATTGTTGGTGGTTTGAGTGATTTGTTTTGTGGGGTTGGTGTTGTGATTTGTTTTGGGTTTTGTTTTTTTTTGTTTTGTTTTGGTTTTTTTTTTGTGTATGTGTGTGTGTGCATGGTCTCAATGATCTCAAAGGTCCCTTCCAACTATGAAGATTCTGTGATTCTGTGAAAATAGTATTTTCTAACTTCATGGGACAAACAAAATCCAACATTCACCTTTGCACATCTGAAAATGCATTTCAGTACTTTATCCAGACGAAGGAAATTATCCCCACCAAGAAAGAGCTAAATAATTGCCAGTGAAACTGGGAACAAATCCAAAAATTCAGAAACATGTTTTAGTTGAATAATTTATTTTGTCTATGGTTAGATCTACTATTTGAAAGGAAGTTCTTTTCTTCATTTAGTTGATTGCCTTTGTGAAATCTCATAAGCAGTGCCCAGTGATAAATATGGTAATACTTAATAATATCTCCTTAGAACTTTATCACATTGTAATCAAGCCCTTCTGGAATATATTCTACATTATGTAGTTTTTTCTAGAAAAATGTCTTATGCTGGATTGACAAATAGGCAAAATCACACAGAGCACATCAACCCAGTACCATACTGGGAATGGCTGAGAGAACTGGGGCTGTTTAGCCTGGAGAAAAAGAAGCTGAGGGGATGGCTGAGCTTATTGGTCTCTACAACTACATGGAAGGGAGTTTTAGCCCAGTGGGGTCAGTCTCTTCTTCCAAGTAACAAGTAGTAAGATGAGAGGAAATCACCTGAAATTGCACTGGGGAAGTTTTGAATCGGATATTAGGAAAAATATCTTCACCAAGAGGGTTGTCAAGCATTAGAACAGGCTGTCCAGGGAAGTGATGAAGTCATCATCCCTGAATTTAAAAGATGTATAGACTTGGTGCCTAGGAACATGATTTAGTGGTGGACTTGACAGTACTAGGTTAATCGATGATCTTAAAAGTCTTTTTCAAATTAAAAGTTTCTATGATTCATTTCCCACTGAGATCTCTAACATTCTCTTTTCAAAGAAAAAAGAAAAATATAGTTGCAAATCAGATCATCATACTTCAATTCTCGTCTTGATTTAACCAATGGGAAATATTGTCAAGTACTTTTCTGCTTAAGTTTAGAGTTCCTCCCTTTCTTCTCTTTTAACCTTTACATATCATCCTTTTCCCTTCTACTTTTGTAGTGATAAGTCTCCCATTCGAGAAGCCAAATCTTTATGTAGTTTAGTTTAGTTATACTGGCATTTAAGAAATCACTTCTCGGAAATTTGTACTGTGACACAGATCCTTCGACTGGGGTCATGGGATGTTGATGCAATTGTAAATCAGTGCCCCCATTTAAATAACAAATAAAAACTCATAAAAAAGTTAAAATCTCCAATAAACGTTTGTCACTTAGCAGGATTCATATGGGGCCTTTCCCCCTCATATCTAAAACCTAGCCCGGTCAAAGGAATCAAAAATTACTACATTTGCCAAGTATTTTAAAAAGTGAAAGGCTTTAATATTGTAAATTCTGTGGCCGAGGTGTATATGTAAGTATGAACTTAATATATAACATCCAAAATTATTCATCTTGAGGTTCTAAGTGCAAAACAGAGATAACATCAAATATTTTGATTTGCTGGGATCTTAATTTTTGAATTGCAAGAGGAAAGCCTAAGTGCAGATGACAGCAGCTGAAAAAGGAAGAGGAGTAACTAAAAATCAACAACTGTATTGATTTTTTTCTTTCTTGAAAACATACCTTAAATATGCTTACTGTTTAGAGGTCTAGGAACCTGTCTCTTTCTGTAAGGATACCCATATTCTTCATGTCCAGAATGTAATTCAACACAGTGAATGGCAATATTGCCTCTTTCTCCATTTTAAAGTGTGATCAATGAGCAAAAAACATTCTTGGGAACTTGGGAGCCTGCTTTTTGGATAGCCAATATTCAGAACATAACTTTATCTCTGTATGAGAAACAAACTTCACAGGTATTTTGATTTTCTTTTTAATTATTCTTTTTGATAAGATAGCTGATCCAGTGAAAACCTAACTGCAAATCAGATAGCTTTAATAGTGAAATGATTAAGTTTTGAAAGCAGAGGCTACATGTATGTGTAAACTAAGTGCATTTCTAAGGGTTCGTTATTTTATGTGTAATTGTTGGTTCTGCTAGCTTAGTGTGTCCTGTGACAATTATAGTGTACTAGATTGGGCACAGCGCTATGCGTTAAAACAATCTTATGCTTAAATAATATGAGTAACTATATTCTGACTTAAATTAAGACCTCTGTATATTACTTTAGAAGTGTAAAGTAGCCTTAAAACGAGTTAAGTATAAGCTTGCTTTAAGTCACTAACTTTTACTAAAAAAAACCCTCAAACATTTATAATTTGAAACAACACACTCTACATATTTTTATTAAAAAAATCTAAAACCAAAAAACCATCCTTTTTTAATCTTATAGAGACAACAGCAATTCTAAAAAATATATTAAAAATGCTCACAGACAAAGTTGCAACTACCGGTGAAGTCTGGAGAGTGATCGCTTAGACAGACTCTTGCTGTACTACAATGTGATAGAAATCACAGTGGTAAAAGTCGAAGGAAAGAAAAAGTGAATTATGGATGCATTAATGTGCGGAAGTCAAGTTTTTTTCCCAAAGCTGAGTGACTGCTTTTAATTTGTGATTAGAATCATTCAAAAAAGCTCTGTGCTGTAAATGCAAGGGAGAGTTATGTTTCAGTAAATAGTTCACTACCTGGGTAGAACAGTTAAT
Organism: Thinocorus orbignyianus; assembly: GCA_013400375.1. Lineage (NCBI taxonomy): Eukaryota > Metazoa > Chordata > Aves > Ciconiiformes > Thinocoridae > Thinocorus > Thinocorus orbignyianus. The sequence continues at coordinate 138,835 of VXBW01007106.1, forward strand.
TAACAGATTTTTCAAGAGGTGGACTCTCAAGCAAAATAGCCTTGACAGATAACTGTTCCTAAGAAAGTTGGCAATAAATCATTTATTCAAAATAGTAACTGGAAGTTTTGCTTGACAGATTTTTAAAAGCAAAGAAGTGTTTCCTTGAACTTTTGCCTGACTTTGGCTGCCAATATATTACTAGCACCTGGGAGAAGCCTCAGGCTCAAACAGTCAGAAACACATGAAGTTACATTTTGTTTTAATAAGGGTCCCCTTCCTGTATTAGACTTTGTTGTATTATTTAATTTATTCTACTATTAAAACTAAAACCCCCAAAAATCTGGCTTACTGTCAGAAGCCACTTGAACTTAGATTTATAGAAAAAATAACTCTCACTATAAAAGGTAGACTGGAGTTTAATAGCTTTTTAAAATCTTGTTGAGCCATCCTCGGCTTTGCAAATACTCTTTTTGCAATTACAAAAAGAGTAAAACAGAAAAAAACTCACTTGTGATAGGAAGAACTGCATGGATGAATGTCACTATGTGGAGACAGTACATATGTATTTCTGATTTGTAAAGAACTCAATTATCATACATGGCTATTCAAGTGATCCTGGAGGAGAAATGTCTATTTTCAGTGTGAAGAAGACAGGAAGACTGATTTACCATCTTTTTATTCTGCTGTATACCTGTACTTGAAGGAACAAAGAGGCAAAAAGTTCATTCTTGAGGCCAACCCAGGGCATAGCCTTTTTGCTGTCCAGGTGTGATGGTTTCATAATATTCTATGTACTGATGGTTTACAAAAGTGCTTTTGGACTAACACAAAAGAGAAATAATACACTACATCTGTGGCACGAATGCATAGAAGCACTCAGCTAACTGAATGTCTCTGTATCTAAAAACACAGAAGTTTGCTAGAACATGTTTTTTATTTGCTTCCTTTAAGAACTTCAGGAAGGAGCTGAAACAGGAGGAAATAAAGGAAAAAATATGATCTCATTACAGCAATGCTTCTGACTTAAGGTTTGATTTAATTTCCCATTTAATTCTCTTTGTAGCTTCTGTTTTATAGGAATAACTTAGCACATATCCTCAAATCTTATAAGTTCAAATTTGATGTAAAAATTCTCGAAGATCTCATTTTGGAAATAATTTAAACTTTTTGAAACCCTGGAACTAATAAATGGCTCCTGTACAACCTCTTAGCTTCTCCAAAAATCTAATAGTTACTGTCTCACTAACTTCAGATAGACATTGTGAGAAATGAAATTGTGGCTGTAAAATATACTGCTTTTTTGCCTATTTTTTTCCAATGTTATTTCAGTAACTGTTTACCATGATGGCCACTATTTCCAACAGCCGACAACAGTATTTTATCAGTAGAATGTTCAGACAACTGCATCATCAGTAGTGGTCTGACTGGCCACTGACTCTCATTTTTCCAATGACATTCAAGCCACAGTCTGCCGCGGGGAAATGGCAGACCTCTTTCTTAAAATTTGCAATTATATATTTGAACTTTCAAGCCTGCCAAAATACGACACAATCACAGTGTACTCTAAGTTCTCAGAATATGTAACAACTGTGTTCTCTTTTGTGGCAGGCCATAGCTGAAAGATTGTAAAGGCTTTTCCATTATAAAGCTTGTAAGAGAGTTTTGCATTACGTGAATGTCACAAACCTTTAAAAGAAGGAAAAACACCACCCTGTAATGTTATTGTAGGCAGCCGTAAGTATCACCAGTGAGGTTGTTATTAGAATGTAAACTTTCTGTACCCTACTTCAGAATGCCAATAATTGAGTTACTGTTGGCCTTCATGCAGTTTGAGCAGCATAAAAGGATGTTAAACGTTTCACCAGCTATAAGGATCAGCAATAAAATATCATCTGGGATGTATATATTCTCTTGCCAGCAGGGAGGTAACACATGATCCAGTGACTAATATGGAAGTTTGAACGTCAAGTATCTCTTTCTTCCTAGTTGGTACTTTGTATTCTACTGCTTAGAGGAGGAGGCAGTTGATTTCCAAGCATCAAGGACTGTAGGCCCTGGTGGGAAAGAGTAGTCTAAGAGATAAGATGTCACTTTACAAGCTGCATAATCAAGTTCGAAGATGTGTATGTACTGTATGTAGAATCAGCCACTGGGCTGATACAAGTCTGACATACCAGTCTGGTCTTTACTAAGTCATAGTTAGAAAATTAAACTTGTTTATAAAATGAGAGGGAAGGAGGATGCCTACATGACTGATGCTAATAGGAGGACATCTACTCTCTAATGAGCGTTTTTATTGGTCATACCTTCATTGCTTGCAAGAACAATTTCACTGTTTTCTTGAGCTGGCTGACACAAGTATATCCAGATTCACACTTCTTCTGCTGACCCAGTCAGCAGAAGAACTGCTTGTCCACAAGAAAAGAACAGCATTAACCTTTATCAGTGAGTAGAGGTTTGGATGTTTGAAGAAGCTGCACTGAAGTATTGTCACTCGAGATAAACCACTGAAGTGTTTTGCCTTGGTTTTATATATTAAAGTACCAATGCAATAACTTTGTGGAGTACTTGATTGGAAGTATTTTAAGTCTTTAAAGCATTTTGTTTCCTTGGGAACTTGCCCAACATGACATGTTTAAGGAATTTTTCAGTAACCTGCCATGGTTTATGCTGGATAAAGCAATTGCTTCCATGCACTTCATCAGTGCTACATCTGAATATCACTAAAGGACAGTCATTTAAATAGTTGTGGCTACAAAACTTTCTGTAAAAAGTGCACTGGAAGTGAATCACCTCTGAATTTCAGAAGACCAATCTATGTCTTCTCTTCACTGCTGGTTGCTCATATATCTATGTGGTCAATATGGTAGTCCTGGTGACTGTATCTCTTGGTGGTCATCTATGAGAAAATAGACCTTATAACTGTGAAGACTCTTTAATAGTAGAAGACACCAATAATCACTAAAGAAAGGCATTTGGTAGACAGCACAAGTTGAATATAACTCCTGAAGAGTGAATTTGGAACAACAGATGGGTATTCCAGACATTTAATCTGGGTTTTCTTGAGTGGAGGCAAAAAAAAAAGAAAGGAAGGAGAAGAAATAGGTTTCCTCACAAGCTGTTCCACATCAGCCTGCAGAAAAGCCGTTGGAGACCCTGCAGAAGGAATGCTATGTTATCTGTAGGATTCTTGTCTGGTAACTCTGTTTTTTACCTTGTTCTTTTATCGTGGGCGTGTGAGTGCAGGTTATGTATTAGGATAACTGCTCTCATGTCCATGAGATTTCGATGGCAATCCCTGTGAGCTTTGAGCAAATGGCTGAAGCACAGTCAAGCAGCTGCAGAATCTGTTTCTCCACTGCCCAAAGTGGGATAAGTTTTTATCCTAAATCCATAGCGAGGAAGGGATTATATCAATCAACTCCTTGAAAAGGAGTATTCTTTTCAAATTGTGTGTGTGGGTGACCTTTGTCACTGCTCTAGTTTGACTTTATTGAAAAGTAGCAAGGTAGCACAATGGAAAAGAAGAGCATCCAAATGGCTATCTTCATACTCTCATAGAAGTCCCCTCTTTTAGGAACATAAATAACTTCTGTATTTGCTGTCAGGTCTGCTTTTGGCTTGGTTCTCTTTTGCTTCACTATCCAGGTGGAAGGGACAACACAGGTACATCTAAAGACATCATGAAGGGCTTCTCTTACTTGTACCACAGAAAAATGGTGGGTACCATTGCTACCAGCAGAGGAAAGGACAGAGCCCTGCCTACACAAGGACCTATGTCTAGCACAGATTTTGGGATTGAAGTTTCCTTCTCTAAACATGTAAGTCAATAAAATAATAAGAACTATTATGTACAAAACAAAAAGATCCAGACTTCCATTAAAATAATTACAATCTTAACTTCAGAAAATCATAAAAATTTGAGGATCTTGGAACAGAACCCGCATAACGATATTTAATATGTAAAAGCATTCAAACGCACCATGGCCTCCTGGGAAGTTTATGAGCTTCAGAAATTACCAGAGGGGCAGCAATAAGAACTAAAAGAAGATCTGAAATTCTCTTCTTGCAGGCCTACATTATGTTCTCTGCATTCCCCTCATCACCACACACTTTGGAACCTGTTAAACCATCCCTGCCCCACAATATGCCCCTTGGGAGAGGCAGCTGGGGGGCAGCAGACAGCTGTCTTTGCCTTGGGGGAGCATATGAGACTGCTACTTTTTCTGGAACATAGCTTGGGGTTGTCCCCCCGCTCTCTAGACTTCCACCAAAGCTTCCTTCTTTCCACAGCAAGTGAACTAAACCTCAAGTAAACCACATAACCATGAAGAGAGGCTTCAGGCAGGCAAGGTAGGAGAGCTAGAGGGAATGTGACCTGAATGGCTGGCTGTGCCTAGACTAATTCAGAGCTGTCTGATGTGGGTGTGTTCCCAGGCTATTTCTGGGTAAGAGAAGAGCAGGGTGAGTTTTCCACTTTTTCCTGCTCTTGTCCTCCTGCCCCTCACTGGTCCTCTAAAAAACCTTGGTAGGAAAGACACAGAAGCATGTCAGCCAGCACAAAGCTGTATTTGTTCTGGTTGGGCCCCACCACTCTGTCTGGCCATAAGGGACCTCTCTACACAAGCAGGGGAAATAGATCTTCTGACCTTCCATCTTGGAAAACTTGTGTCACCCGCCTCCACAGTGAAGACCCAACCTTCAGGACTCTGTTATTGAGTCTGCCAAGTTCTGTAAGTCTCCCTGTATTCCATGACACAAGACGCCAGTTGTTGAACTGCCATCAGCTTTTAAGCTGACATAATAAGTATTGCTTTGCCCCTAATGGTAGCAGCAAGACAAGAAAGAATCAGTGTGTTCTCTCTATTGTAGCTTCAATGTTCCTCTGGTTCCTCTGGTGAGTTCTTTACCTTAACAGGGAATGCGATACTGGAGTTTTGAAATTTCTCATTTAGGTTCTTAGGAAGAGTATTCATGAAGTCCAAATACGACTTATCAGAAGGACTTCCTTAACATCTTGCATCAAACTTTCTCTCTTGATAGTTTCCTTTCCAAAACAAGGGTTTTGATTTGCAAAAATAATTCATGCTTTAAGTGCACCCATGTAAGACCTTTAGAAATTTCTGGGTATCTTTCTCAGATTCTCAGGCTTCTTTTGTTTGTTTGTTTGTTTGTTTGTTTTTTTCATTAAACTTGCCTCTCTCCTGCCCCTCTGCCCCATGTAGAGCACAATTATCTTCCTAGATTCAAAGTTCTCACAGACTTTGTGTGATATAAGACAGGCCAAATGACCAGTACTTTTTTTTTTTTTTTCTTTACCCCTAGAAGTATTTGAGAAGTACTTGTATTCAGATTGGGAAATCTAAAGTGAAAGTATGCCTGAGCAAAAAAACACTCCAAACAAATCTGTAAGTGGTAATGTGCAAGAAACGATCAATCATTTCAAACCACGAATTTGTATGGACAGTCAAGAATCTAGAAAAATGTTAAGTGTGAAAATACAACGATGTGAAAACTTTTTCTCCTTTCTTGCTGGTTGTCTGTATGACTGTTCTTTCTACAGTTTTGTTAAAAAAATCCTGCTTAAACCAACACTAAGTTGCAGGACAGCTAAATGTTACCCTTGAAATTTATTTCCACTTAAGAAAGAATGAAAAAAATCATATATAAATATACATTTTAAGGCTGTCACAGTGAGGTCTCATGCATCAACAGCTTTTACACAACTATATACTCTAGAATGCACTGAAACCAAGTAGTTGCCATGGTAACTGTCACATCAAATATATCTTTTCAGTGCAGACACTTAAAAATCAAGCATTTGTGCTATCATTAATACTACTTACATTGGGATTGTGACAATATGTTGACTTTACATTCTTTTTAATCATGATTACATATTGTGGAGAGGAACATTTTTCTTTTTACTATCATTTTGATTTTAATTCCTTCAGTATATTGCAACAGCAAAAATTAGTTTTGGGATTCAAAATTGTGTCAGAGTTCATTGACAGTGAACTGTAGTAGTTTAGGTTCGTGTAATGGGACTACAGACACACAGATACAGTAAACATCTGAAAATACTTTGCTTTTAAAATCCTACAGTCAAAATCTGTATTATGTATTCCATGTGATATTTTGGAAATACAATGATATTTCCAGTTAGGTGTTTAAATAATATTGTCATCTAGTCCATTTTGATTGCAAATAAGTGTAATAACTAGTTATTCACGCTCCAGTTCAGGTAGGAAAACTTGCCAACATTCCCTGCATGTTGAAGTATCATTTTTGCAGTTTTCAAATAGCTAACAGCATTGCTTTATTAAATTTCCTTTTTAAAAATAAGCTATTAATTTACAACATGTACTATCTTTACATATTTTATGTTCAGTTTGTTTTTAATTCCCCTAGCTTTTGTTGGAACAAATAAGCCTTACAAAGCTTTCTTCTTTTCTCTAATAACTTTTCACATGATCATAACAAGGCACTTAGTGCAAACTGAAGAAACAAATAAACATCAAAACAAATTGAAATGAACATTAAATAGCTTTGCTCTTTTTTCCGGAGAAACCTTGCTTCAAACTGCTCTCACGTTTCCCTCCTCTCTTAATTCTAAATAAAAGTTCCAAGATAGCTGATTGTCTGTACTTGTGCTAATGAGTAGTAGAGTTTGGAATATTGCAGTTTACTGACTTACTGCCACATTATAAATTAATTCAAACATATTTTGTGAATATATGTTTGAAGAAATTGTGGAATCATATTAGTAGACTTAGCATACCACTGATCAAAATAACATAATTCCATTTTAACAGTTTTAAAAGTCCTCTGTGTGCCTTGCTAATGTTTAAGAGTAATATTGTTTTATAGTCAATACTAAGTTCTGTTGGATGTTTTCCAAGCTGCAAGAAGCAGTCCTATATAGGCATTTCAATTATAAAAATTTTAAGAAAATAAGAAAACATCATTAAATGCCATTATGAATCCAGTCCCACATTCCTGCTGTAGCAGGAAGCCGTAACAATAAAGGGGCTGGACTTCTACTCAAGCTGTAGATGGCTTTCTCCCTTTGTTTGTGTGGCAGTATGCTTTAGTGACCATGTGGCTATGCTTCTGGTTTGTTGAAACAATCAGTTTCTCTTTTGTGGTCTTTCCCTTTGTGAAGTGGGATAACAGCATTGAACTTTGTACTGTGGCCTGACACAGGCAGATGAAAATACAAAGCTAAGGCTTGTGTTACATTTTCATCAAGTTGGGATGGGTGTTTCATAGCAGCCCAAAGCTGTTTCTGTAATACATGATGTTACAGCAAGACACCTCTTGGAATGTGTTATCAACGTGGGAAAAGGTGAAGGCACGAGGTAGAATGGTGAGTGGAGAGTCTCACGGTAACAGATGTTTATGTTTGGTGCCAGAGTACTGTACAAAAAAGTTGTGTGCTGAAAGTTATAAATGAGTCATAATTCTTCTAGTCGAGGTGTTGTCTTCTGATATGAGATATTTACTTTTCCTTTTCAGTCCTCCCAAGTTTTCAGATTTTTTTTTTTTTTTNCCATAGGGAAAAGGGAAAAATAGAAGTGTGCAAGGAGGAAAGGTAATGGAGTTATGAGGTTCATGAAAGAAGGAGAGCCAGCTTGTAGGTTAAGGTATAGGTGCAGAAAAGAATTATCGATGGGCAGAATGGATGCAAATGAAGAATGGCGCTTGATGGGACAGGTGAGGAAATGGAAAAAGGCAGGCAAGTATGGGGCACTCATCAGTGCAGCAGCATCAATGAAACGCTGATTCCCAGCCCAGGTTAAAGTACTGATAGAACTGAGGAAATGATGTCTGACAACCAATTGGCAGGAAAAAGAGCAGATCTGTAGAATTACCTGGCAATAAAAAAAGAGTTGAAGATTTCTGTGAGATTAAAGTTGTAGCAGTGGGATATTTTTTGTATGCTTTCCTAAAGCATTTTAAAACTAGTGAACAGAGAGACTTCATGCACAGCACATAACATATTTATTGCTATTCTCTGCTTTCGCTGGTGTAGCTTTTATATTTGTGAAAAGTTGATGACTGAGTTGATGACATAGTGTCGATGCTTCCAAATTCATGTTTTCCCTCCTTGGTAATGAAACTATGCGCAGTCAGTTCACGCGTCCAGTTTTTAATAATTCTGTGATTAAGATGAAAGTCAAAAAAGATAAATGTATTTGACTACTTGGTCTCTAGTCAGAACTCAACTCTGTTTACAAAACACCTGGCTAAATAACTTCAAATACCAAACACGAGTCCGTAATACAGTAGGACACAATGCTTGCTGTGACTATTTTTTGCATGGCAGTTTTGAGACATTATTAATTTTTAAGGTGAAAGAGGAAATAGAAAAGACTGCATGTGTGCCCAATGACACATGCCTGTTTGTGCCTAATTCATTGGAAAAATTGCTCAAGAACTGTTCAGCCATGTTCGAATATGCTGCCAAGGTCAATGGGACCTTTCCAAAAGTGCTGGTTATGTGAGGTAAAAGTGCTTGAGGCAACTTCAACTTAAGCATTTTTGTATATTTGCTTGTTTTATTTGGAGAGCAGATAATCCAATGGTTTTGGCAGGCCCATCTCTGAGAATTACTGATGGAATACTTTGGAAGACTCGGAAGAGGAGTTTGGTTTGACCAAGTGTCTAGAACCCAGGATTGTAGTACAGAGCTGCACAATATGGATCAGCTGAGGGTGCTGAAAGTGTATTCAGGCACTGCAGACTTTCAAGTCAAATTCCTTTTTTATTGGTAGTGGTAATCCAGAGAGCAGAAAAGAGCTACTTAAGTGCATTAATTTCTTGTCCCATGACAATTATTTTGTATATTCCCAGAAGGCATCTTGAAAATGTGGAAGAGTTGATCCCAATTCTGAAATAGTAAATATGCAATATTTTAAGGCATTTTCAAATGTAAGTTAAAGAGAACAACAGTACCATGTACTGCTGTTCTGTGTACCTCTGGAAACAGTAGTCAGGTAAGAAAATCTGCCTAGGAAAATACAGGTTTTGCACGTATATATGTGAGGCTAGTTGAGGTGGTTTGAAAGGTTGTAGTGGGTGGGAAAGTTGCTGGATAAAACCTGGCCACGTTCACCTTAATTGTTTCTCTTCCAGCCATTGTTTCTGCAGTGTGGTTTGGGCATGGCTTCTACCTATTGCAAAAAGACTCCTTTGGCAGAGACTGAAAGAAGGCTAGAATTGAAAGGCATTCATCATTTGGTTAAACTTTGAAGTTTCACACAGCCCAAGAAGAGAAGAGTTTCATCCTGCTCTGGTAAGAGTGAGTGTGAATAGAACTAGGCATAAAAAATACTTTGTTTATCATATTTCTCCTAATCATTAAGTTTGGGATAGAAGTCTCATAGACAAGGCTGGTCTGGGTGTGGTTTGGTTTCCAACATGGTGGTTAAAACTCACTTCCAGCAAGCCTTGCTGTCCTGGCTTTTGAGAGCTGCAGTGTCAGTGCTTGGCTTAGCAGGAGTTTCCTTTCCCCGCAACTTCTGACTCCCTGAGGCTCAGACCTGGAACGGCTGATGCACAACCCCACCTCCGTCCTTGGCTGTTCTTGGAACTGGATGATATTCCTTTGGCAGGAATATCCCTGAGGCAAAGCAGGGCGATGATACAAGCTCACCTCGTTTATTGGAATGTCACTTGTACCATCCAGTGCTTTTTGCATTGTAATTATTTCCTGGGGGTAATTCCATGCTTTTTAGACTTTCTTTTGCGCTCCCATGCTCAGCGCAAAAACTGTCGGAGGGTGTTGCTGAACTGTTCCCAAGGAGAACAGTAATGTCTACCAGTCACTTTGACATTCTTGTTATTTATAAATTCTAAACAAAAGAAAATAAAGGGCTAGATAGTACAAATCCAAATCCATCTACCTGTGTTATGGAGCTGGTCTTACAGTTGAGAAGTTCCTTTTCCTGATAACACTAAATCTAGACTAATAATGTGTTCTAGTATGGAAATTTGGGCTACTTACCAGGGCTATTTCACAAGTGAATGTGTTGGGTGTGTATCAAAGTGGTACAAAACCCTGAGAATTGCTATGATTCCCTCTTTACATGCTTCAGCTGGGAAAGTTATCCAAAAGGAGAATTACATACTCCATGCCCCCAAAGAAGTGAGGGCATGTCTGCTTCACCCGGAACAGGTTTGGGGTTCAAGGGAGGGACTTTGAATCACAATTCTTAGATGGTGCTGCTCCCTGGTGCTGAAGCTCAGTACCACCATTTGCTCCCAGCTCTCTCTAGCTGAAACATAGATATTTTGTGAAATTCCTAATTATTTTCTTTCATTACCGGTTAAGAGTAATGTACTATGACAAAATAACATTGGTGTGCCCAAATATTTTTCACCTTTAAAAAAAAAAGAGTATTTAAATACTTGCCTAAAAGAGAAATTCAGCTTGAATACAGAACACTCAGAAATCATCTATCTTTAAGGGGTAAAAGAAATGACCACTTTGTAACTAATGCAAAGTGTCTTACATGCTCTACAGGAATGCACTATAGACTACAGCTAGTTATGGCATCTAAGTTAGAACTGACAATATTAATTAGTAGTAACTTTTCTAAGTGTTATTTTTGAATACTTAATTGAATAATTGTTTTTTGTTTCAAGAAATTACCCATTCACTTATCTCAGTTCAATTCATACTAAATAACTCAGCTGCTTACTTTTTAATAAGAACCACAAATTACTTGGAGAATGATTCTTTTATTGTTCCTAAAAATTTAAAAGTATTAATTAAGAGTAATTTACTGACACTGCTAAAAGACTCCACATTTAAGAGTAATCAGTACATATTAAAACCCAACAGAATTAAACACAGAGAATCAGCTGAAAAACTGCACCATTGTATGCATTGTGAAACTTGCATTGTAATCTTATGAGTAAGCAATAGAAACTTCAGTTTGTGTGTTAGCAGTAGAAGTTTACTTCCACATAGAGAAACCTCAATACAGCCAGGTAGTATATCTATAGTCATTCATCTTCTATTTCGCTCCTTGAAGGAAGTTGGTATAAATCTCCCCTAGAGTTTCAAAATATAACAGAAGGGTTTGTGGGGAAGAGCGTCTTTCCCTTTCAAAAAGCAGCCTTTAACCATGTATGAGGAAACTCGGTTTTCAGTTCTGCTCAATTTGCACTTTTATAATTTTCAAGTTTTATACAGGAAAGTGCCCTGGATTGGTATGTTAATTGCATTTTGAAGGGTTTGTAAGTTCAACTCTGCAATCTACACAAGCTAAGCTTAGAGCAAGCTCTATTTATTACTTTTCTGAAAATTAGTTCAACAGGAAAGTTACAGGGCATTTAACTTCTGCCGTTGTATTTGTATGTGATCAGGGAGAGAAGGGACTAAAAAGAAAGAACAGTTAAAAAAAAAAACAACCAGCAATTTTGAAAGCTGGAGAGAGATTTTAGAGTAGCATAGAGGGAAATAACAGGAGAGAAATTTTGTTCCTTTTTGAGTGAGGCAGCCTCTCTTTATTCGTGGAACCTGTGAAATATATAGATGTGTGAAAGTCTATCCATAAGCCTTTACTACCTGCTTGCAGCATAATACCACCCCAAGTGCAATGCTGCCATACTTCACTTAGAAACCACAGAATCTGACAGAGATGGAGTAACCTGTTCTGCAGACAGGGAAAAAACACTGAATTGAATGGGACTCAAGAACATACCTGTGCACTTTGTTTAACTGGGCCCTGGGTTTCCCTTCTGGCTTCAGAATGGATGAGAACTATAACCTTCCCTTTGATTTATGGTGGGCCAAAGCATATGTCTCAGACCTCTTGAGCAAAACTTGTGCTATTTTTTTAGATATATACTTTATTAAATAATGGACAAGATAGCAGAATTAGAACTCTGTAAGACTGACTGAAAGCAATGAAAATACTGAAAATCCATCCATCCATCTAACATACTGTGGTTTTAGAACAGTCCATTTGCTGTATCCAAAATGGTATTATAATTTAAAGGCTGTCACATTTGGAAGACGTTAGCAGTTTCCATTGCCTCGTTCCACTTGGTAGATGTACCCACTGAACCTATACAAGGTCCATTCCAAAGTAGGTGATTTGTGAAAAGTTTTCATGCTTCTGGTTCTTATAAAAACTGGTATACAACCAATGTTTGAGTTTCATTTTGGTTTTGTTTCTACAACATGAGCACTTTATTTTAGAGAACATCTGATTACAGCATTACTCTTAAGAAGTCGTAATGTTAGTGAAGATCTCCTGATTAAAGTCTATTTAGTCATTAGTACTATCTGCATGACAAAATGAAAGTGTATTTCTAATACAGAGTATTTACATGATCTTTATCACTTGTAACTATTACTGAAAAATGATAAATTAGGCATACACTTTCAAAATAACACCTGGAACAGAACTCCCTCTATAAACTTGTTTAACCTTTTATTTTTTAGTGACAGATTGGAATTTATTATTTTGAAAGTCTTGGAGCACCTGGTCTGTGATTTTATCAGAGTTATAAGAAATGCCTTGGAGGCAAGGGTGGGGGAATGGTTAGAACAAGAACTGTGATTCTTTAAAAAGTGCCTTTTATCTTCAGAACAAATTTAGTTTGAAAACTCAGAGCTCTCTGGCTTGCAATTCATCCTGACAAATCAGTTCTTAAGGTGTTAGTTATATCGCCATTAAATAATCTTAACATCTCTACTGACTTTCTAAGTTTAACCTCTCACCCTGGGAAACCTGATTAAGAGAGAAATGTAGATGCAAAAATACATCAAGTATTTGTTGCGTTTCTGTCTCCTCTAGAACAGTTGTTGGTATAATGCTTCCTACATCCAAAATGTGATGATGTATAGTTAACAGTACATTTCAAATGATGTTGACAATTTAAAGCATTCTAATAGTCACTTACCCAAAATCTGCTTTTTACACAAATAAATTATGAGATTTGCAACTTTCCTGCTATCTCAGAATCAAACTGCACCATTTGCAGATGCAAGAGGGATAGTTTACCTCCTTCCCTTCTTCGCTGTCACAAGCCCATATTAATGTAAGTATCAAAAAGGTTTCTTTTCACCGTGAAGCTTTTAAAATGTCTCAGAGCTGATTTTTCTCAGATGTACTGCCCAAACCACGATTGGCCCAAATTCTACAAGTCACTGTTTACAGTGTCTTCTTCAGTGGGATTGCTCATATCATCCAAGGGCGGGGGCCTAGGATGCCTGTGTGCTAAACTGACTGGCTCATTAGTTGGACTTTGACAAAGCTAAGCTTGAGTGATCGTTTCCATTTGAAACTTTTTTTACTGTTAAGAACAGCCTGTCTTCAAAATCAGACTAAAGCTGTTATTAATGCAACTGGAGACACAGTATTTTTGTGCTAACTTAGATATTAGACTTGCTGCTTAGCATGTCTAAAATTAGGCTGGCATGAAAGTTCAAGAATGCAAATCAGCACTAAACCCAAGGTCAGCATAAAACATTCAGATCACTCCACAAAGGAAAAAAGGGAAGAGTCGTATAATTTAAGAACACATTTCCGCGTCTGCAAAAAAGCAAGTGCACAATCTGGGTAGCAAAGGAAAGATGGATTTTTGCTCTAGCACAGATCAACTAATTTTGTTTTCTTTCCCATCTGTCCTCCATGTGAGTCTGTCCACATGAAAAATCCCGCTTGGTGAAGCCCCACAGGGATGGCATCCATATCACAGCAAATGCTGGGACCATTCATCACTTTGGTGCCTGGGATAATTTTACAATAACTTTGGCAGGCACACTTCTACGAAAGATGATTTTCAGCTGTAGGCCTGAAACCAGATTAGATCTTGTTGTTTAATCACCAGCATAGTCATATTCCCAATGCTCTTAAGTGAAGTTTCTTTATGCTATGTATTTCTTTATTTTAGTGTTACACTTTGGGTCCATAAAGGGACAGCCTATAAACTCTTCTGAGACAGTCCAGTATTAATCTTGGACAAAAACACAAGGGATAAAATTCATGTGATGTAATTAGTCAAACTGTAATTGAGTTGAGATTAGAGTTTATCAAATATTTAAAGTTTCTGCCCTTCATAAGAAGGATAAAGGATGAAAAGTATGGGGTTAGGGTAATTCCGGACAGAATAGATGAGTAACAATGAAGCTTTCAAAAGAAAGTTCACATATGTCTGTATGACAGTGAGATTTATGATTATTCTGAGTTGTTCACTTCAAAGTATCTTTAAGAATGGTTATTGTAAAATAGAACTAGGCAGAGTGAATTTCACATTGGGAACAAAGAAAAATTATCATGAAAAATTATCCACAAAAGCAGTGGAAAAATGAACTAAAGTAATTCAGATTTGCTTCTGGTTTAAGACTAGTGGCATACAGAGAATTCTAGAAGACAAAAGTAAAGGTAAAAGGGGGGAAGTTCTTCCTTTATGCTATTTGTCTCTACTTGGTTTCATAATAACATATTGCTACTAAAGTCCCACAGTTCAGTGTTCCCTGAGGTTGCTGAAAGCCTCTGATCAGATTCTAATGAGAACCGGATCAGCGCCCATGTGGGTGCACTAGAAAACAATTTCAAGTTGGGTTTCTTTTTAAATCACAGGCTTGAAAAAAAGTCTCTGCTATTTTCAAAAGACATTGAAACACAAGTGTGAGAGATATGCAGACTAGAAGCATGTGTATTTTCCAAATTGTTTTGAGTGCCACCCTGCAAATTTTCACTATGAAATCTATAACCATTAAAAGCATGCTAGAAGCTTACTGCCTCTTTTTTGAAGCATTGAGGAAACCATGGCCTATTCTTGTTGAATATAGCTTGATTTATGCGAGTGAAGACAAATGGTTCTCAGTAAGCAATCATCAAATTCAAAGTGAAACTCCAGAGCTTTGAACCCACATGACCTGAAGTAGAAACCAGTGTTCACACCAACCCTTGCAAGGCAAAATTGATGAGTTTGGAAGAAATATCAGCCATTTGTCTGAATAGTAAGGAAGAAAAAATTAGTTTCGTGAATATCAGTGAAACAAACTTCCTATTTTTAATTTATGAAATTTTATTGCTGCATTTGACACCCTCCCATCCCTTAAAATAATTAAGTATTGTAAAATATTTTCTGAAGACTAATAGACTGAACCATTTACCTAGGCAACAGAAGCAAAATTTTGAACAGTGTATGTACACTTACATTTATGTAAAAGGGTATAACAAGAAATATGAACAAATACAAATATTCCTTCTCATTCATGTGTACAGTAAGAAAGTGATCAATATTCATGTATGAATTCCATGAGAAATTTTTTTCAAAACCAAGCATGAAACCACATCTCCAGGTGCGAGAAATACAGAGATGATCAGTCTGATTTGTAGGAAGTAGGCTGCTCAAATAAAACTGGTATTACTTTTCAACGGAGTTAGAAATTTGCTTACAGAGACACCTCCATAGGTATACCTGAACAGATGTATGTAGGGCTTACCATTCTGATAAAGGGTAGGATAAGTTCTTGTTTCTCTAGGTCAGATGTGTTACACCACCAGGTCTTGTGTGGAAAGTCACTATGTGCCACTTTTCCATCTCACCATTCCCCAGATGCTCCCATCAATCCTGTTACTCCTTCCTGTTACTCCTTCCTCGATTGATGCTCCCATCAATCCTGTTACTCCATCCTTCCATGGATGGCGATGGAAGGTCCTCGCCATCCATGAAGCTACATAAATGACAGCTTCCTGTTTTCCTTCCTTCTACCTTTCCCCAATTTTCTTTGTCTCTATTTCCTGTCTCTGGGAAAGGACATTATTCAGGACGTCAGTGTAGTTAGCTCTACTGACGTGAAGAGCTAGTTTGGGCTCACAGTTGTTTTTTTGTTTTTTTTTTTTGGGGGGGGCGGGGAGAGTTGCTGTGTTTTGTTTTGATTTGATTTTTACAGTTGGAAGGCTCTAATGCATGTCACGTCACATAGCCAAAAGCCAGTCCTGTGTGAAATCGTTGCACAAAAGTAGATGGATTAAAACCAGACTGACTGAGTTTAAAATAGAAAAGCTAAAAGGAGTCATCACTGTGTGCAGTCATTTACAAGGGAACGTGAAGATTTCTATTACACTCTATCCTTTGCAATGGCTTGGAAGGACTATAGAAAATCTTTGTCAATAAAATTTGTACATAGTACAAAGACTGATGGAGTTGTACATCTGAAGTGCTCTTGCGGGGAGCAATATAGTTTGGTAAGCTGCAATTTTGGTAAACTGCATGCCAGAACCGCCCCCTACATTGTAAGGTAGAAGCACAGGACTGACAGAATCCTCTCAGTGGCTAAATTGAGTCAAATGTAAGCATCTAATGCACTCCTTCTCATGATGATCTAACTCTAGGGAAAAGTTTTAAGACTGGCTGTGATTTATACATTGGTTTCTAATGTCTGAGCTGTTTCTAGTTGAACTACTACCATTTCTATCAGTTGAAAGACTGGGTGTAGTGAATTGTCATCTAGCTTGTATGGGCACCTGGGGTTACTACTTCCAAATGTTGTTGGTGTTTCTCCAACTTTCTTTTTGGGAAACAGAAGCCTGTTTGGGCTGAGCTATGCTGTGCCCTGAGACTTCAGTCATACGAGGTCTCCGTAGATACATTTCCTAATAAGTCATCCTTTCATCCCTTCTGCTTCTCAACAGTACTGTACCAAAGTGTTAGCAACTTACCAGTGTGGTCTGCCTCAGCAGTCCAGAGGCAGGAGGGTGGCATAAAACTCACAAAATTATAGAAAAGGAACATGTATGTCTTTGGAGCTTGAGTGTGTATGGTCAGGAACAAGGAGAGAGAAGGTTGTTCATTCAAGCTCTTGAACACATCACCGTTATGCAGAAGGCTATGGGATGCTGAGTGAATGAAAATGCCTTTTGATTTCCCAAGAATGCTGTTTATTTTCTCAAGAAAGGAAAGAGTGTAAATAAGTTTCTGTTGAAATCTGAGTTACAAGAAATTTGGGGCCCCAACCCCTGAAATAAGATTTAAGAAAATGAAATCTTTGGAATTTGAAGCCAGATAAAATAAAGTCTGGAATTAGATGCACATTTTTACTAGTGATGTTAATTAATTATCAGAGTTGCTTATCAAATGATGTGCTAGATTTTCCACCACCTGAAATCTTTCAGCAAAGATTGGATATGTTAGTGATTATCTCTTGTTCGGCCAGGGGTTATGGGCAGTGTTATGCAGAAAATCAGATTAGTAACTCATAGTGGGCCCTTATGGCTGTAAAGGTACATGAAAGTCAATGGCACGAATTTGCAACAGTCAGTGATTTGGTTCAAGGCTGAAACTTCTAAATGCAGATTTCTGTTTTCCGTTCTGAATGATGCAATATTTAGTGCAACAGGAGCTGAATTCTAGCTGCAGATGGGTTGATGCAACTCTAGTAACTTCAGTGAAACTGCAGGATTTGATACAAGAACTTTTCAAACCTCTTTGTTTTGACAGGAGTATTATTGCCACTTAATCAAAAGCTTTTACCTTGAAAGCCTGTTACCATAAACATTTATTTTGAGGAGTGGGATTTTTATTTTTTTTTCTCTCTAGGGAATTAAAAAATGAAGAAAGCAACATTTAAAAAATATAAATACACTTCATTGAGTTCACTATGCCTAAGACTGGAATCTGTTTTAAAAGGATGTAAATATCTGGTACAGTAATCAAAGATAAGTATCTGATCCCTAATAATCAAGCCCAAATTTACTGGCTAAGGATCCTGATAAGCTATGAGAAGTGCTTTGTTTGAGGAGTTAGGATACCTCACTCTTGTTCTTTCAAGTTGCTTTCTACCATACCGAGCAGAATCCCACAACTTTACAGGTGGAGCCACATTGCAGCTAGTGACACAGACAGATGACATATTTATTAGCTTGTCAAAGCTTCCTCTGTTTATGGAAGACTCACCCAGCTAAACAAAACAGTCTGCTTCCCATTGGCTAATTGAGCTGGCCCCTGTTGAGAGTCTCAGCAAAGTGCTTGATGAGGCATAAAATGATGATTAATTAATTTACTGCTCAGTTGATCATCAAACTGAGAGGTTTATGATTCTCACAGCGGTCAACACTCTCTTCAATGTGCAACAGCATGAGCAGCCTTCACTCTGGCCTGCTGCTGCCTTTGCTATGACCTGAGATATAGTGGCTTAACTCAGGGGAAACAGGGAAAAAATTAAGAGAAAAGTTTCAAAAGGGATGTACTCAGCAATCTCTTTCAGGCAGGCTTGTGAGTGCCAGAATGCTTCTCACAAAGGGACTTTTCATATCTCAGCGTTAATAAAAGCTACTTTGCTTGGCATTATTTTGGTTCAGTAGATTACATAAGAAATTCCCTAAAAATAGCAGTTCCTTCTCTGATTCTGTGGCCAAAAGTCAGAATTAGAATGAAATTATATAGAGACAAGGCTTCACAGTTGTAGGTATAGGTGTGCTAGAAGAGATCAAAATGCCAGTCCAAATATTGAGAGGGGTTCTCTGTTTTTTATTGCTTGAGATAAATTTTAGTAATTTAAAAGATTTGAAGATTTAACAAGATGTGCTCTGTGTATGGTGGGCACATTTAAAAACATTATTCAAAAGCATCTTTTTGCATTTGTATGCATTTGCAGCTTGGGTGCAGTCACCAAAGTGTTTTGTATACGTTTTTGTGTGCAAACTTATAAATATTTGCACTTACAGTAATATTCTGACTAAATTTTCTTTGAAATTTTAATGTGATGTCCAGTGTTTATCCCTAGTATGAAGACAATAAATTCTGTTTAGCTGCAGCTGTTTAATTCCAGAATAGTACCAGGTGAATGTATATATGTGTAAGGAAGCAATTGAATTCTGTTGTCAGATGAGCATATTTTATACCAGCCATTTGGTCTAATTTGTCACCTGAGCTAGGTGGTGGGATATATCCATTAGCACAATGACATTTGTATGTCAGTTTACCCACCTTCAGAAGTTACTTTTGTCTCTTTTCTGTAAGAGTGTACCAGAGTTGCCAGACATACTGGAAGACACCAGGAAAGGTCTAAATGTCTGCATGCCTGAGCATCTGAATGGGAAATAAATGTTTCGTCTGTATTACAGGAAGACAGGGTCAGTTTGCAAATTATGCTTTTCTCCAAGTATGTGTAACCGATTCTTAGATAGGGTTCTCACTGGGAAGAACCTGGGCAGAAAATGACGCTGTTTAATGTAGCTTAAGTCCTTTTATTTGGCTCAGAAGAACAATAAGAACAACAAGCAAATGCAAAAAGGAATTTAGTTAGTACAGTCAGTAGATCTTTTGTTTATGAATTTTGTTTTTTCTTTGATTTTGGCCTTTAGGAAACTTAATCTAGTCTAGATAAACCAGAGGAAGTAGTCTCTTTCTCTGCAAAGTCATGCACAGAAACCTAAGTTTGTGTATTTACACAGAATATGTTACAGTGCAGGAAAAGAGCTTAGAAAGAAACAACAGAAAACCAATAAAGCCTGATAATGACAAGAAAACAAAAAAAAAAAAAAGGAAGGAAAACAGTGTGGAGGATAGAGTGAAAAATCAACGCGTTCCAAGAACTTGCACCTTGCTCAAAGAACGGAAGAAGTCTTACTAAGCAATGTAAATCGCTAGATTACATGGATCTATTTAAATAACACACTTTTCCAAATGCAACTGAGCTGTCTCTGGGAAAAAGCATATTAAAAAAAAAAAAGGCATAGATGAGAAAGTACTTTCAAAAGATTTAAGAACAACAATGGACAAGTATTTTGTGTGAAACACTGTGACATGATATGACAGAGTAGGCTGATGTTGACTCTCAGATGCATAAATGGAGAAGAGTTTTAGGTGTTGGAGGTTCTTTTACCTCTAAAAATGGGAGCATTGACATTGCACAGATTGTATTAAAAGGAGCTCTGAAAAAAAAATCTCAAAATCATGTTCAAGTCAATGAAACAGATCTACTGTTATCTGATGCAAGCTTTATGCTGTTATTTTTAGATTTGTTGAAGTGCTGCTGAAGACATCTTAGAAGAGTGGCTATGGAATTTAGTAACTTGCTCAGACAATAATATAGGCATCAGAAAAGGTAGACTTACCTCTGCGATGGTCAGATATAGGTGGTTGGACAGCTGCATTTCTTTTGGGCATCTGTTACTCTAGCTTTATATTGCTACTCTCAGTAAAGAGTAACTGCATAATGGAAGCTCTGCAATGGACTTTTTTGCATACAAACTTGTCCAGGTCCAATCTCTCTGTTTTTCCCCCACTGCTCTACGTACTATCATAGTCTAAAATTCATCATTCTATAACCATGTCTGCTTTCTCTCATACTTCTTTTTATGATCCTCTTCTGAAGGTCTGCATAAAGATACACAGTGCTTCATTTTTATAGCTTCATAAAATGTAATGGCAAAAAAACCATTAGCTGATCTGGTTGACTACCTTTGAAACATGGGCTGTAGAGTTTCACCTGGTTATCCGTGCACTGAGTTGAATAATGTGTATTTGACTAAAGCGTATCTTCCAGATGGATATCTAGTTTTGATTTGAAGACATCAAAGGCCACTTCTCTGACAGTTTTGAAAACATCAAAGAGTACTAGGCTTGTGGAAGATAAAAGAAAAATGAGCTAATTGCCTGGATGCTAAAGGGAAATTTACAGCAAATATTTTGGTCCTATTCTGGCTTTTAAAAATCTGGCTTACTGGAAAGACTGCAAGTCATTATTACACACATACATAAAATTGGCTTTCTATTTTTAGATCCAGGCTGCACTCAGTAGAGAAACAGGTCTTAAGGAAAAAAAAATAAAAGAAAGATCTACCATAGTTTACCATTGGCAGTCTTTATAAAGGACAGGCTGAAGCAGCAGAAAATGATCTGTGTGACTTTGAATGTAGAATATATCAAACTCTCTTAGTTAAGTTGTAAACAGGAAAGGAAGGAAAGGGAAGGGAAGGGAATGTATTAAGTTTTGTGTTTGCATAATCAACTAACTTGTGTGTGTGTGTGTGTCTTCTAGAACTGAAGTGTCCCTAAGAACTAAACATCTTCAGTAGGAATTTGAGCAATCACCTGTTAACTGGCATGGACACAGTGACCACATGATACCCCAGAAAGATCTTATAACAACAGCTTTGAGAACTGATTGAATTACACTATTGAAAGAATTCTCAAAGTTGTTGAAAAAAAGAAATCAAGATTATTTAAAAAAATAAAATGTTTCACAGAATGAAAATAAATAGCACTCCAAACAGAAGAAGACATTCCTAACAGCATGGCTGAGAGGAGCATAAGACACTTCTCTTACAAACTTGTCTCATAGATTGATGCCTGTGAGCTATTACTCACCATAGCAGTTACAAAATAAATAAAAATGATTGAAGGCTTTACTTGGTTTTGCCCCACCACTTATAATATTTTGTGACTTACAAGGAATGCGACTGTTGCTCAGCAAAGAAAGATGCAAGACACTCCAATAGCTCACTGTAATGGTCCCAGAGACTTCACATTAATTACAACTATCCTCCAGCTAATCACATTCTTCTGGCAGCAGGTTCAGTCATGGACCCTGGACAGCTCCTGGAAGAACAAGCTCCCTCCTGACCTTTCCTAGGCTATCTTCCTACCTCACAGCCACGTAGGTGTGAGAAAACCATGACATTTTATCAGACACCTTTAACAACTGATGAGTTTGCTATTGGGCATCCTCACATCCTCCTTGATGTGGGCTGAAAAAAAAAAAGAAAAAAGAAAAAGAAATCTTCCTTATTCACTGAACTGAACTACTTGTTTAAAAAAGCTAACCTTTTATTAATTGGTCTGCTAAAGCTGGTACTGGAAGAAGCAGCAGAGAAAAAAAGACAAAACCCACACAGCTCAGTCTGGCTTGGGGAGCACTCTGGTCCACATGGACGGAGCATGTATACTATCTGGAATGAATGAATAGGCTGGACAGAATGAGGCTAGAAGAAAAAATATTATTACTATTATAAATAACTGATCTTATGCAGATCTGGAAAAAAACATTTGGAATACAGGTGATCCTGCATAGCACTTACCAATCAAAAATTGTCATATATTCATGAACTGACCTGCCGAATCTGGCACATTCCTTTTTATTCTTGCAGTTGCATTGCATCAGTAAGAAATCATTACATGAAACTAAAACCAAGCCATGTATAGAGTGATGTAAAATCAAGCAAAAGTGCAAAAATCTATTAATTGAAATAGATTTTAGGTCACCAACTTTTATGTCTACTTTCTCAAAGCAGTTCTTTCTGCATGGATTTTCCTGATCTTCTTATTCACTTTCAGTAAGATTAGCAGAATATGGATGAAGTTTGAAGACTTCTACAAGACTACTTCATCACTTTCTTTACCTACTTTTGCTAATTCATATCAGTCCTTAGACCTGGACCTCACACAGAAAGGCACAATGCAGTACAAAATTTTGTTCTGGCAACCATAAAACCCCAAAATATACTGGGTAAAATATAAGAGCAGCTCTTCCCAGTCACAACTGCAGAGCTGATTTAATACAGAAATGTTTGCTTTTACTGATGAGCACCTTTCTGTGACTGCCATCCTAACAGTTAAAACAGCTTTTCTATTGAAATGTCCTCATGATCCATTTGAAATTTCAAGCTATTGCTTTTTTTTTCTTCTTCTTTTTTTTTTTTTTTTCCTTTTTCTTTTTAGGATAACAGTTCAGTTTCCCAGGAAGAAAGGAAGAAAAATACAAGTTCTTGGTTTTTTTCAAAAACAAGTTGTTGCTGTCATCAGTGCTTGAATACACTAAGATCCACTCATTGTCAACAACAGAAGAAAACGTCCAAAAAAAAAAATAATATATAATTATGTTTAGTTTCAGGAAGCTGGCAACTTTCCTTACACAATCAGAATAAGAATTAGGCACGCATAGCTCTGAAAAATCCACCTCTATTTTCTAACATCAGATTAAAAACCTCTCACTTTTAAGATAAACTGGTTTCTCATACCATAACATGTCTGTAATCTTAAATTTTGCTGTAGGTTTTTGTCTTTCTTTGTTTCACACTTTCTCAATTTTTTTAAACTACAATTAAAACCAAAACTACTTCAGTTTTGGTAAAATCACAGCCTTTAGGAAATGTCTTGGACGGCATTTACAAAACTAGGCTTCTACACTTGTCATATTGTAAATTACTATAAACTTTAAACAAGTTGCTAGGAATTCAGTTAGATACTGGGTTAGATTACTAAGCTTTTTTAAAAAGAAGACACAGAAACTATGAATCAAAGTTAAAAGATCAAAATATTACATTTAAGCATAATACTTGCATGCAATAATGTTTTCCACCATAAATACCTATTGGCTGTTATTTGGCTTTTCCATGATCCGCTGAAATAGAAATCCAAAAAAAAGCCTCAATGATCCTGGTTAAAATAAATCAGGTACCAAAATTCTTATCAGCTTTGGATTAATTTTAATCTGCATATACTTTGAGCAAAAAATCACCATAAGTTTCAGGAGAGTGAGTAAGGATTGAGAATTATAACTGTATAGAGTAAAGCTTGGCTATGCTCTACTATCAGAAGTAATGACACCTTTGTGAAAATAAGTTTTAAAAGGCCTATCAAAGCCAATGAAATAAGAAAACAAATAGCACTGTAAATTGAAAAGTATAAGCATAGTGTTTAATGAACACTTATTGACCAATAACCTGCAACTAATGTAACTATAGATTTTTACTGTAGCTATTCATAGCTCTAAAAGGCAGTCATTTGAAGCTGTACAGAAAATAGGGTGAAGTGGTAGTTAACAGAAATGCATTTCATTAAAAGCTAAATTAAATAAGACTAAATTGGAAGTAGATGGAAAAGTCTGCTTAGTTTAATACATCCTCTGCTGTCCATATTTTTCAGTTCTGATGGTCCTTCAGCATGTAGCATGGGGAGGTCAAAATCTGAGGGATTTTTTTGCCGTTACCAGTATTTCTACAAGAAGCTATAATTTTAGGTTGATACTTCTCACAAATAACCTGTAAGCTGACAATGCCTTGTAATGAGTAAGAAGCTGACCTTTTAAAGCCATCCAATAACAAGGACTGTACATTGCAAAGTATACACTCTTTATGTGGGACTAAATTGGACAATCTGTATTTACAATCTTTCTTGCCACAGATAGCACAGTTTTTGTTTTAAATAAGAGTTATATAAAACTCATGTTTTCCTATTATTTATATAAGAATATAAATATAACTTCCGTAGCTTAATTTCTTACAGAATTAAGAGGAAATTAGAATCTCAAGATGTAACAACAGGAAAGATCTATTAGACCACATAATCCAAGCACATCTTTTCTAGTACGATGCAAACCACTGATCACAAACACAAAACATGCTACACATTTACCACATCAAAATTGCATTAATTGTAACTGTTAAGGTAATAAACTTGATTCAGACATTGTAGACCTGAATAATTGACAACTGTAAATTTGAAATCTCATTTCGATGTGCAAGCCATGAAGCAAAACCAGGCATCACGTGTGTTACCAAGTACCTCAATATCAAATGTGGTATAAGAAAATAAACACCTGGAGACAGCAATGCAATAGTACTCTGATGATCAAGCCAAACGTTGAAAAAACTGGCGTTTTTAATGCACTTTACATTTAACTTATTTCAGCAAACTTTAAGTAAAATGCTTATTTCTCAGTAATAAAAAACAAAAACTGAAGAAAGAGATTTAATACAATCAGCTATTTAAATTAGTAACAAACTAACATTGTTTAGGAGTTAGGCCCAGTTCCAGAAAAATAATATTGTCCCCAAAGCAAGTCTGACCAATGAGTGGAATATACAACCCTGAGTAACACTTTTGGGATTTCACCCTACTGAAAGAAAGGACATTTTTTCCTCTTCTTATTTACTTTCTGTGCATATTAGTGCTGTGTGGCATGTCTGTGTGAGTCTGCCAGGTGTATGTGGCTGACACACCAACCATCCTTGGCCCCATGGGGCTCTGGCATACTTAGAAGAGCATGATCTGGAGGGCGTTGTCCCCCTAAGCTTGCAAGACTTCAATATGGAAAGATGCTTG
This sequence comes from Thinocorus orbignyianus, assembly GCA_013400375.1. NCBI lineage: Eukaryota > Metazoa > Chordata > Aves > Ciconiiformes > Thinocoridae > Thinocorus > Thinocorus orbignyianus. The sequence continues at coordinate 163,897 of VXBW01007106.1, forward strand.
GGTTTCTCAGATCATATAAAGTTTGTCTTTGCTATGTGAAAGAGGAGTTAGGCATCTCTGATGAATTCAACAAAGCAGGAATGCAAGCATGTGTTGAATATGTAGAGGCAGAGTGCCTCAGCCTGCCAGCGGGAAAGTCAATTTATAACTTATCAGCAGCAGAAGAATTGATTTGGGCACCTTACTTTGGACTCCTGGAACTTGTGGTTTGGAACTGGCTTTCTTGATGAATAAAAAGAAGTGCCTCTCACTCCTCACTAACAATCTGAAACAAATAAAAACATTTATAGGACAGGCAAAGCCCTGCTCTGAATTCCCTTGTTACTGGCATTACTCCAGAGATTCAGAGATAAGTATTAATGTGCATTCATATAGCACATCAAGCTATAACAAAGAGCAGTTTTACACATCAATCATCATATCCTCTTGAGGACATTTAAAAATATTAGAAAACTTAGAGTTTGGGTACACTGTCATTGTAATGGCAAAGTTTGTCATCAGGCATTTGTGACATTGCACTGGAGAAAGCCATGAATACCTGAGCTATATCTTCTCAGGGGAGGTGCTTGGACAATCACAGCCCAAACCAGAATTCCTGGGGCATGTCACTACTGCAACTGTGTTAGAAGAGACAATCATCAGTGTATCTATCCCTATTGCAGCTACAATAGCTTGTTTGCATTTTCTGAGTTTGAAGAAGTTGGCACGATTTCAAAAGCTAAAGAGATTGACTCCCAGTAACCACTTGTATCATAAAGGGGGAAAGAAAGAAACAGTAAGTGCTTCTGAAATTCCCATAAAGCACTTGTCTGCTTTTGGGAATTCTATCCATGGAAATGAGAAACATGTAAAGAAACTGTTTGCAAACTGCAGTAAATAATTCCACTTTAAAAATACACTAATGTTTTAATAAAATTATTATTTGTCTTTTTTCTCCCAGCATATACAATAGAGCTCAGCTTAGCTAACGAAACAATGCAGTAATACTATATTTGTGCACTTTTAATGCAGTGCTGGTTTTCGTCTAAAAGTTGCTTAGCATAATTCCTGGGGGAGGAGGAAGATGAAGAAACAATCATCTAATCACTAAAAAATGGGCCATCCTTTATCCTTAATACAATAATACAAAAAATTAAGAATCAAAATATATTTTAAGCTATATAACCACATGAACAAAAATTAGTTGACAGTTAACAAAAGAAATGTTACATTTTGTATGAAGGCTATATTTGGTGAAGAAGCAGCGTGGTTTTAAAGACAAATCATCAAATGAGAATGCATCTTTCTTTGGGATAAAAAGGAAAAGAAAGTAGAGGAACACAAACCAAGGGGGAATTCAGTTTATACAATGTTCTGTGGATTCTGATTCAAAGCATTATGAAAGTTGGCAATCTCTTTCATTAAGTCTATCCATTTTCACTACTTACTGTTCTAGGCACAGTTCCCCTTAAAAAAGGGGAAAGCAGAGCCCTGTACAGATTATTCCTCTTTGCCGTGCAGTCTGCCACAGGGAATGGGACAGACAGTACAGCTCTGAGGACTAGCATGACAGGTACACTGCTCTTTGTCCAGAGGGTAATACAGAAGATCTACAGAACTATTTAATCACCCCTGGGCCTGGCTAACTTCAAGCTCCAGGGCACATGATGATTCAGGATTCATTGGATCAGGAATGAGAGTTCAAGTGTCCTCTTTCAGGATAAGTGTTTTGTCCTATAGGTTAGAGTCATTAATTCCTTCCCTCCACTCCAGCTAATGTTGATTTGCTTCTACAAATGCACCTTCCATTAGCATCATGACAGGACATTTACCTCAGCAAACCCCATGAGCAAATAATTATGACTTTCACTTGAGAAATCTGTATAATGAGCTGACAAGTGCTTGGGCAGAGACTGACAGTAAGAACATGCCAATGAGCTGACTGTCCTATTGCATAGCAGAAGATGACTACCACTTCTACATCTGTAAAACTTTGTGTACATGAACTCTCTTCCATGTCTAAATGTATAAGATGATTCTGGGCAGTGATTTCTGATGTATCAAACCCCAGAGAAGGATGAGTTGTCTTTCAGTTATTTATAGTCTGATGTCTTGTCTTACAGGTTCTCTATTCAGTGTATCTAGTATAACCAACTTCTAATGCAAGGGAAGGTGGAAAGAAATTTCCATGAATAAGTCTCCTCCTCAGAAACCAAATTCTATTAAGGAAGGAAATAGTTTCTTGGTCCCACAGGTGAAGCAGAGAAAAACCATTATAAATCTACTCAGACCCTGAGGCTGATCTTGTCCTCAAAACATATCCTGCATTCTTCTTTCCTAGAGTGTTAAGCTGTAATATGGCCGAGTACTCCAGACTCCTCTCTTGCTTTTGTGTCTGTAAGTAGCTAGTTTTAGCAGCTCCTCAAATACCAAGTTGGCACTTGGGGTCTTGTTCTTAGACACCTATTTCTCCATCTTTAACCAGATCAGTAACTCAGGGATCCAAATTTCACAATCCTGCCAGGTAGCTAGATATTGGGCATCTCTGGTGTCATGGTATGTAGACTGCTTACCGTTCTAGCATAAAGTGCCTGTCAGAGCAATTCCCAAGGTGATGGAACTTAGAATAACTCTCCTCAAAGCTACATCCAGTAGGCACAACTAACTTCTAAACCAGGAAGCTGGGAGAAATGTTATAGCCTTTTAATGAAATTGGAAGAGGGGAGATTTAGATTAGATATTAGGAAGAAGTTCTTTACTGTGAGGGTGGTGAGGCACTGGAACAGGTTGCCCAGGGAAGTTGTTGATGCCCCATCCCTGGAAGTGTTTAAGGCCAGGTTGGATGGGGCTTTGAGCAACCTGCTCTAGGGAGAGGTGTCCCTGCCCATGGCAGGGGGATTGGAACTTGATGATCTTTAAGGTCCCTTCCAACTCTAACCATTCTATGATTCTATGAAATAGTCTTTTTTTATGCACAAACTGCTTTCTTGGAGCATTTTCCTGTAGTGTAATCTTATTTGACCATAATTCTTACACTGACAAAGGGAGCTTTCAAGAAAAAGAAAGAACAAACAGCTTTTAAAATTGAATACATGAAGATATAAATGACACAGGGAAGTTAAAACTCAAGGTGAGCTTCAAGGGAGTGAAGGTAGACTGAAAGGAATCACAGAGCACAGACTTCCACACAAGCTTCTCCATAAGGCTCCACAAAGCGGATGTTGGCCTGCCCTGTCCCCAGCAGCTCTCATGAATGTTTTTCTATGACTTGCCCTTTAAATATTCAAAACAGTAAAAATCTGACATCTTGACACCATTTCTGTGTGTGCAGATGATGGAAATGTATGAAATGTAGGTTTTACTAGTATTTTAAACCTAATGTGAAGCAAACATTAAACTGTTGGTTGTAAAGTTTTAACTTCATTTTAACATAAACAGTGGTGTTAGGGACAGCTGTGAATATAGACCTGTTTTGCGTTGTCCATATGGTCACAAAAGACTCAGTCCATTACCTTCCTCGCTTAGACAAAACTCCCACAAGATATTTATTTCCAGTAATTCATAGATAATTTTACAATAATGTTACCCAAAATGTCCACTTAATATTCAGAACAATAAAAAGAGTAGTAAAATGTATTCAGGTTAAAGTTTATTCCAATTCTTAAAGGCTGAAGGACTGTTTATTTTCTAAAAGTGTCTCTCCTGCCTTTATTCCTTAATAACTGCATTGAAAAATTACTTTCCATCAGAGACTGGTGTTGCTATAGCACCATTGTACCATAAATCCTGAAAACTTTCTTACTGTTAAAAGTATGCCTCTTAGAAAAGTATATTAAAAAAAAAACAAATAAAGAAAAGAAAAAAAAGAAAGAAAGAATTAGCTTTGCGGTGTATTCCAGAGATGTATAACAACTATAAAACAAACCTAAGGTAATATGTAACAAAGCAAACCTACAGATCAGGAAGACTATTTGTGTAGAACACCCTAGTAATGTTTCTTTGTCTTGTTTTCCAAAGACAATTCTACCTCAAATGCCTTCAAAGGACAAGTCTAATGTAATACAATGAGCACAGAGAGGCACTTAAGATAGCCCAGACCAAGCCACTTAGGACTTCGTAGGTCAACTCTGTCTTAAATTCCACCAGGGGATTAAGCTACAACTGGAACAGATTTCTGTGCTATACTCACTGTTTGCTTCTTCTTTTCAGAACGATAGAGCAGCAGTTTCATCATGCTGAATATTATTAAGGTGCAACCTTATAAAAAAATGCAATCAAAATTGGGATACTGATCACAGTTTTCTCCAAAACAAGCTTTACTCACTGTCCCTACTGGGGAAGATTAATTTCTACACCAGTGACTCTTTTGCTCCTCTGATGTCACAGTTTGACAATCAATATTTTACCCTTCTGAAGGGCTAAGAATATTTCATTTTCAAAGCAGATATGAAATATATTTCTGATGTGTAAATATTTGGGCAATATTTTTTCTTTTAAAAATAGTTTTAAAAAAATCTTGTGTGAAAAACATGTATGTGTGTGTAAGAATATAATTGAAGTTGAAAAGGACAGAAGCAGAGTAAGTTATATTATATTTTATGAATGAAATCCACCTTTTGGTATAAGCTAGACTAACATAATGCATTCTGTATTGCGTATTCTGTTTGTGTATTCTGTACATTTATTACTTATCGATTATTTATTATTATTTTTGAAATGTGTTTTTTCCTTACTTTCTTAAAAATGTGGGTTTTTTACCTGAGAATTATATGAAAAGACACTGGCTTTTTTTCTGGTACCAGGATTAATCACAAGAACCGAACTAAGCCTCTTTTTTTCCTGTAGGTGAATTCTGCTTGAGTTAAGGATGTGTCACCTCCCTAACAAGGAAGGTTCAGACTCTGTTTCAGACTCCTCCAGCAGAGGGAGACAAAGAGATTTACTGTAAGAACTGACTGGCACAACTCATAGCATAAAATGCAGAGTGGGTAAAGAATTTCTCAAACATTTCAATTGTTGTAGAAGCATTCTAGATCTGTTGGAATTATAATTTTTCTATAAATTTTAAAAACATCGCAAAAGTTTTATGTATCCTTTGTGCACACATATTTATATTTATGCCTGCATACACCTACATATTAAAATACAACTGTTGACACATGTTTGCCTCCTGCACACACTATAGAAAGTAAAGTAACTAGCAAGAGTGTTTAGTAAATCAGAAAACCCGCATGAGTACTGCTGAATATGGAAACAGGGTTCTTAAATGCAGTTATGCGGCTTGACAGTCTGATTCTAACTTTATGTATGCACAATTAACTAACAGCAGGATCCTCCCATCCTTCAGCCAGCCTGGTCAGCTGCCCAGAAATGCTAAATCATAGGGGTGGTGTGCCTGGAGCACTTTCCAACACAATTTCTGTTTCATTGGTTGTTAGGTACTCACTTACAAGGCAGAGAATTGACAGCATTGTTTTTTCCCAGTAATGATAAAAACAGCTTGGGACAGGGCTGCGTAACCATCCTGACACATTGGGATTGTTACGAGTCAGATGTTCAACGATGACAAAAACCAAACTTCATATCAATGAACAACAGGCCTAAGTAATAATCAGAAAAGAACATTGATGGAATGCTAGAAAAGGGGACTGGAAATCTAATACAGAAAGCAGCCTCAGGACGCATCACAGAAGATAATATAGACATTCTCAGAGATTTTATGTGGCAGGATGAAAATTATACCACAGCATTTGCAGCAAAACTGAGCAAAATTCAGTTCTCTAATGGCTAAACCTGGATATTAGTCACAAGGTTATCCTTGTCATTTTGTTTTAGAGGTCTATTAAAATATGTTGAGCCAATTACTTGTGTAGATATTAGTTCTTATTAAGTGAATGAAAACATTGAGTCAAAGAGAAGGAGACTGACCTATTTATGAATTCTGATGAAGCTGGCATCCAAAAGACTTTGGAGGGGAATAATTATGAAACGTCTGTCATTCCATCATAACAGTCTGTCTTCAATCAAAGCATGTTGTAAATAGAAGTGTTCAGAAATTATCAAAGGAAACAAAATTTTGTCAGAAAATGCTACTTCATCCAGTCTGAAGTCTTTCATTTAAAACATCTTGGACTCAAGGCAGAGTTCAAAGAGAATCCTGCCTGGATTCCTGCAGAGTATGACTGGGCTACGGACATTAGAAACAGCCACCACAGGTCAGATCAAAACTAAATTAAAAAGGAACTTGCAGTGAACTTGGAAACCCAGTTTTGGGCCAGCTTTGCTTATGAGGTATTTTTACTGCTGTTTAAAAAAGAAAATTTTGTATCTAGCTCAGGAGGGTGGTTTTATAGAATAGATTTTTATCTTCAACAGGAGCCATACAAACTATTTAAAATTAGAAGAATGTGATTAAAAATGCACACTGTTCTGCTATTATCTCTAAAGAGGCTCTGAAATTGAAACAAATTAGCCTACAACTGACTTTTTAGGAATATATGCATTCTATATGTACATATATTTCTCTATATATTTAAATATATATAAATAAAGTTCCTAGTGATACACATGCTGCTCAGCACTTCATTTGCCATTTGATGACTTTTGAAAACAAAAGATAGAGCATTCATTACCAAAATATAAAGTGAAAAAAAAAAAATTACGCACACATAAAATGTGAATAACATAACTTAAATACGTTCAAAATCAGTGTCTATTCAGGAGATACATGTCTAAAATATCAAAGGACAGTTTTACATATCTCAGTTCCTTTAGAATGATTTCAGGTATGGTTTGCTATCATTAATGAAGCAGTTTAAGGTTGTAATATATATGGACTATGTATATAACATACATAAATATGCATGTTTAAGTATCCAAATTATTAGGCAGATTTTCAGAAAAAGCACTTTGTGGTGATAACAATAATGAAATACACAGAAAATACCATTATAAATATTTGGCTTTTTTTTTTTTATTCATCAAAGTAACTAACAAACAATTCAAGCAAAAAGTACTATGTTTATAAACCTTGTCCTTATGTTTTCTGCCTCAGATCATGATGGCACAGCACATGCGTGTTAGCATATAAAGAGAGATAGTAGACCAACTGAAAGGTACACACCCTGGCAAATGTTTCAACATTATCATCTTGGTCAAAGCATTTAACACAACACTGTCTTTAAAGCCCATAAAAGTTTTCAAATAATTTTTGAAATCCAGAATTGTTTCTAAGCCCTCCAGTCTGTACTAAAAATAAGAAAACTGGTGTGTTTCTTATCAACTTATTTGAAAGAAGAGTTCTATTGAAAACTAAATTCATTTCAGTTACATGCTGAAGTGATTGTGCTAAAGGGTCTTACTGTATAAATGGAGCACACAAGCCAAAAACAATACAAACGTTTAGCTGCTGGCTTTAGCCAGTCTCTTTCAGTGCAAATCATAATTGCTTTAGGACTTTCTGAATCCACTTTTGAATTCAAAGCTTCAGACAAATAATTGGATTTCCTGAAAACATGCTGAGCTATGTTGCTCTCCCTGTCTTGCTTTATGTCCTTAGGGCTCCAGTCTCTGCTTTATATCAAGCTGCACCTAGTAGGCTAATTGGAGGGATGGGTAGATCACTCTGCATTAACATGTCCATCTGTATTAAATAAAATCTCCTCAACAGCCTTTATCATCTTCAACAGAATTATCACTTCAGAGTTGAAGAAACAGGAAATCAAGTAAAAATAGCTGTGTAATTTACCAATGGCTCGGGTGCCTTAGCCCTGTAGACCTATGATCCAAGCCAATTATATTCTAGCTGACTTATTTTTACAGTGCTTTGACATTGTATACTCACTTCATGTGTCTCACTGACTGCAGGGCAGCTCTAAATATGCTCTGGGCTATCTGCCTAGACATTTCTTGCTCTAGGTAAAGTACAGTTGAAATACCATTTGAGTTTGATCTGCAAGGCTTGTAAATATGTAATATCAAAGATTAAGCCTCTCAGTTTCCCAGTATTGTGGCAGGTATACAAAAGTTATCATATTAACAAATTAGGTGTTGCTTTTTTATTGTTGTTATTTAACATTAATAGCATGTATTGAGCTGGTCACTTTTTTTCTCCCACATGTAGAAAAATAATAATCAAGCTAGAGTGGCTGCTGAGACAAAAAAAAAAACAAACAACCGTCTACCGCCTGTGAAATCTCTGGGGTCGGGTTTACACTAAGAGCTCTCCTGGCATAGCTGTGTTTGTTCAGAGTCCGAAAAATTCGCACCTTCTTGCTGACCTTGCTGTGTTGGAAAACCCAGCACTATAAGGATTCAATATTGCTCTAAGGGAGGTTTGGATGGCTTCACTTAAGACATTCAAGGAAATGACATAACAAGGCAAAAAATAAATTCTTATCCTGTGTCACAGCACCAGTTTGATGGTACTTTTCACCCCTTAGCATGTTACTTGCAACCTTCTTTGCTACTGCTACCACTTCTACCTCTTTTCTCCCTTTGCTGTCCCAAGCTCAGCAGAGGACAGAGACACCTGTTTAGTCTTCACAGTAAGCCACTATCTTCTACAATCTCTGCTTTTTTTTTAGCTTGCTGTGGTTTGACTTACATTTCTGGTTCTTTGAGGACTTTTTTTTAAATTAGTTTTTTTAAATAGTTCTAGAATTCTAGTATTTTGGGCTTGCATAGTTGAAGAAGAAAGGTTGCCAATACTGCAAAGAAGCATGCATTAAAATATTACTATGCAAAAGCATATTAACCTGACCTTCTTTTCCATTTTATTGCTCTTCTTCTCTGGGTCTGTATGAGTTTAAAATTATTTTTGCCTTCTACAGTTTGGATCTTTACATGATATATCAAAAGATCCTTGCTGGATAAGATCTGAGGTCTAGTACCAGATTTCTGTCTTCTGGCAGTGACCAAGAAGGGGAGAAGGGCTAGTGCCATCTGTTTCCCATGAGCCAGCAGGCATCAGCAAACCACCAGTCACTTCAGGGCTTACCCTCTGTTCTAGGCCAATTCTGAATAGATTTATCAGCATTAATAATCATAGGTCCCAGTATCGACCCTTTGAATTCCACAAATTACTTCTCTTTATGTCGAAAACTGACCACATATTCCTACTTTCTCTGCCATGTATCATAGTCATTTTTTACCCGTGGAAAGACTTTCTTTATTCTGCTAAGGCTACTCAGTTTCCTTCACATCCTGACTGATTCAGGGCTTCCTCCTCTGAGAGCAGATCCTCAGCAAGCTTGTTGTCTTTTGGCGCTGTGGAGGATCCTCACTCTTGGTTGGCACAGCTGAGGTATTGTTACAGTTTCTGCCAATTATGGATGGAGCTTATTACTGAGGTTAAGTTCTAACCCACCCATCCCCACCATCATTTGAAGATGTGTAATAATTTTGACAAACCCTAATAGCCTTTCCAGATGCCTGCTTATTGTGGAGTGACCCACATACTATCATATTACAAATGGTCACAAAAACGTACCCACCATCTGTGATGATCTTGAGTTTTCTGTGCAACTCTTGACATATAAACTAGGAATTCAGTTATGTCTGGCAATAGAAAAGTTGGTCAATGCTCAAATTAAATCTGAAACCCTCAGTGAACACTGTAGCTGTAACCATTATGGATCAGACTAGTTTCATTATTCCATTTTTATCCAACTAAAAGTTATTAAAATGAAGCTGTGAAATGCTAATCTCTGAGTCACAACACAGGAAGACTCATAGGATAATGCAGGTGGGAAAGGACCTCAGGAGGGTGCTCTTCCACTCTCCTGCTCAGAGGAGCCATGAGGTCAGACTGGGTTGCTCAGGGCTTTATCTGGTCTTGAAAACCCTGAAATACTCAAGGATTAGGCTTGCACAGCCTTTGCTTGACTGAACCTCTTTTGTTTCAGCTTATGCATTTGTCTCTTATCTTTCCACCATACACCACTGAGAAGAGCCAGGCTTTGTCTCCTCAAGAAATTCCCCTTAGGTGCTGGAGCTGGTATTCGATACCTTCAAAGCTGTCACATTCCCAAACCGAACCAACCCTATTGCCTCAACCTCTCAAAGAACAAGTTCTCCAGCCTTTGACAGTCTTGGTGATTCCCATGTTGTAACTGCTTCATTCAAACAATGTTTTTATTTTTTGAGCCCCAGACTGGGCTCAGTATCCTACCTGGTGCAAAATGATTGCTGAGTAAAGAGGAAAAGTAACTTTCTCTGGCCTACAGGCTATAGTCCTCTTACTATGCCCAGGATACAGATGAATGGATATGTAGGTAACAGTGCAGGACAGTGGAAATGCCTGACCTATAGCTTCAGTATGTAGATATCTCCAGGTCACTCATTTTGATGAGTAGCTTGCGGGCTGAAAGACGTTTCCTATCTAAACAGAAGTTAAAGGTTGACTGTGACTAGCATCCAAAGCCAGAAGCAATTAAACACAACCTGACTTGAATGGGTGTGTGTTTAACTTTGAATGTTGCCAGCCTGGTTAGTGTGGAATTCTATTCAGAAAAGTGAATAAGTAATAGGGTCCCTCTATGCCCGTTTTCCCCTGGATCAGATTTTCCTCCCCACGGGATTTCTATTGAACACAAATAGGTAAGGGCACTGTACCAAATTCCACCTACAAACTGAAGTCTACCCGGTTGGGAAGCTAAAGTGACTTGACATACAGAATGGGTTTTGTGGGTGAGACTGTGTGGCTGTTTAAAATATCAGCAGACAACCTTCACAAGATGTCAGTGGTAACTGCCTGATTGCCATAATTCTTTATGAAGTATTTGGTTTTACTCTGGAATTTGGCTAGGTTAAGGCAAAAACTTACACCCCAAGATACTACTTCCATAATCTTTGATGATGTGTAAGTTTTCATCTAAAAATTTGTTTTTAAACCTCATACTTCGATGTTAAGGATGGAAATGCAAACACTTTCTTGAGAGTGCAGACATGTTAGCAAGGCTGCAGTCAGGAAGAAACCTGCAACCCTCATGACTGTGTTGGAACAAATCAAACATGAATGACACTTAGGGAGGACGCTGATTGGTTCAGGGAAGAGATGGGATTGTCCTCATTGGTGTGATGTGGAAACCCACAGGGCTCTGCTCTTCGACTTTCTCATGACCTTGTGTAAATTACCATTTTATGACCAATCTAGGCAGAGGGCATTTAACTGCTTTGTCAGGAGAAAGATGAGTTTCTCCTAGCTTTTCAGAAAAAAAGTTGTTGGCTTTGCATCAGGATAAACATGTTGCAGAGTCCAGATCCCTGCAGCTAGTTATTATTTAAGCAATAAAATCCTTACAGCCTTTTGGCATCAAGCCTTATAGTTTTTGTGGGAAAAGGAGAAGTTGTATTATTTTCCTTCTTGCTATTTCATTTATATCACAGAAATGGAATGTCTTTCACAGTTGATTGTATATGCTTTTTTAATTCATAGATGTAAAGCCAAAAAGCCCCTATGATTCCTAGATGTTCTGTAGCTAAGTCTCTCAAAACTTTTCCAAAACTTACCAGCACCACATTCAGGCCAGAAATCAATACCTGGATAGCTCTGCTTTAATCCCTCTGCCAGTCACTTGGTAGAAAACATGTCTGTACTGCTAAAGTAAGAAGGAGCCACCTTTATTTTCCTAACAGAAATGTGTCTTATAAAATTTTCTTTAATGTCCTTACAAAGACTTTCTGTTAATCTAAAGCCCTTTGGGTGCTGAGATTAGCCATAGATATCTCGACCATCACTAACTCTTTGCCTTCACAAGAGGATAGTGAGAGGAAATGTTAGAAAATGTAGTTGCACTGCAAGGGATCACCCCTATATCCAGGGAAATGACTTGAGACCTGGGAATATTGCCTTAAATGAAGGGAGTAGTAAAATCTCAATCCATTTTGTTCTTCCAAAAATGTACATGGGAGGTAACCTTGGGACATGTATGCAAGAAAGATTTTCAATTCTTTAACCTGTGTGAAAAATGTGTAACAAGTCACAATCATTAAAAGTTGAAACTAGACAAATGGAAGTCAGAAGTCCTTTTTTTTTTTTTCCTTTCCTGATAGTAATTAGTTGCTTGAGGAACTCTCCTTAATCTGTAGTAGTACTCAATCACTTAAAGTCTCTAAAGCACACTCTCAGAACCCTGTCCATGATTCAGTATTTGCAGTAGTAGATCCAACTGTACAGAAGCTCATGATCCAATAAAAGGTGGTAGAAATTAAATGGGTCTTCCTCATCACCTTTCAGGTAGGAGACCAAATACTAGCTTTAGGGAAACAACAATGCAGTAGACAATGCAATATCAGGAATGATAAAGAGAGGGAGGTGGAGAACTAAGGTGTAATCAATACAATTGAAGATACTGTACAGATAGGTAAAAGCAGCCAGAGCAAGCCCTGCAAAGTGCTAGCAGAGATGGCAGCCCAAGGATGCTATTGAGAAGGTATGGAGGAGGCACAGAAAATACGGCAGTCCTTATGGACTGGGAGACTAGTGCAGCATTGGGACAGAGCATCCCAAGCAACTGCAGAGACTCCCTCCCAAGAAGTTTGCAAGACTTAGCTGTACAAAGTTATGGCTGACCTGTTCTGTTGCTGGCTGTTAGACGCATTTCGAGTTGGGGTAGTGCTGGGGACTCACAGAGGACTCTGTTACTCTAGGATTCAAACTATATCAGCAGAAACAGGAGTAGTGGGGATTCTGAAAATACCATGACATCTTAAAATCTTCAGAATGATATTTCTCATTTACTAGGCTGGTAGCTGTTTTTAATGATATTTTCCTTGTCACATTGCTAACTGTTTCACTGCAGAGGGTGCAAAACAAACTTATTACGGAAACCGCTTGAGCCCTTGCACTCAGCAGGGAGGGGAAACACACACACACACTCTTGTTTAGATAGGATAATTTGTGATTTTTCATAATTAGTTCTTCAGCAGAGGTCATAGATGAACTGAAAGATTTATTTTGCTTAACACATATATATTAAATCTAGAGTTTAACTGGTCATTGTTTCCAGGTTTAAATATTCAGTTAACAACTCTTAACAGCATGTTTTTTGACTAGTGTAGACTGTTAGCATCACTAAGCAGGAATAAGGTAAGAATTCAGTTGGCTGAATTTTCCTAACATCTGGTTGTTTTTCTGGGGGTAAATATATATATATATATATATGCATATATTTAAGCTTAGAATACTTAATGTAATGTCTTCAAATCGACCCAATTTTTCTTTCTGTTTAAAGAATGAGTATTTATTAAAACCTACAAAGAAGTTTTGAAGACCAAAGACTTGGATCTCAGACATTCAGTAACAAAGAGTCAACCATGTGATCATTAAAAGTATTTGAAAAATATATGTTTTATATGTATTTTGTTCTAAGCATATAAACAATGTTTTATTTTTTATTTCCTGCAAAAAAATGTCTTAGCTTACTTGCGATACAATGAGAAAAGTATACGCATCTTTTTAGGAATAAGTGGTTTAGACTTATCTTTGTTTTTTCTTAAGACTTTTTATGACTTAAGTTACATCAAACTAAAGTTTTGCTGTGGATTGAAGTGAATCTTGACATCATAATCACTTATCATTCTTTGGCACATATCTCAAAGCACATGGACTAAATGTTGGATGAAATTAAACCAGAAGGTGCACACCAGGAGTGTACCTCACAAGCTGTAATCACTAATACTCATTGAGTCATTCAATAATCATAGAGTTTATCTGAAGAAATGACCCCCAAACGTCTGTAGGGCACGACACGCAGGGCATGTCATGTCTTCAGCACAGATTCTTTTGTTCTGCAGGTCTGCACCTATAATGCTGCACTCCTTGTTAGTGTAGGTGAGCCTTAGATAATTAGGACATTTAGGTCTCTAGCTGGGACACCAGAGAAAAACTTCAGTCCCAAGATGAGGTGTTTCCTTTACATGCAGCTTGAAAAATAATACTACTGAGATGTAAAATGTGCACAGTAATCAGTGCTGCAAAAGCATTTTTAACTCTTTCATTCATTAGACTCTACAAAACTTTACACATCATTGCTACCCATGTACAAAGCAGACTCGTAATATGTAAACAAAATATAATCTCTGAAAAAGGGCAGATATATTTTTCCTTCCATATTAATGTGGAAATCTGACATGATAAGGAAGTTGAATTATTCCAGTTCAGCTGTTTCACTGATTTGGTTTAATATAGTGTAACAGAAGTTATAGTGGGAATATACAAAAATGTCTAGCCAGATATTAGCGAGAAAAAAGTTGTCTCTTCTCTCACATCCCAGGAAAGCTCAGCATGTAAAAGCTAGGATATACGTGATTGCACTTGTAATGCAAATTTGGAATAATTTTCTTAACCTGTATACAGTAATATGATAGTTCATGATAGACTGGAAATGTTTATGTATATCTCTAAATTAACCACTTCCAGACCTCTTTATCATAAGAAATCTCTTACATGATATTCTTGGTATTAAACTTTTATTAATCCAGGCAAAATTATTTAATTAGGTGTTAAGTGAGCTAAAAACCACATATTTAGCGAAAATGGGATGACTGAACTGAAAGTGGCTTATTAAATTTTTTTTTTCAACATCATGATATAATATTTGCATTAAATATGACAAAATTTCAGCTTATTTTACCTGAAGAATTTGTATATATCAAAGTTCAGTTGCTAGAAAATGCACCGTACCTAAATGAAGATATATGTGGTACAGAGATTAGTAATTATATATTATGTACTCATGATGTCATAATCTCAATTCATGCTCTCTATACATGGCTCTCTATGCTGGCTTTCATTGGCCAAATGAAATGGAAAAAACATACTTTCTCAGCTAAGTGGGATTTTGTCAGCTGGTGCCAAATTTAACTACATGCACAATGTCTTAATCTTGATCTTTCATCCACAGTGAAATGCTGATGCAAAACATAACTTAATGAGTTCGGTAAGTATGTGAGATCTTTACTTCATCTTTTCTTCATTTAAAGAATAAAAACCACCACCAAAATATCAAGAATAAAAAAATGCAGAACAAGGAAGAGGAAAAAGTTAAAGGTCTTTTTCTGCTCAAAGCACAATATATCTATCTGTCCTACGGGAAAAGCAGTTCTAACTCGGTGCTATTCTGGGAGAGAAAGCCAAAGCTGTTCTCCAGGCCATATGCTCATGAGGGCTGGAGTCTGACATGAGGTGATAAAAGCAATGGTACCATCCCAGGTTTTGCCCACAAACTACATTCTAGCTATTTGAGATGTCACTAGTAACTGATGTTGGAAATATGTTAGTATGTACTTTGCTAGGCTCCTGAGACTTGTTCTCACTCAGCAAATACGGTTCAGGATATGGGTACAGTACACAGATGCTGAAGGTCTCTGGGCTCAGAGCCCTGTAAAATTTGCAAAGGAGACTGTTTCCAAACTCACTCTAAAGTGATAAAAAATGATTCAATAATGACTGCTTTCTGAGTCTGAATGTCACTTGTAAAATGCTGATCTGGGGGAAAATTGTATGTGAATATATACACCAATGCACTCTGCAAAGTATTCCCTGTGGCTTTTCTTTCCTCTAGCTTTTTCCTAGGGATCAGGAGATGGAACAGGTGCTGACATTCTTCTGAGCACCATCCGCAAGCGGCACCAGGCTGAGCATCGCACATAATGTGAGACCTTCATATCACTATCTGTTCTCTTCCTTCTCTGTATTTTGAGCACAAGTAATTTTATGATTGTAACAATGCTGGCATTTTAATCATCATAGCAAAATACTTGAAATAGTGCTACTAGACTCATAGGAGAGTGTAACTCAAGGTCCTAAAGCTTTTGTTACAAGATTTCAGACTCAGATACTTCTGCATTCAGTTCATTCTTCACAACCATCAGGGCCAGAGGCTGATTCTTTTAACAAATTTAAATAGACAGCGTGAAGAGAAATATGGCACCCTTAAAAATACTATCAGGTCACTGACCTAATACAGATGGGACAGTTTTGAGCCCAGAAGTTAAAGGTGACTTCCTGAAAGACTGGCAAGATAAACTCACTTACTTATTTAAGGGACAAAAAGGCAGCAAAATGTGAGGCACCAAAGCTTTGAAAAGACTTGAGACGAATTGACTCACCACAGTAGATCCAGAGAATAAAGAGAAGAATCTTTGAAGCTGGAGGGAGAGTCATTTAACAGAGATCTTGTTGAATGCTTTTATTATGAAAAAAAAAAAAAAAAGGAAAGAGTTAAACTGATAAAATATGCTGATGACACAAGGTGCTGTCAACGTGGTGAAGGATTAAACTGGCATACAGGAAAATCTAAAATACCTTGAGACTGGAAACAATGGAAATGGAAAGAAATGATATTACAGAAATATTAGATAATATTAGAGAAAGAAAAGTAATTATTTCAGAGTACTAGTATGGTATGAAGAATTTCTATAAATGTGCAATTCACCAGCTGGAAGTAACAGAGGAGAAGAAATATGTAAGTTCTAGTAGCTGATCGCATTAATGAATTGCAAGCATGATATGCACTTGCAAAAGGTGTCCCATAGTGCATTTTGAGAGTCTCCCTCTATCCTTGTTTCCTCATGAAAAGGCAAATAAAAGAGTCCAGATAGACCCTCCTCTTGAACTCTGTGTATACTTCTGGATGACCATGTTCAAGAGAAAAAATGTTAGCATGAAACCATATCATATTGTGTTTGTGTGCAAGGTTTTGGTAGTGGGGGAGGGGGCAGGCTACAGTGGTGGCTTCTGTAAGAAATTGCGAGAACCTGCCCCCATGCTGATAGAGCTAATACTCTATCATCTACCATCACAGGTCAAGGCCAAGGCCGTCAGTGGCACTCAACACCTCTGTGAAAAAGTAGTTAAGAAGTGAGAAAAAAAACCCACCTGTACAACCACAATTGCAACTGGAGAAAGGAAAGGGTATGTGAGAGCAAGAACCCTGCAGACACCAAGGTCAGTGAAGAAGCAGTGGGAAGAAGTGCTCCAGGAGCAGAGATTTCACTGCAGCCCATGATGAAGCACATGGTAAGGCAGGTTGTCCCCTTGCAGCCCATGGTGAAGCAGACATCCACCTGCAGTCCATAGACCCAATGATGGAGCAGGTGGATGCCTGCAGGAGACTGTGACCCTGTGGAAAGTCCACAATGGAACAGGTTTGCTGTCAGGACTTGTGACTCCATGGTGGACCCATGCTGGAGCAGCCTGTTCCTGAAGGACTGCACTCTGTGGAAGGGACTCACACAGAAGCAGTTCACGGAGAACTACAGTCCATGGGAAGGACGCACACTAGAGAGGTTCAGGAAATACTGTCCCCTGTGGGAGGGATCCTGTGATGGAGCAGGGGAAGAGTGTGAGGATTCCTTCCCCTGAGGAGGAAGGAGCAGCAAAGACAGTGTCTGATGAACTGATCACAACCTCCATTCCCCAAACCCCTGCACTACCTGGGGTGAGGAAATAGAAAAATGGAGACTGAAGTTGAATCTGGGAAGAAAGGAGGGGTGGGGGGGAGGTATTTTTAAGATGTGGTTTTATTACTCATTACCCTACTCTGAGTGGATTGGTAGTAAATTAAATTAATTTATTTTTCCTAAGTCAAGTCTGTTTTGCACATGATGTAATTGGTAAATCATTTCTCCCCGTCCTTATCTTTTTGTTATATTTTTTGCCTTTGTTATAAGGGGAGTAATAGAGCAGCTTTGGAGAGCACCTGAGTAACATACTCATTTTAACCCAACCCTTTACATTAACCTATTATTACTCTTTAATTTCTTATTATTATCACCTCCCTCTCTTTTCACTTGGTCATCAACTTTTCTGAATTACATCTCTACATTTGTCTTCACTGTATGAGTGCTTTTTTCCCCACTTACTGCCTTTTCTTTGCAAACTTTTCCTTTCTCTCTTGTCATTGTAAATGTATTGCAAATAGTGGTGTCCATCCTGAAATGTAAACCTATCTCCATTTCACCATTTTTTATATGCTGTTTGTAAAGGTGGGTGTCCTGGTTTCCAGCAGGGATGGGGTTGATTCTCCCGTGTCTCTATCTGGCACAGCTCTCCCTCCCCATGTGCACCAGACCCAGTGGGCAGCAGGGAGCTGGTGGGAAAAGGGAGGGGCCACAACCGGAAGTGGGCGTGGTGACATCACGGCATAGGCGTATATCTGGGCGGGCGGCGGGAAGGTGCAGTCGGGGCGGCGCGGGCTGCAGTCGGTATTATCCTGGTGTTTGTGTCCTCTATCATGTTGCTGTTTCCCTGCAATACCTGCTGTTCTGATGAACAGCTTCTGTCCCAACGCACGAGTCTGCCTTTCTCTTCCCATCCTCTGACGCTGTGGGGCGGCAGAGCCACCGGGCTGCCACGTGACACTTTTGTTGCTGCCGAGGCCAAACCATGACAGTGGTTTTGGCATCTTTAGAATGAAGAAGAACATAATGCTATACAACTATAAACCATTATTGCTGTAGGTTTTAAAAATAATTTATAAATATATTTATAAAATGTTATTATGTATACATTTTCAAATACGAGTTTATGATGGTACCTATATTATTAAGACATTTCATTCAACCTAAAGGACTGCAGAGAGTGCATTTACTGGGACCTTCCCATCTCCTGAGTTTCCACATTGGAAACATTCATCTTTCCTCTGTGAAATCTTAATGGCGCATGCACGTCTTCAAGATTCACAAACTTTCTAGGTGATGTGTGCCTGCCTGCCTATTTATCTTTCCTTTTTCTCTTCTCTATCTCTCCAAGTTTTGAATACTCCTGCTGATTTTAACCAAGTATGACTGACTCCCTCTAAGCTTCGTAACATATACTGTTGAATATCCAGACAGCAAGAGAAACCAATGCATTATTTCCCACTTGTTGAGAGACACAGAAGAGATACTTTATTAATTCCCCCAAAACTTCAACTGAAGCTAACAACCTTGCAAATGCTAATGTTAATCAACCAAGTAAAATCCTAAGCAGATAGTTTTCACAAGTCTTAGATTACTGCGAAGAAACTTACTGAGATTTGAGAATGTACTTTTGTGTGGCTTAGACAAAAAAAGGCATGCACAGCCACTGCAACAGGAGAGAGGGACATCAACGATAGCTTCATCTGTAAAAAGTGGTGAAGGGGGCTGTCCCCATTGCACATGACCTAAAGATGGGCAATTGAGAGTGAAAGAGAACTGCGTAATGAAGTAGCTGCAAAAGGGACAATTATCACATAGTTATAACAGATTTTTGTTTAAATTTAGAAAATTAGAATGTTTTAAAAGTATTAACCTGTGCTAAAGATACTGATAGATTGCAGAAAAGGATTTGCCTTGGAAGTGGGATTGGACTAGATGATCTCTGAAGGTCCAACCCCTACAATTCTGTGATTCTCTAATTCTGTGATTTTTCTTCTTTTAAAGCAAAAATAGTCAAAGTTAGCATATCCAAAGCGAGAGTTGCTGAGGTTTAAAAGGTAGTGATAATGTATATAATGTCTCTGTTACATTCTACTGCATGTCATTTGAGAAGTATTTTTCATTGTTTGCTAGAAGAGGCTGTAGTGGGAGAAGCTGACAAGCATAGCATGTGAACATCGGCATCAGTTACTAAACTGAAGAGCAAGACTGCAAGAGGACGCAAGGAAGAATGCTTCTTTCCCTCTAGGTACAATTCAATCCGAATCGCTAGCAACAATGAAAACAGTAACTATGAGTTAAAAAGAATTACTTATAGTGATAAATAATAATTCCTTAAATATAAAGTAGATGACGGTGTTGCTACTGTTGGCTTTGGACATCGCTGTGGTGACTAGCAGCTCCTTTCAAGTACAGGACCTCTTTGTGGTTAGGCTCTTAGGGTTCCAGTGAGCTTTCAATTTAAATATGAAGGACAAATGTTTCTCTGGCATCATACATCACTTCAGCAGCACAAGAATAGTTTTCCTCACCTTCCTTGAGGCCAATGCCTGGTATGCCAGTGGGTCTTGTCTCTTGTCGTTTTAGCTTGAACTCACATATATAACTTTAAAATATTTTTTCCTTTTCTGATTTCTTCTGCACCTTTAATTTTTTGACTTGACAACAGATCCAGATTATTGTTGCAATAATCTGCTATCAATGCACGACACCTGCATTTTTTGTGAAAATAACTTTAAAAATGGAAGGCACCTTGGCATCTGAGTTTACTGAAATCACTGCTATTTCACTCTGAATTTTATTGTTTCAGTGTCTTTTTCTGACATTTCTGATATCAGTTTCTGAATTACTTCAGTGGCTTGACTTTTAGAAAGCAGTACAATGAATTTTTGAAACAGAATATCTGAGAGCAAGAATCCCCTTACCTTGCAACATCATCTGTGTGGTTTACATAAATTTTTGTACTGATTAGTGAAGTTGCATTTTGATTTTGCAATCCCTCTCACCCACATTGCACTTGGCTGCTGCCCACCAGTGGTGCAATGGAGGGAATACATGAAAAAGAAAGAGCAAAACATTATAGCTATTTTTATTACATTGACAGCAATAATATATGTCGAAGCTAAGATACGGTTAGCTACTGTTCTGTGTCAGAGAAAAATAATAAGGTGAATATTATACAATTATATAGATCAGGGAATTCTTACTACATTTTTCTATGCTGGTTGCTAATTTTCTTTTAGTAGAGATAACAGTATTAAATATTTGCTCCCGAATGCAACAAGCTTATTTGATACTTTTTCCTTTCTTAATTGTTCACTTAGCAAAGATGTACATATTTCAGTGGATTGCTTAGCTGCTATATTGCTTGTCTAGAAAGACTGAATACCTTACCTGCTGCTTAAATGTTGGAAGTCATCCTGCCTTTATATTTTGGCAAATGTTTTAATACTGAGGAGACTAATAAACTTCTTAAACCTTACTAAATAGCTGATTTAGTAGCTCTGTATATAATTGTCTTAATCAACCACTGACCAAATAATCTGGAAAATAAAACATTAAGCAATAAAAAGGCACATAAACTTTTTACTACAGAAATTTATTAAGTCACATAGAAATAAAATCAATCTTTATGTATGCAGAGAAAGAAATACAAACGTCTGTGCTATTCTTACACCTATTTGCAGTTCTCAGATACTAACAGAAAATCTGAATACTTATTTGCTTGAGGATTTGAGCTTATGGCTTACTGTGTTACAGTATAAGTAATGATTTCCATCATCTGTTCTATTAAAGGATTGGACTGGAGTCAGAAAGAAGGTATTTTATTTACATGAAATCAAAAGTATTTTGCAGTTTGCAGCGGCTTCCAAGTGTCTTGTTCTACTTAACTGCCGTTTTTATACTGAGAACTTTCTAGCATATGACTAACATCTATCAATTCTGCTTTATTTCTTCTGTGACATATGGTGTGTAACATTTTCTCTTGACTGGATTTTTAGTTATTTCAGTTTACTTTAGAAAGATATCCATGCCTTGGTACCTGTCATCTCCAATATAATTTAGGGGAAAAACACCTTGCATCAGGGAGGAAAGATGGTAGCATTTATGCTGGTCTGTACTTCTATGGAAGCCATTCTGTTGACTACAAAAAAATTTATGGTACATAACATTTTTTCAGAAGCTACCAGTAAAGTTATGTTAACATGGAACTCATCATGGACAAGGTTAAAGACTGAACCAAGGAAGAGTAAATTATATATATTCAGCCAAAAGAAACTGTGTGATAAATCCAAATTCTCTAAGTGGTTTTTCCCTGACCATCAATATTGTCTGTATTCCATTTAGGTTCAGCTTTAATAAGCTGTTTCATGAGCTGATTTTCTCTGAGCACTAGGCCATCCTAAACATTGAAAGGAAAGGCAAAATTTGCATCATGTAAATATTACCTCCTCTGGGACCTGTGCTGTCTGAGCATTTCTTGCTGCTGCAAGCAGAGACCAAGTAGATGTGGAGAAAGAATGTGGGATTGATAAATGAGGGACTGACTCATGGAGGAGTGTTTTCCCATAACTATTTTGGGTATGTCCTGCCAGGAAGGATGTAAATCCTTCTAATTCACTCAGCTTGCCTCCAGCACCTCTGTGAGGAAAGCCCCCACTATCTCCTCCTGGTGAAGCTGATCACTGCAGATGATGAGAGTGGATATCTTGCACACCTATGCACTGACAGGCTGCAATCATCTAACAAAATACTAAAGCTGCTTCTACTCAGCAAGATGACCTAAGTCTGTGTAGTCTCAAATATATAGTCTCTGCATCACCCAAGTGACCTTGCAGATGTTTTTTCCTAGCTCCTCTATAAATTTAGTCAGGAATGGAAGGGTTGATGATAAACAGTGGGTATATTTCTCATGTATTTCTTGCAACACGTGTGAAGAAGAAACCTTTTGTTCTCTGAATTAAGTCCTGGCTGTTTAGGATGTGAGTATCTATGGTTGTTTAGGACTATGTTTCATGAGCCAGAGAGAGCAGAAGTCAGATTCACAGTCTAACCTCAATTATATATGTCACCTAAGGTGAGACCTTTAAACTTTGAAAATTATTAGTGCGTTATTACTTGACTGGTAGAGGTGAAAGAGATCTGCATTACCTGAAAAGGCATCTAAAATGTGTGCAGTATCTGTGAAGAAGGTTGACTCGGGATGGCTCTTCAGAGTGTTTAGTGATAGGTTCTTTGGTTAGCACCCCAGCACCGGCAGTGTAGATTAGCATAGCTCTGACAGGCTAGTTGGAGGCTCTTGACTTTTTAAGTGGCTTCAGATTAGGGTTGAATAATTCCTGAAATTTCCACTTCATTTTTTGTTACTCATGTGGATGTTTTTTCTTCATCTGGTTGGTGATATTGTTACTTTTTTTTTTCCACAACTGTAGTACTGTGTTTCATAATATCATTTCTAACTTGTGGTAAACACATTGTGGTTCATTGTCTGACACTGTCATGGTGCAACGTCTAGTAAATATCAATTATGCATGTCTGATTACAGACTTTGCAGTCATAATTTCTAATAGTGCCCTTTCTGTATAATTTCAGTAATCAATATATACATTTTCCCCGTATGAGAAAACAATCTATGTTTGTTTATAAGCGTGTCATCAGACTCCTGTGCATGTTCTTTCTGTTATTTATTTATTTTTAAATGCCCACATTATTAACAGTATCCATATTATTTAACTTATAAATTCCATTATGGGCATTTGGTTGCTTGTGATTTGGATGCTCCTTTGACACTTCTACACATCCGTTTTCTTTTTGTATGTTTTTTCTTTCCATTTCCATTTTCGTGTTTTGCTGTTCTTCTGTAGTATCGGTTCTTTCACTGGAACTTGCAATCTGTTATGTTTTCATTTCAGTATAGATATCCTGCTTCCGACATAATTCCAATAATTAACCTGTCAGGATTTTTTGTTTTATCTCTATATATAGTTTATGTATATCCCATTAGAAATTATCTTCCTAGAATGGGAGATAAGATTTTCTGTTTATGTTCTATTTCACTAGATTGTTCTCTTCAAACCGTTTGCTATAGTCTGAGATCTCAAATTCATTTGTGCACCCATGTCCAATTTTTATTTAATACATGTTTCATTTCTGTTTAATGTAGCATTCCAGTCAATGGACACGGTTTCTCTTGAGCAGTTCCCATAAACAAATTCTCTTGATTAATGTTGTTGCTTCATTTTTTTTTCAGTAGATGAAATCCTTTCTGCTAAAAATACTCTTAATTCTAGACAATTTAATTTCAGTGGGGAACATTAGTGGTGTCATGTCCTTTGTTAAGAATATGTATGCTTTATTTCTCGATAGGTACGTTTTATCGTTGTTGGAATGCTTTTAAAAAAGAATTTATTTCTTGCAAGTATGGTGACTATGTCCAAAAGGTTGTGTTTGTGTACTGTGAGTATTTTCATGTTTCTGCAAAGTCATTCTGCATGTATTTTGAAAATTCATTGCAACAAGGCAGCTTGAAGTCATCTCACAATGAAGTTGACTGTTCGATGAGCAATAAGAAAGCTACAAACATTTAGAGGAAGATATCTGGAAGAAAAAGGCAAGATCCATGTGGCTTATCTCACTAGATACACAGAGGATATGTGACCAGTCATAGTGTTACCCTGTGATATACTCACTGC
Source organism: Thinocorus orbignyianus (assembly GCA_013400375.1). Classification (NCBI taxonomy): domain Eukaryota; kingdom Metazoa; phylum Chordata; class Aves; order Ciconiiformes; family Thinocoridae; genus Thinocorus; species Thinocorus orbignyianus. Next base: position 187,974 of record VXBW01007106.1, read on the forward strand.
CAGGTTCAATAGCCATCCATTTTCTTTGTCCAGGAGTGTCCTCCCAGAATTATGCCACAAGAGTATCCAGCCTTGCCAGCAGGCTCAAGGCTCCCATGGCTCGCAGAAGCTATCCATGGGTCCCACAAGACCTGTTCCACAAAGCCACACTGTGGAGCTCCCACCATGACTTTCCACTCTGCACTGTTCTTCCAAACTGCTTTGGAAATGCCAGCATGTCTCCATGGAAGGAGGTGCAGACAGCAAAAGACACAGCTGCCTTCCCCCAGCATGCACACCCAGTGATTTGGGGTTCATCTGTGCCACACTGCCTTCTTTGTTGCTCCATGACACAACATCATTTCTAGTGTAGCCATCTCTGACCTTCACTTGGTTTGGAATGATGGTACCATCCGTGTACTGCCTCCGTTCTCCTACTCCACATGGGTGGTAAGGGATGATAGACAGCTGCACTAGCAATTCAAGTACCCTGTGTGAGGTCATGCAGGAGGGAAGGGCCTTGTGTCTGCTAGAGGCATGACAAAAATTGTGTGTAACTTTTTCCTCTGAGGCAAGATGAGGATGAGATAATGGATTCACTGAAGATGGATATTCTGCCTAACTTCTACCTGCCCCACTACTGCTCTATCTCAGCAGTGCTAAACCAGTGTCTCTGAGTCTGCTGCCCACTAGGACGGATCTAGTGATGATACTAGAGTTGAGATCAGCTTTGGTTATGACCTGCACATGGTGGTAAGGTGCAGCCGGGTGTTTCTAATTACCAACAGGCAGAGTATTTCTTCACTCTTCCTCCTTTCTTGTTCTTTCCTCCCTTTGTCCCTTTTATTCAGTCTCTTCTGACTTTATTATCCTCTTGCTACCTGTGTGGACCTAGCTTCCACCTTCCACGTGTACAGTGCTCACTGAACATGTCTGTGTGCTGGCTTGGTCCACTAAAATGGCAAAAACTAACTCCATTTTTTTAAAGTTTGTTTTCTGGAATTTGATGTGTCAAATTGGTAAACAAATAAATCTGGCTAGCACTGGCATAAGTTATGATGCAGAAGCTTGTAACTGGGAGAGAGGGAGATGAGAAGGAAGAATATTACCCCCTTCAGCAGTGGTGAGTTGTGAAATCGACGGAAACAGCAACCTTAGAAATACTAGGCTTGAAGAAACCTGTGTAGGACAACTATCACAATCTTGTGTCATGACTGCAGTGTGAGAGGAGGAACAAATGTGTAGTTTGCAAGGTCACCCTGTTCCCAGCACTGACTGTATTGCAGCTGAAGACACAGAGAAGGAATGGCATACTGTTATTGATCACAGTCTCTGTCCTACTGCCAGTGGACCTGCTCCCTTCGTTTCAGAGGAAAAAACATGATATTCAAGGAGTTTCCAGCTGTTCCAAGGTGAATGATGCTGTTTTAGTTTGTCTTTGCCAAAAAGGCAGTGCCAGAGCTGTTTGTTGGAGTGACCAAGGCACTGGGAGATAGCTGTGAAGGTGAAACGTACATCTGGTCTCAGACGTGTATGAACCTCTGATTAGGCCAGTTTGTCACTATACCCTTCATCAACAGCAAAAGTAGCCTCACATTCTCTCCTTTTTACTGAAGCACTGCATAAATGCTCAGGGAACAACATCCTACAGGAAAATGGAGAAACTTAAAGGCACTTCTGAGAAGTGGTGGGACTTCACTTTGTGGGCTTCTGAAGCGGACTGGAGATTGAAAAAGCAAGCACTTGATAACAATGTCAATCGCTTTGATTGCCTTGTGAATTTTCTCAGATTTTTGGTGAGCAAATTCCTCAAGAGTTAGACTGCTTCCTGATACAACACAAGATAATTAAATCTGCTTCAGAAAGTCTGTTCAGAGACGGTATCACTCTTACATGTAACAGGAGGTAACTATGGCAGAATTAGGCCAAGTGCAGTCTTTCAGCTACTTACCAGATTTATACATGGCAACTCAGTAAAATTCTCAGAAACATGAATATAGTCCAGCCTCCCTCCTTGTACTGAATAAGCTTTAACTATTTTACTGTAAAGTACCAGCAAACATATACCCATAAGTATTGGTCATGATAAAAAATTTGGACATGAAAAAAATTATGTATATATATGAAAAACAGAGATGGGAATATCAGCTCTTTGAAACCTGGACTCATGATTACGGTGATCCACACAATTGAATCTGATATCCCAACACATGACATATGATAACTGATCAAGAGCAAGATCAGTATAAATGGAACAATATCAAGGCAAAATTTAACTGCTGTTGGCTTGGGAACACCTTGGGAGAAACTTGAAGATCTGGGTTTGGCAGCATTTGCATTTACCTGCCGAAGAGTTGCTTTTCATGTCTGCTTTTCTAATGATACTTGGAAGGACAGTTGTGACTGGTTGACCATCTATACTTCTTACCCCTTGAGAAGTTACTGTATTCTTGTTTTCAGAGCAGCCGTAGACTGTCAGTGGCCTGTGGGCTGCACTGTGCATGCCAGAATTGTTCTGGGAGTCTGTGTCCTGATCCCTCCTGCTTGTTTTCCTCACAAGTCCCCTGTCAAGTCTCTGCAATATGGACATGTGCCCCTAGATCTTGCAGATTAGGGAAAAGCAGCTGTACCTCCAGATGCACGATGAGATTCACGCACACAGTCTCTTGTCTCACAGGACATGGAATTAAGTCAGTACTGCACATGTGGTAGATACCCTACTACTCAAAAGAAAAAGTGTCAGGTAGCTCTCAAGCTTTTTTTCTTAAGAGATATGGGGTTTTCTCTACTAAAAAATGTTGGTCTTCCTGGCTTATACTCTTTCTACTCATAACCTTTTTCTCTTTCTTCTTCATTTTCAGATTGTGATCACGATGATTGGCTTCAGAAGCAGCACCTTTTGTCCCTTTTCTTTCAAACACATGCAAAGCTAACCAGCTTAAAAACCCCCAAACTCAGCACATGGAAAACAGCACTAGCACTTTTTTATCTTATTCCATTATTGGGTATGCGTACCTTGCATGGATTAATTCTGGTTTGTGTTTTACGTGAGTTGGTTTTGGGTGGTCTGAATTGTGTGAAAGAACTAGTTAAAACCATAAAATTTGATATTTTAAGACCACATTTTTAAACTTTTGAGCAAGATCAATATCCAAAAGAAATTTCAGTACAAAATAGTTACCTTCATCACTAATTAATCCATACATTCTTACAATGAGGCAAAAAGAAACATTGTTCTAGATTCAAAGTTTTTCAAGGTTCAGTTAATGGCTGGTCTCTTCAAACCTTTACTTACTGAGTTGCATAGTGGTTCTGTGAACGTTAAAGTATATTTCCCCTTTTTACTACTAACACTGCTTTGCTGTATCTGTTCAAAATCATGTGTTTAAATTCCCAAAATACAGATTAACTCTAAAATCTGAAAAACAGCTATCAAACATACTTGAAAAAACAGATCTGTTTTTCCTTTGAGAGCAGCAAGGTCACTAGTTCAGTTGGTTTTACTGTCTTTCAGACTTAACTACTTATACATAACTACTTATACTTACCATAAAATACTTTGCAATCTGTTTTGAATACTGGTCCATGATAAGAAGGGAATTTTAAAAATTTTTACCATTCCTACCAGTATAAAGGATATGTACAGAGTTTCCGGCTTCGAGCAATTATCAGTTTAAAACTGAAAGATCAGTGGCCTTATATCTGTCAGTACTCATCACTCACACAACTGGTGCAGTGCATGGCTTTGCTTCTGCTGGAGAATTTGCAGTGTTCTCCCACTGTTCTTCTAAATTAATTCTTCTAAGAGATGTTAACATATAAAAATCTTCTCTTAAAAGTTTTTTGCTATAATTTTACTTGTAGGATTTTATTTATTTATTTATTTATTTATTTTTATTATTATTATTATACTTAACCATATTGATGTGTAAAGATTATACTTGGTATTTTTCAGTGTGGTGAATGGCTCCAACACATGGTATACTGTGCTCTATATCCAGCATTACCTCATTAAATATACGTATGGCTATTAGCAAAGGATCATTTCCTTCCGTTGTAATTAACGGTGGCATCAAACATTCAGCCTTGTATTTTTTGCATGCTTCAAAAAATCTTTATCTTAGCTGGATTACAATTCTTCAGTATTACATGAGTTCTCATAATTTAAATTTTGGATTTTTTTTTTTTTTTAATAAATAGTGCATTTCTTCAGTAATCTCATGTATTACAGAATTTGTATAACTTTCTGTTCCCTTAGCTGCATTATTTATTTTTATACTACCCACATATGGAACATTAGTGTTCCATTTATCTCCTACTGCAAATAGTCTTGTGGAGAGATATAAATCATAAGACATCTGGTTATGGATAGACATAATTTTAGAAACATCATCATAGCCTAAGAGTAATGGGTTAATCTGACAGGGCAATGTTATGTTATGGTATACCAAAGTGTCCAAATATCCCTAAGGGGATTAACTGTTAAAAAATGCAGCTTGGCAGAAATTGAAATGTTCATAATTTGTAGTCAAAATACCGAGTAGTTCTGGTTAAGAAAATAAGAGAGAAAACAAAATACCCAAGATACTTAATTTTGTTTTTTGTTTTTTCTCCTACTTCAAGACATGTACACTTTTAAAGTTTTCATATAAAAGAAAAGATACATCTAAAAAGTAAAAATAAGTTTCTAATTTGTTTGAGAGAGCTCAGTTGACCTTAGAAACCCCATAAATATAAATTCCATCTCGATGTGAAATTATTTTTTCCCGTTCTTTCAGTTCTCCTTCAAAGCAAGCATAAGAAAACAAAGCAGCAGAATAAAAATCTGCACTGTTCTGCAATTAAGGTCTTCAGTTTCAGTTTCCATTTTATAAAAGATGCATTTCAGTCATCATTTCTGAGCACAGCCTTTGCAACAGTGGATGTCTTATGCATAAATATAGTGCTGTGGTACTGTTTGTATCCACACAGCTGGTGCAGCATTCAGATTAGAGGAGAACAACT
>VXBW01007106.1:193475-208518 GCA_013400375.1 Thinocorus orbignyianus
AAAAAAAAAAATGGTCTTTCTCTTTCTTCTCTTGCTTTATCTTCTAGATTCTGACAAGCCCTAACAATGCTTCATTTAGGTATAGAGTAGCATAAGAAATCCAAAAACCACTGTAATAAATTTAAGTAATACACTGCAAAGTGTCCTGAATTTCAGGCTCCATTCATCCTACTTCATCCTTTAGTGCCCATCAGTACCACAGCTCTGGTTGCAATCGTTTCCACATGGTGGTTCTCTGAACTATGCTTCTTAAACAGTCCCCGCGTAGAAAATGTAGAACCAACATTTAGGAAATGCAGGCTCTGCCTTGGTACTGCATTTCAAGGCCCCTAGCAGAGATGGCTACATTCAATTTTTTGTTACAGGCAAACCCCAAAGGCCGTGTCCAGTCAAAGCACTCTTAACACCAATCTAAGCTTCCTTCAGCCTGCTCTGAATAAACTGTCCTGTTAGGAACTGCAGACCTACATCTTGTTCTTTTCATTAGATCAAGAACAGAGAACAGACGTCATTGGCAGCATATTCTTGTGTGTACTTGATTTTATTTCCTTCCTAGCATAAAAAATTGCCCAAATTGATGTCTGCCTTCCACTTTGAATGCATTATATAGATTATGATGAGTGAGATGGATCAACATGTGGAGAGATTTGAACTATTCTTTGGTATCTGTTTCCATCTGTCAGAACTGGAAAATAGAAAGTAACGTGAATCAGTTCTCATTTAACTGTAATTTCCACTGTAAGGACTGCCAGAGATGACTTTGGCACAGTCTGCTTGGGCAGGTATCCAAGACTACTCGTTGTATATGTCTTGACTTAAGGAAGCCTCTGGGCACAAGCACCCCAAATGTTTCTGCTTAGAAATGAATTCCAAAACATTTACCATTTATGTGATCCTGAATTTTGTAAATGTGTTCATTTTTTTCCCTTTTGAACAGGGTTTCCTAATGCTTTAGCTGTCGGATGATATCAAGGAAACTTTAATTGATGTGCACTCTAAAATGTTTAGGAATCCTGTTCCTTCTTTTCCCCTCCTACTTTATTTCCTGAACAAGAGAAAATACTAATGAAAAAATCAGTTCTAAGGCAGAAGACAGATGAAAAGATGTCTTAAAGTGACCCTCAACTTAAATGAAAGCAACATCCCTTGTCTTCATATTTACTTATATTTCTAACACTTAATTCTGGTGCTATTTGAAGGAGGAAAAAAACCCAACAAACCACAGCAAGATAAAAAATAGATATGAATTAGTTACAAAGCATTCTTAAATTACAGTTCTGCCTCACCTCTCCCTTCTGCAGCTAATGAATGGCTAATAAGAAGATGTCACAGGTTTCTAGAATGACAGACCCAAACAGGGCCAAAGTGGTTGCTCCATTTCACTTCTCATTATGTAGTCTGAGTGATTTGGTAAGATTTATTATTTGTTTTTAATATAGACCTTGTAAATTAGCACATTGCTTCTATAGTGTAAATATGTCCTTAGGGAAAGCCACTGTTACTGTAGTATTAACAGGACAGACAGAAAGACATACGGATAAGTTGAAATATGTTTATGGTGATTGAGGGAGGAGCCTGCTATTGAACATACCTACCTACATAATCAGTGTGTGCTGAAATTGGAGCATACTGTTTGAAACTTCTGTGTTCCAGAGGAAATGGCAGTTTTTACATAAATACTAGTATTTTATGTCACCTATCTATTCTTGGCAAGACTGAATGAAGTAGAAACATAAATGAAGTAAAACATAAATGAAAACAAAACCACAGTAACGTACTTTCACAGTAACGTATTTTCTATTTTTCAAGTTCTAATTATCTTTTTCTGGTTTGAGAGTATTCCAGTTAATAGCATTTACATAAATGTTAATGCTATCAACAAGGTTGCAACAAGTATTTAATCTAGAAAATAGAAAAATCTGGGGAAAAGTATCAAGTTATAGCTTCTTAACATTTACAATACCCCAAATTTTCACCTACATTGGAAAATGTTTGCTTATCTATGGTTTAGGAAAAGAGAAACCTGATATTAATTTTGCAAATTGACATATAGGTCTCTAAATGAGCATAGATCTCTTGTCTTTGCTAAATATTCACTGATTTTCATAATTTAAGGAATAATTTCTGAATATATAATGAGAAGTGCTACAGTCTGTAGCTACTGTTACAAAACTTGTATCATTCCACTTGATTACCAGAGTAATGAGTGTGACTGAAAAGAAGGGGGCAAGTGAACAAAACTTCCAAATCCTGGTCTTGCCAAAAGAGACATTAGGTAAAGGCCAGACAGTGCAGCTACACTTACCTTAATTCTTCCTCCAAATTAGTTGTCAAATTAAATCATTTACAGATGCATGATTTCATTTATACTTTTACAGTAATCATGTTATCTACCTGAACCCAGCTCAAGGCAACAGTTCGTAAGAGGATAACTTGCTTTAGCATATTAATGTGTAAAATAGAGTAACTCCCTTTCATGGAGAATAAATTATTTCTTTTTCTAGGTAGTGCTTTTAAACTTTGTAAATATTAATTTTCTTTTTATTTTTAGTAGATAGATTAGAAGAGATCATCCACAATATTGAACCATTAATTCAAATTTTCAGCTATATGAGAAAAAATGGGATTTCAAGGTGGATTAAGTTGGTTTTACACTAATCACAGCATAACCTTAACTAAAATGTTTATCGGACTACCAGAACTCTTAGAGTCACTTTTCTTTCCCTTTTAGGAACAATGCAAAATCAATACACGAGATTAATTCATGATTAGCAATCTTACATTATGCATTCAAAGAGAAAGATTTTCACACAAGTTTCCCCGCACGTCTTGATGAAAGTTGGTTGTAGAGGTAGAACGTGTTGGAGAATATTTAATGAAGTATGGTTCAAATACTGGTGTCATCTAAAATTAGGAAGACAGAAGTGGTCTAATGTAACTTCCTCTTACACTCATTTGAGCTATGATCCAGCTGAAACAGATGTCTCTTCTTTGTAAGAGAGTAGGAAGGTTAGGGCTTACTGTTGGCATGATTTAGATTAAGGGTATTGTGCTTTGTCAGTGGAAAGAAAGTGGCTGGATTCACCCATAGTATCTAAGATGCAGTCTTGTATAATAAAAATAACAATATAATATTTCTTTTTACCTGAACTCTGTTTCTTCAAGATCTGGTTCAGCATGAAAGGGTGTATGCCCGTGTCTGTGAGCGTGTGTATATATATATAAAAAAGGCTTCAGTTCTTCTTTATTTTTTTTTCTCAAACACAAAATGCTGATTTATACTTGTCATTCATTATTTTGCCCATCCCAAAGCCACTAAAACAAATGTGACTCTCGGCTGAAGGCAACAAAATTGCATGTCCATCTATAAAACACTGTTTTGCTTGGGGCAATACATCTTGAGCAAGTGTATAGCAAATCTCAATGCATTTTAATATTAAAAATTCAAGCCTTGAGAATGGTCTTATCCGGTTCCCAGGCCCCTTTTCCAGCCCTTTGGGAAACATCTTTGCTAATGTATTGAAAATAAGTAATCAGGAGGGAAATATGTATATATATAATAATATGCATTACTAAATGGATAAAATTTCTTCAAATACAGCTACGTCATATTTGATACATATGCCTGACAGCAAGCAGCCTGTCACTGAAATGAAATCATGTATATTTAATCTGTCAGAGTTAGCCAAATCCTGCCTGACCAGTGCATCTTTCACTAAACTGCAAAATTCATAAGGAGGGGTGACTCCGGGGTCAGTATTTTCTTCTCCTGGCTCTTCTCCAGATCTGGGATCCCATTCTCAAGGTACTGAGTCACCCTTTTCTCCCCGTACCTCTTTACTTCTGTTAAAGCCCGTTGCAAGTGGTGCTATGTAGCTTAGCCAGTAACTGAGGGTTCCTATGTCCTAAGGCACACAGAGGTTGGTTTGATTATTGTTGGTTTTTTTCCCCACAAATATGTTGTGAGTCAAAGCAGGCATAATGTTTCGCAGAAGCAGGAGTGTGCAATAGCAGTAGTTGCATCCAGAACTCCAGTCTTCTGCTTCTAGAGGTCCCTAACTAGAAGTTTCCAAGTTTCAGCTACTCAGGGCTATCAATCTTTTTTGACCTCCTTCCACCCATGCTGCAAGCAGAGGAGAGCTTGGCTTTTGTTCCCAAGCCTTGCCAAACCTGTATAAATACGTCAATGTCATGCTGACCTAACCACATCTACACGCCTTCTGGCTGGTTAGATCATTTCATTTGCCTGAAAAAAATCCCAGGTAAACATAGCTTCATACAGCATCTGGAGTTACTGTCACTTATAATTGGTGAATGACCATCTCTCTTCTACTGTCTTTCCCTGTCCCACTCTCTTTTCAGATTGTCCTTTATTCTAGATGACAGCTTGAGCTGTTAGACATTGCTCTTGTGAAGATCTTTTTAGTTTCTCTGTATATTCTGCTCCCTTATTTGGTCTGGACAACTTCACTGTATACATAAGACCCTGTTAAAATCACCTACCATTTCTTAAGACTCTTCCCTTAAATAGTTTTCTGGGTTCTTCTATTTATTTATTTATTTGTTTGTTTGCTTGTTTAACTATAGTTCTTTTTGATTAAACAGTATAAGAAGCCCCACATTCCTGCTGCTTTCCCATCCCATATGGAAACCCATAAATTCTTGCACAGAACTGTATTTCAATATCATTATTTTTCCAGATTCCTTCCTCCCTCCTGCCACCACATGTGTACATTTTATGTCATGCATTTTTGTTGTCAGATCCTTGGAATGGCCCTGGATGGATGTTACCTTCTTCTCCACTTTGCCCTTTTAACGAACAAATAGTCTTGTCATTGTACTGGAGTTCACCACTCAAGATTTTTGACACTTTGCTTGCTAAGTCTCTATATTGCCCTCCTTCCTAAAATTGACTTGCAATATGTGCATGTTGCAAGAGCTGATGTACCTCCTTGTCGCTTTTTGTCCAAAGGGAACCCAGAAAGATTATGGTCTTTTATTTTTTATTTCTTTTTACTTTTTCTTCTTCTATCTTTTTTTTTTTTAATGAAAAAGAGAAACCAAGTGTAAATGTGTCACTGTAAATGTTTTGGACCAAACCCTATTCACTTTATTCTCATTTATATCTTCACTCATTTATGACAGACCCTTTCATATTATTTGATGAGCTGTATTTGAACTCTGTCAGTCACTACCTATATTATTAGGTTAAGAAGAGAAACAAATAATTATATTGCTATAAAGATGTCTCTGCAGGGTTTCTTTAAGAAGCAGATTTCCTGATTAAAGCAACTCCTGGCTTCTTTCATTTTTGAAAGGCTTTAAGCAATCTGAAATGTTGCTTTGATTCAGTCATGATAAGCAAGTACATGCAGAAACACTGCAGTACAGAGCTGCTTTTTATACTGTGGCTTTTTACAAAGATTTAAATTACTAAGCCTAAATGAGCATCTTGGAAAAGCAAGAATGCCTCTTGCTTGTTGCAGCAACAGTCTTTTCTGCCTGCAGTAGGCAGGACATTGACCTCTACCTGAACAGCCCGAGGTAAGAGGAGTAGCCACTGGAAATTATTTATAACCTGACCAGCTCATTTAGTTTCATCCTCTGAGGCCCTCAGAGTCGAACTGACACAGCAATAATGGCCAGCGAACTTTTGATCCAATTAATTGTTAATGAGAGGTTTGATTAGCAAATAAAGGGCCTATTAGGTTAGCTGATTGTCTTTCTTTCACAATACCAGAGGTCAACATTTTTTTTTTTTTCTTGACTGAAAGAAAAGTACACTGTGTACTCTGGTTAAATTAATCACATGCTCACAGGTGTTGAGTAAAGTTGATTCAGGAAAACAGTCAGCTTAGACATCTGTCTGTAACTGTGAGAATGCAATAGGAATTTCTCACTTTGTTTATGATTTTTTTTTTTTAAATTTCTTGCTAATTCAACTGCCTTCATTTTCTGTGCCTGTGAAATATTGTATTAACCCATCCTTCTCCTTGTCCTGCTTTCCTTCACGCTTCCTTCACAGTTGTCTTATTGTAATTACTTTGCCAGAATTTTCAGTCAGTTTCAGATTAATTAATTCTTCATATGTATTTAAAATCTCCCAGTGTATATGCAAACACCATTCCAGTGCATGATGTTCTATTCCTGAAAATTTCCCTCTGAGTTGTGACACACTTCTGTAAAATTACAATGACTAAAGAGAAATGTAAGATTAAGGACAAAACTGAACTACAAATGACACCTATGTAAATTAAGTTTATTTTGATCTCAGTGCAGCCCATGCTGGATTTATACTAGTATAAATCTGTAAATCTGACATTAACAAATTGATCCCAGTAGAGTAGCTTTTGTTATCTGAACATTTCGTCTTCTTTCATATTATCAACTGTCTCTTCCCTCCAGCCTCCATAACATACAGAAAGTCACAATTAGAAGAACACTAAGTTCATTGTCAAGCTTTCAAATATTAAAAATCTGGAGATGTGGTGTCTATATTGCAGAACGCGGTGTAGTCTTTAATTATGTGATCGCATTCTGGTTTTCTGTGGTTCAACTCACAGGACGGATGGAAGTTACCGAAAGCAGCAGCTCCTCAGTGTTTCTTTTCACTTTTGTTAATGCAGGCTCACAACATGCTTACTGAATGTTGTCTAAACCTTGCCCACATGAGAGAAATGGTAATTTTGTGATGGTGTATCCTGTTCATCACTATAATACAAAAGTATGTAGTAAACAATATCAAAAAAGCAATGTAGAATAGTGGAGAGTAGCTATGTGTTGGGGTTTTGGTTTGTGTCTTTTTTTATTGAACAGGAAAATCTGAGATGTAGAAACCTCTATGTTAGAAGCATAGACTGACTCTTTGTTCTCAGAGACATTCGAAGGCTACCCAATCATTGATGTAGGGTTACGAATTTGAACTTTGCTCTAGACTCTGCAGATTGAGGTGTGTTGTTCTTTTCCAGTTAATTGAGCTTCAAAGCGGATATTCAGACTGGTAGCAGAAGACGACAGCAGGGAGCTGTGAAAAAATCATCCCTTTTTATGTTGATGGTAAGTTCAGCAGCTTGGTACTCCACCTGGGCTACACCCATGCTCTGGTTTTTGTTTGTTTGTCTGTTTGTATGCATATGGCCTGGTTTCTATGTATATGCTTGCTGTTCTCCAGCTCCCTACTAACTCAGAACACAGCTCTTGCCAATGTAAATGTGAGTATCCCGCATTTTTGCAAATCAGAGGCCCATAAAATGAGCAGCATGTAATTAGTAGCCACCTCCAAAAACGTTTGGTTACAATGACTAGACCAGCCTCATTAAGGACCGGTATGACAAGAGGCAAGGTTTGATCTAGTTCTCCAAGGCTACTTTAACTGCTGCACTTCCTATAATTTTCTCTGATCCCCTGACTACTCTGTATCACACAAAGTGCGGTTCAGGTAACGTTGCTCGTAAATGGAGACCTTGTCTTTACATAGATTCTGCTTTTGCCTGTCTTTTCTAGGTTTCACATATCTTGGACATAATTCCTAGATCTTTGTAGTCACTTAAGACTTAGATATTATGTCTGTAGTTAATCTGAACCGAAACCTCTTAGACCACTAAAGAAATCTCTATCATATCTCATATGACCGCTGACTGTGACACTAGTAGCAAGGTTTTGTCCTTTGCATAGAGACACCTCAGAGGTAAATTAGGCCTGTAGTTTGCTGAGGGTTTTCACAGGACTGTTTTTGACCTTCAAGATGTGGCTGAGGCCCTGGGAACCCCGATTCTTTGCCAATCCCTGATGGGAATCTTCCTCCTCCTTTACCCCAGCCTACCAGAGCTTTTCTGTCTCTAACTTTCTCATACTTCAGCAAGCTTTATACTTTACTTCACTATCCTTTGGAGAAGTCCTAATCCTGCTTTTAGTACTTTGTTTTCATTCATCTCTCCCCAGTCTTTGTCTTTGATTGGGCTTTTAGTGCCTGTCCCTATTTTCAGTCACCCTGATGGCTCTCTAGCTATAGACAGAAAACATTGTTTTTCTGGCTTTATATGTGTGAAGTTTTACCCATGCGTGTGTATCCAGAAGTGCACATGTGCATGTACAGCTGTAGAGCACTCAATGATTCAGATTTCTTAAAGCTGTAAATAACTGAAAGTTTTTATAATGAAAAGTTGTGCAGCCTAGGATATCATTTATCAACTTGATGTATAATAGACGCAACTTTTCTCAGGGACATGATCTCCCATCATTATGCATTCTCCCTTGGCACTTACCTCCACTTGGATATAAAAGTCAGTCCAATAGGTGCAACCAATATAGTATCCTTGCAGTATGGATGGTAATTAAACAGAAAATTGCAGAAAGTAATTTGGTGGCATTGAAGCTAATGGCGAAATCTCCACCTGTTTTGACTGGTTTGGCAAATGCTCTGTAAAAATTAATTACTACATATAAAGATAGATAATGAAGACAAATGCATTAAATAGTATAATATGGTTATGGAAATCCATTAGTAGTTGTCCAATAACACAGGAAGTGATAACTGAAAATATCTAATTGGGTCTGAAAGGTACATTTCAAGATGGACTCTCAGACGAAATGCAGAATCCAAGAAACAGACAGTGGAAGTCTGTTCAAAGCAACAACCTCTGAATAATCATAGATTCTCACCGCATGAGACATTAGATGGCAAGCAGCGCTCATGAGGAGATCAGTGTGAAAAAAGGGAGCAAAGCAAGAACAGTCAACAGAGTGGAACATGTGGTGAGAAACATTCGGTAAGTGCTTTTGTATGGGTAAAACCAGGAGCCTACAGGATAGTATGTGACTGTGGTGCTTTGAGGGTGCCTTGGAATACAAAACCCTTCTAAAGGCACATTACTGACATAGCATTTGCTGACGGCCTTCTAATGAAATCTCTGTCTCAGACTTCCCACAGTAATCTCTGTGCTTCAGACTCCATTTAATTTCACTCCACATTGAATGTCTTTTGGGCACAATCCTCCCCCTGCCCCTTTTTCTTCTCGTTGTTCTTTAAAGCACTATATACAGAGCTGGTATTACAGAAAATTAATATGTAACAAGAATAGAATTAATTAAAAAAAGAGAAGGGAATCACTATTATAAAATGATTTTGCTAGCAGTAGAAGCAAGAATTGAATGACATAAAAATATATGTCTGTGTTACTGAAAGAAGCATAGATAACTCTAGCCTTTGATTAACATAATTCCTGGAATCTGCTTGTGGCTGTATATCGTATGGATATGAAATATTAGCACTTTTTTGCACAGAATGGTTTTACTCTTTTTCAAATCAAAGTCAACAGTATTTATAGCTTTCTGTCTTGGGTTTCATGAAAATGTTGACTGTAAGCAAGAGGACCATTAAAGTTCATACTCATTTCATAAGTCAGTGTAGAAGCTTCATTGCATGAGGTATTATTAAAATATTTTTAAACACAAAAACCTAGCAAAAATAACACAGAAGTAAGTGTAATATAATTCTGTTTAAGTTATTGGTTTGTTGTTACAATTTGTTTTGGCTTTTCCTTAGCCATCCTATCAAACTGATATCATCTCACAATTAAAATGTCTAATTTATTTCCATGTGTTCCTGATGTTATTGAAATTAGCTGGTGCTACTCTAGCACAGATGCCAAAGCTCTAATAGTCTTCAAAGTAAAAAAATATTTTGTCCAATTTTATTGTTCAATTTTCGTTAAACTAATACAAGAAAACATTTAACTTAAGATCAGAGAATAAACCCATTACTAAGTAAATTAATTGAGTAAATGTGAAGGTGATTTATAGAAGTTACTTTTTGGAATATAGTTATTTAAAAGAAAAAAAAAAAAAAGACAGTTTCATTTTTATGAAGAATAGAACCTGATAATGAGTGATTTTTGCTTGGACCAGTTCCAATAAGTTCTCAATCCACTGGAGAGTCTCCAACCTACTGAGAGGATGGAATGAGAGGGTTTATGAAGGGAAATGAAAGATACTCAATGTTATTTATGAGAAGAAGAGGGAACGGAAGGACCAGTACACTTTTCACCTTGGCATTGCAGTGCAGAGGCTGTACACATCACAGAATGTTTTTCCTCAGTCTTTCCAAAGCCGCAGATGAGTAGATTCATAGACAATTGGAGATTTGATTACACAGATTACAGTGTGAAAATGATATGGTTTGGCTGTTATCACGTATGGCTAAACATGAGCTATAAGAGAATCGACTCTAGGCTGACACACTTGCTGTGAATTTATCCTCTCAGTAACCTCTTGACACCTTTATAGGAGGTGGTTATTTGTGCTTTCTATGGATGAAATATACTTCTTTCTGATTTAACATAATGACTCATTACTGCCTAAAGTTGTTACAAAGATGTGAACTGCATGGAGAAGTGATTATTCACAAAAGCTAATCCCGGTGCCCCCTCTGGGCTAAGCAGAGAAGGAAGTGTTAGAGTTGGGTCCTAAGTTCAGGTGTGCAGAAACACTTCTTCAGAAACCACCTGCGTCTTCATAGACTGGGAAGCTTCTCTATGAAGAATTACCCACTAGACTAATGCACATCCTGTGGATGACCCCCAGATTCACTGCATAAAAATGCAACCTAACTGATGAAGGAATTATTCTCAATGCTTTCAAGGTTTATTTTGAATATTCCCCAAACATATTTTAGATATTAAAACTTCATGTTGAACATTATCCGGCCCTTCAGTTCTTACAAAACTTAGTTCCGTGGACATCCTGCCAGACCCAGAAGCTTGTAAAACACAAAGCTGTTCCATACCTCAGAAATGAGTAAACGTCTTTGAATCCTATTTTTTTTTAAATATCTTTTGTTGCTTCCATATGAAATTTTGCATAGTGAAAAATTCTATTCCTCTCCAGTTTCTTGAATCTGCACTTGATGCTCCTCTCCTGATGTGAGAAGAGATCCATATTCATATTTATTTTGCTCTAAATTAGCTACTCGCTTATTGACCCTAAATAGTTATCATCTCAGCTGGAAATATATTAGAGTTCTAGTTGCCAAACAAATATTCAGCAAAAGATGAATAAAAGCATATGGGGAGGAAAAACCCACAAAGTTTTCACTGCCAATATAATGGAAGGCATTCTGGCGGACAGCCATCTGCACCCGCTGAACAGAGGGATCCTGGGATGACATTGATCGATTTAACAGTAGGAAGGTATTAATGATATTCAGCTCTGATGCCTGAGCCACTTCACACTCATTTGCATTTCCATTCATCATCTCAGCATTTATCATTATGAGGCGAATGCCAGAACTAATTAAAGTCTGAGCTAACAGGGTGACATGGGAGTCCAGCCGCTACTTATACTGAGGAAATATGGGAAACTTTCCAGCAGGAAGTACACCAACCTTACACCAAACCCAATTAACTTAATTCCTAACTAAACCGTTTGAGGGTCCTTCATTTGAATAAACTAAAAAGCTGGGGTTGAAGTTACACTGTGTTCTTTCTCCTTGTGTTCTAGTAGTTCCACGACTCAATGACATTGTCTATTGTGGACATTTGGGAGATTTTCCTTAATGTGATCCCTCTGCTCCTCAGCTACGCACTCTCAATTTTGTCATAGCAAGCAGGGATACAATTTCACATTCTGCAATAAAAGTTAAATTTTAAATATAAATTCTAACATAATTTAAAGGATCCTAGAAAGTATTGCGAATACCCTAGTGAAAAAAAAAAATAAATCAAAAGCTGGAATACACTGAACTCTATTGTTTCTGTTTATGTATGAGGGCTACTTAACCACCTCTCCAAACAGACATCAAAATATTTTTGTTTCTTCACTAACACAGAAATATGAAATTTTTCTTCTTCACAGGCCAAAGCTTGCTTGTCATACTCTCACAAGCTGTCCCACTAGCTGCATCGAGACAACTCCTGTGAGCAAAGTGAGCAGGATTTGATTCTGGATACATCTTGGTAAGTGAGTCTTTGGGTTTCAAGAATCTTTTTGCTGAGAGCTGGAATAGTCATTGGGTACTGGTTGGCAAACTCCACTTAGGACAGGTCCCTAGCACCTTTAGGCTTCTTTGATATTTCCAGACAGAGAGTTCAAATGTGACAGGGGAAAGTTGTAATGTAGAGGGAATTATAGAAAAACTTTGTGAGTAAATCATTACTTCTACATTTTAAAATTTTTGCAGGATATGTCTGTAAGTATAAAAGTAGCCTTTTCAAAAACAAATTTTAATAAACATTATCCTTACCATTGATTCCAAATGCTGTTTTATATTTTAAACCAGTACTTTATTTCTGCAAACATAAAGATATTTGATCTAGGCTCTGGGTAAAATTGCATCATTTTATTGCCCAAGGAATTTCTCTCCCTTAGTAAAATAAATACATACCTCCAGGTGAAATGTCTAGTTCCCATGTCCACAATGAAACCTCCACAGCTTTGTCTGTTACACACTTAGGAGAAAATATGGCTTTCATACTGTTCTACAAAGGCCTTAATAGTTTTAAAAGGGATGCAACGTCTTTATTTGCCTAGTAACACCCCCCACACACACACACACGCATATCTGCAGATACGAGAAAAAGCAGTGCTTCTCTGGGAAATGCTGAATCTCTCCAATGTTATTTCAAAATAGTTGGGAGATTCATAGTTTAAAATAGAATCTTCATAAGCTCATCACAAACTTAGTAAGAGAAATAGTGAATTTGCACATTTGGCATGAAGCTCCTTTTAAGAGGAAACTCAGCCTTTCCTTATTTCAAGTTTTTAGTGATTTCATTGCATCGCTCTAGCTGGAATGCATATAAGTTAGACAGGCATGGATGAACCAATCGGGCTCTTTTTACCAGGCATTGGTGAAAAATAGAATAATTTTATAAAGCAGAATGAAGAGATGCAGCAGGTAATTTTAATTTTGCTTTCATGCTGGCCAATTTTAATTCAGTCTTCCTTTGTGGTAACATCTTTATCCTCTTCCTGATATATATTTCTGACCCATTCACATGGCCAGGCAGTGTGTAGCCTGTAAAAAAGATCAATGAACAACGAAGGGTTAGATTATATTGACTTAATGTTGATTAGTTTACACTAGGTTGTCTGCTGCAAAAGATGTCAGAGCTTTTGTAGTTCATTAGCTCCCATCAATTGAACACTGGCTTAAATTAGTACATAAGACTCTTCTTTCTGTAATGCAATTTCAGCCTGCATTTCATGCTTAGCTTTCCTATCTGTACTTGCACGTGATAACTGTTACAACATTTTTCTTCATAAGAGAAAAGAAAAGGAAAGAGACTAAAAGATTTAGAACACTTCAGTTTTAGGTGAATTTCACCTAGGGAAATTATCCCACTTGTTATGATCAGTACAATCCCTGACACCACTTACATCAGAAATGTTATTCAACTACAACATGTCTTGTAATTACCCTAGGAAATAGCAGTTTATAATTTAAAAAAGTATGACTTTACTAGATGATGCACATACTGTCCAAAAATCAGCTTCAGCTTTCAGAATTCAAGATCACAGATCTGAACAAATCAGGATTTCTTAGAAATGTTTGCTGTTATCAGAAAAGGTGTCAGGAATTTGCTTCCGAAACAGCTCTGACAGCTCCAATAATACCATTTATAATCTTTCAGGAGAGAGAAAGAGCACAGAGTTAGACTCATGGAACAACTATGGTGGGAAGGGTCCTCTAGAGGTCATTTGGTCCAACCCACCAGCTCAAGCAGGGCCACCTACAGCTAGGTGCCCAGAACTGTGTCCAGGCAGTTTTTGAATATATCTAAGGACAGAGACTTCCCAACCTCTCTGGGCAATCTGTGCCAGTGCTCAGTCCCCAGCACAGTGAAAAACTTTTGCCTTGTGTTAAGTAACAAACAAGACAGAAAAAGAACAGGTTTTATACTTAACTCTGTCAAGCAGCAGTATCTTTGCTATATGCTGGCCAATCTTCCAGCTGTGCTCTGTGGCAGGCCCGTTCCACTACCAGTACCAAAGGCTCTAAAATATGTTAGAAAAGGATAGAAGTTTTTGCCAGAAATAAAAAATGGGTATTGCAAAATCCTAGTTTTGGCATGATTGATAAAGGAGTTGGCAGAGGAACAACTACTGATAAATGGATCTGTAGGAGGTGAAATATGGCAAATATTGGAGTTTGCACTTGAAAGTAGAGTTTTTCATAAGAGAATTCAGACTTTATACATATAAGGACAGATTCATAACTTCAGTGTTACTAATTCTCTACTTTCAGAAAATAATTTTAGACTGATGGAAACATCTTTGTCAAAATATTATTGACATCTTTTGATTTGGGTTTTTACTGATTAGTTTGATTTCAACATAATTTAGTTTCATTATGAAAAAAAAAAAACAAACACCCAAGCATTTATTTCTTCCAAAATATCAAAATGCTAATTGACAAGTATAAAAAGAAGACTCCTTGTGTTACTAGATCTCTGGTGATTTTGGGAATATTCTCAACATCAGCTTTATTTACAAATCTCCATTGTTTAAAGTGATTATTTGATATACATACGTTATAACAAGATGTCTGTTTGATATATATACATCATAATAAGATGCCTATTAAGCATTCTTTCCTCTCCAACAACTTGATCTAGTCAAGACACATGTTCCCTTTCAAAGTTATTGGATTAGAAAAATTCTTATACTATGCCCTTGCATCAATTCATTGTCATTCTTCTTGTGCTCTTCCCCTGTGTTCCTCTGACTGTTAAGCTCATGGCCTCACTCATGATAAAACTGCATATGTATGTATACTCTGTAAGGCAGAAATTGTTTCTTACTATTTTTCAAACAGGTCAAAAGACACCAAAACCAGAAATAAAAACATATTGCCATCTAGAAGCTACTTTGAATTTAATTTTTTAACTCAGTGAGACACATGAAGTAAGATGATGTAATATGATTTCTGTGTATCCTGATTAAGATATTATAGATAGAACTGATCCTTATTCTGATCTGATATGAAAATTCAGTGAAGTACTATAATTCGGACATTTAAATAACTTGAACATTAAAAAAAAAAAAA
>VXBW01007106.1:208529-328644 GCA_013400375.1 Thinocorus orbignyianus
AGAAGTCCTAAACCAGAATATCAGGAATACTAGTCTCAAACGCTCGTTACAACATTTGAAATTAGTATTAAGTTTTGGTGAAAGCAGGTTTTTTATTTCTTTTAGCAGCAAGGGCTACTATTAATACTATTTTAATACAAGCTCTACCAGGCACAAATTTTTAATGACTGATGTTTGTTGTAAACTACCTTGCAGTGTACTTCCTTCAAATGTCCTGTAAGCATTCAACACAATCAGAATAAAACTGGTGGACGGTCTAATACTAATTGTATGGGTGGCTGCTGTTCACAGTTGTATTCCACCTAAAAGAACTGATGTAAGGAAGTACAGACCATAGAAATGAATCAGTTAATCTCAAACCAAGCATACACTGTTTGTCTTCTAGAAAAACATAATGACAGTATTAGTGGCTTTATTATGAGTTACAATTTCTTAAGCAACTATTTAAATGCTCAAGTCACAGGTTACTTTTTTTAAAAAAAAGTTACTGAACTGTTACATGAAGCCATAAGAAATACAGGTATGGATAAATACAGTATTATAGATATTGCAATATATTTTTTCTAAAAAGTATTAGGTGACATTATAATACTGATTTCATTTACATACTTATATTTAACTTCTTAACCTATGAAATATAATAAAGCAAAAGGTGTATTTTTTAAAAAGACAGTTTTATACAACATAGCCTAATAAGCTATTTTTTTGTCTCTTCTAAAATTAAACTCATAGAACAAAGGACTGAAAAAAGTTTGAGAATTATAAGGGCTTTTTTAGGCTAGTCATGAAAATAGCCTGAACTTGTCTCTTCTTTAAGGTACAGAGATTATTCATTAAATAAATTTCTGTACATAGGTGTTATCAGGATCTGGCCATTTAAAAGGTTTCCATGGAGAAGTAATCAGAACTATTCTGTATGATGATATTTATTATTCATGGTCCTACTCTAGGAGTAAAATAGCTAATAAAACAATCTTAGAGAATGAAACACTGCAGCAAGCCTTCTGTGGCTCTCTTGTAATGGCTAAGGGCTTCAGAATTACTTGTGAAAGACTCTGTTGCTCATTGTGTTCATGTTTATGTATTTACAGGAACACATACTAAAGATTATTTTTACTTAATTTTCATGATCTTTTATAGGGAATAAACAGCATAACATAAATACAAAAAATAGGACTTCTGGAAAAAAAAAAAATAGTCCACTACAGTAAAAGTAAAGTAATAGTAAGCATAGCAATCATTATCATTGTGAAATTGAACTACCCAGATTGGTTGATAAGTGGCATGTCTTGTCAAGGTATGAAGCTGAAAATAATCCTGGAAGCTACTGCATACAAGAGTCATTAACTGCAGCAAGCTGAGGAAATAATAAAAAAATGTACAAAGCCAGTCCTTNTAAACAACTCGATTTCCCTGGCTCCTTTTTGCGATAAGGGAATAGTTTTGTGAACACTGTCAGCCTTATGCCATATGTTCCAGGAAACTAGGGACCCTTGAAGAAGAAGAGGCTTTTGAATTATTGATCAATGATTAGCAAATGCAATCGAAATTGTAGACTTGATGTTGTGCAGGGATTCATAATTTATGAATGGACAAAATAGTAGGTAGCAGTGGTAGTGGTAGGTGATTTCAGCCCCCATATTGATTACTTAAAACAACAGGAGGTAAGTGTAGTGTGACAGACAGAACAAAAACTGACAGCTCACTGCCTGTCCATCACTACAGACTGAGCGCTGGGGGAATAAAGCTTACTGTAGAAGCAAATACATTTCTATTGTGTGTCTTTGATCATTATGCTGTTCCACTAGACCAAAGGACATATTTGTTTATAATTTATGTATTCTCTTACTATAAAAGATTGATAGCATCCTATTAGATACTGTAGTATCTAAATATCCAGATACTTTGTACCTGTAAGAGCTTGAGAAGCAATATTGTAAAACATTTGCATAGTCTATCAGCAGAGGTAAAAACCTGGGAATGGAAAGGAGACAAGGTGTGTCTGGCATCACACTAAAAGTCAGCTCTGTTTTCCGTCCTTTGCTGCTGTCTGACAGCTCTTCTTGGGCTACTAGGATTCTTCCTTACAGATGAACTCTTGAGAGCACTAACTCAGAAATAGACTTCTGTCAAGAAAAAAGCACCTTCCACTCGTAGTTTTATAGGTTGGTGAAAGAGGAGTAAGCAGAGGTGGTTAGGCATCCAGTCTCTAACTGGGCAATCATTTCTGTGTCTGAGTAAGCAATCACTATGCATGTCAACAGAGGTAGACTTCATTGACCTTGAATCCCTCAAAGCAGTCTAAGACTGCGCTGAGTGATTTGGGGACTTCGGTGACACTGAAGACTTTTTGCTGGCAAGTGATAGTCTGGTTGGTTGGAACTGTGCTGCTGCAGAACCAGTGCATGGCCTGCTGGTGGTCCTTTGCTGCATCACATCAGGGAGGTGTCCATGCATGTGTGTGTCTGAACAAGTATTTTCTCTTTTCTGTCCTCACTATAAGTCAGTCTTGGTCCAAATCATTGTTGAGGTAATGACTGCAAAATATAGACAATATACAAGAGAAATCACCTGGTGCTGTTGGCAAATGCTATTGTCTTTAGTGACAACAGTTTTCAGCTGGAGAAGGAGGCAGACAAGATGGAAAGAGTGAGCAGATTACTTGAGCAATGAAGGTGACCCTGGAAAGGCTTCAGGAGACAAAAGGTGTCGTTTTCTCTGCATGCTCATAGAGGAAAGTGCTACCAGGAAAGATATATCCCCTGAACCTAGTAATTGTATTTTTTATGGCAGCTAGCAAAACAATATCCTCCTGCTTCACTGCATCTGATAGATCTTTGGAGGTTCCATTTCACTTGGATGATGCACAGCTCTTGACACTGCTGATGCCTTTTGGAAGACAGCTTTCACCATTTTTGTCAGTCTTTATCACGCATTTTCTAAGGAAAAGTTAGCATAATTAGAGGAACCTGCAACTACAAATTTAATTGAGTATAAATTTATATGGAACAAATTTTTAAGAAGAATTCAATTTTAAATAAAAATAGAATAAATTTTATAAAAATAGAATACATTTTTAAGATAACAGAAATTTCTTGCTTAAATTCCAAGTTATGTTAATCGTACAGAATAAGATTCAGGGGTGCAAGTGAGTAAGAAAGGCAGAAGATTAAAATGAATATATCTAAATATCTCAGAGTAGGTGTGATTCACTGTGTAATAGGATTCTGGTACAAATGACTATTTCACATTTAAAATATTCCTATTTCAAGTGTAAATCTATATTTTGCATAGAATGGCCTTGCTTTTAGTGGAGAAAAGTTCTGCATATGAGTTAAAGATGCATGAAATGTTGTTTTTTCTTTATTTATAATACAAAAGTTTGTCCTTCATAAGTCATGACATGATTTGCTTAATGCCTTCATAGCTTCATGTTTGACGAGTCATGCATTCATCTCAAACTCATGTTATTTAAATCCTATGTCGCAAAACAACGTCACACATTATATCTCTTTTGTCCTGTGTATAGTGGCACTAGCAGTGATGTTACACCAGGATTGCTGTACCTTTTTACAGGCAAGTAATTCCCTATAATATATCTTGATTGTGTTTGGCTGTTGATTCAAAATGGTTATTATTTGTAGAGTGAATGACTTTTCATGGTTTTGTTGTTTTTTTTGTGTGCTTCCATAGGAAACTAAGGCCAAATAAAACAAAATATCACAAGGATAATCTGAGATAATTAATAATTATTTCTAATAAACATTGGATACCCAGAGTTGTATGAAATTCCTTTTGCCTCTCTTCTCTTTACTGATTATAGTCTGCCCACAATACCGCAGTGTCAGTAAGTACTACCTGACCTCTTGCCTCTCATAGGTTTCCACTCTCTTTAACATGTTGATGGGTCATTTTTTTACTTTTATCGAGTTGTAACAGTGATGCTTCAGTTATCTGTCTAGTTTCCCCAAAAGTGTAGGACAAGAAAGTCCTAAAGCATGAAAGCATTTGTTTTACATTGTGCTATTCACCAAAGAAAGCACTACAGTCAAGCAAAAGTTTACAGTCATTTTGGTGAGATGGTAAAGTGATTTTTTTTTCATCAGTCTTGTACATGCCTTGTATGTTATTCTTCAGCCTCTGTTTCAACATCTGACTGTAAAAGGGTATGTCACATTGTCTATATATACCTGTAGGCTGTCTTGCTTGCTTGCAGCAGCCTGTGGAAAGAAAGTTGCCCTGAGAGCCTGTGGAATCTCCATTCCCAGGGATTTTCAGGACCAGACTAGATGAAGCAGTGAGCAACCAGATCTGTCCTCACAGCTGACTCTGCTTTGAGCAGGCAGACAGTAAGACCTCCCACCATCCCTTCCCACCACAACTGTTCCATGATTCCAAGCTGTGAGAAGGATCTTAAGTTTAACTTTGTGCCTCAATTTCCAGTTGTGGTCTGGCAAAAGCAATAGTGCAGACAGAAGCAGTTGTAGGAGATTCTCTTGCACTGGTCTATTCCCTTCTGAAGGCCATATAACTAATATTGCAAACATAATTTAAACCATATTTATACATAAAAATATGTTGCTTTGGCAATATTTGATGAGTTGCACTGCCAAATAGTTTCTGAACTGTAAAAAAAATCAAAGTATGGACCGTATCTCTATCAATCTAATTCCATGAAGAGATGAACTGCATTCCTTGTAGGTACTTGCCTTCAGAAGCTCTTGAAAGAAAAGTATTTTACTTGTCCTTTCCTCTTGTGTACATAAAGCTACATTATTCCTGACGTGCATATAGAGAATTGTCATGTTTATAATAACGTTTATGTAACATAATGTTTATGTTCACAAATATGTGAGCTTATATGACCTACATAAACTCATTGTCTATGTACAGTCCTAGGAGGTGTTTTTGAAGAGTTCAGCTAATATAGAAGAAAATGTGGAAATATTGCCAGTATGCCTGTGAAAGTCTCAATGCTTGGAGTGAGTGATAAACAACCTAAAAGTAAACATATGAAGGAACTATCTAATTGCCAAGAAATTGTTTCATTCACTATCTAAACAGGGGAAAATTATTTCCAAAGTACTGTAAGGTTTCAAGTCCGGAGCAGGCCTGACCAGCACATCCTATAGAGTGAAAAAAGGAGTAATCATTTTCTTCCACAAGTAAACAAAAGACCTTGAGTTTGTTTGGAAAGAAGCTAAATATATGTATTCAAAAGGACCAAGTGTTTTGACAGAAAGATCAGCCTCAGGAAAAGAGTCTGGTTGGTGATTTGAATAAAGTGTTTTAACGGGTTTATAAGAATTTTGATAACAGAGAGACATCATCAGTATTTTGATGTTATCCAGAATTTCTGTTGTCAAATATACTTAATGCATCTTGATACATTAATGTGAAATCCCGTGTTTATACAAAAGCTTTTATTTTCCCAGGAAAGAAAAAGTTCTTCAAGTTCTGCTTGATATGTAGACACCAGGACAATAACTTTATTAGAGCTGAACAGAAAACATAAATCTATTGGGGAAGTATTCACAAAAGTTTTACTTCATTAAATATGGTACTTCTTTATTTATAGAAATATTCTGATATTCTAAAATAAGTTGAGTGGAAGTAGCAACTTTGAAATTATTTATTATTTTGGACAAAAATGGTAATCAACTTGTAGCACAATCTTTACTGTAATCACAAGAGGTGGTTGTTAGTCAATGCAGAACAAAATAGAACCTATGGGAAATAAAAAGTATGTCAAAAGCAAGAGACATTAGTTGAGGATAAAACTCCCATTATTTTTGGAAGGCTTTCCAAGGTAATTAACATTAGAAAAGTTATACTTTTATTGAAGTAAGGTTCCAGGTGACATTAAAGTAATTTCAACCCTTATGAGGTAGGACACTAGTTTAGGTGATGTGCTTAGATCTCACATGAGGTAACCATGTTTTTTGTTTCCTGAGATTAGCTAGACTTATACAGTCCTTTACTTTGACTCTTGAACATCCTTCTCCTTATTCTCCGATATCTATTGCGGTATAGACATGGACCTTTTATTTCAAAGTCCTCTGCTGAGATGATCACTTGTATATTGGAGTGCTGGCATTTTAGCCCCTAATAACACTTAAGTCAGAAAAAACAAAGAGCTTGCTAAGGCATATTGCACCAACTCCACCATCCCAAACCCTTATAGTTGGAGAGTGAGGACTGAATGTCTCTGATGGATCATGGCTTTAAAGAGTCTTTATTTCTTTCATTAGGAGGGCTAAACTAATTTTTTTTTTTTCTTCTATTCTGTACAGTACAAACTGCAAGCAAGAAGTTAAACCCAAATACTGGAGAAACATCCTGTTATTGGTGTGGTTGTTTTGAGAGGCACTTTATATACAACATCCTCCTTTTTTTGGTGCAGAACTGAAGAAATAAAAATTTTGCATTTTTCTTAATCATCACAATGAGAATAATTGCAAAAGTTGAATAAAAAGAAGGGATGCAGAGAAAGAAAAGAAGAAATACTGAAAAGTACTTCTTCAAAGACAGATATGCATGATTTATAAAATGAGCTTTAAGGAAAAAAAAAGTATAAAAAATTGTTAGCATACTCCAAAATCTCACATGGCAAAATTTCCTGGATAATATTGTTAACAACGCTGATCTCTCTTTCTCACTTGTGATGAAAACAGGCATGACCCACCCTGGGGTAATTTTAGCTGAAGGGCACCACTTGAGAATTCGCTTAATAATCTCAGTCTCAAGTCCTTCAGCCAGTGCCAGTCACCTTGTAATGAGTCTTCACTTCACAATAATCTCTCTTTTCCCGAAAAATGGTATAAATAGAATTACAACACAATTGCCTCCTTTTATCTGATGAATGTGAAGCAGCAATATTGTGTTAGTGGGCCTTTTTGGAAGATATATTGGACTTTAATAAAATTTGATCAATGCATTTAAGTCAAATTGAATTATATGTAAGTGGATAGGGTTGACATATGTTTCAATATCTGCGAGTGATACATTATTCTCCAGTGAGCATAAAATTTAATGAAATATAAATACCCATTAATCCTCATGTTTCAACCAATCAGTCACTGTTGCTCCTGCCTGCTGTTAGCAGAAGCAGGCCCAGAAAGTCATCTGTTTTATCTAAGCAGGAGCTCCAAACTGGAAAGACATCAGAAAGCTTAGGGAAATGAGAAAGCACAGAATTGGGAAAAATGTGCCAGCGCTTTTGTTGTTCCATGCTCTCTAAAATGAAACACTGCCATGCTAAATTCTCTCTTAATTGAAATCTAAACAAGAAAGTACTAATCATTACCTTTGAAATTGGAATTCTGTGAGGAAACATTCAGAAGCCTTTTGATTTTTAATAAAAGCCTGCTGCATTCCTCCATTATTTTTTTCACAGGTGACTCATTATGACATATTTTGCATCTTTTGCAAAGCCAATGTGTGAGAAAAGGAAATGCAGTAGACCAAGAACACCTTGTCCTGGAATTATCTCTAGTACTAGCAATCTGATAACTTGAACTTTGAAAACTGAACTACAGAAAGCATGAGAAAATATGCTGTAGTATAATTTCTAAACAACAAACAAGTCTGACACTAAAATTCCACATTTCATAGAATAATTCTATTTATATTGTTGTAGTTCAAAACAGATTATTTTGACCACGTGGAATTAAGATTTAAATAGAGTGGTACTAAACTGTACCTACTGAGAATTGAAAAAGAAAAAATATCACATGGACTTAAGTCTGACTTTTCAGCTGGCAGCTAATGGTAAGCAAGCATCAATTCCTGAAATCCTTTTAATTTTCACTCATTATGACTTTGTCAGTAAGACCAGAAAACTGGAACAAGCAAGCATACATACATAATTTTGAGGTAAGCACCAAAACAATCTTTTCTCAGAATATTAATCTAGTTAAATTAATGAAATCACATATACAATGAATTTCAGAATTACCAACTTAATTTCAGGACTCTACATCTATCTGTAAACCCAATTACAAAGCAAGACAGTTAGTTTAACATGGAGAACGCTTGCACTTGGGCTCCCTTATCTGCTTCGAGGCAGAGGCCCGGGTATTCCAGGAGAGTGCTTTAACCAGCAGCTATAAGATACTCAGCTGCAGGTCTCTTCTGGATTGTTCCAGTTCAACAGTTGATGAATTGAACCCTTATTGGGACTTAGCAAGAATTAAGAAAGCTGTTACTCTGTATCAAGTACACAAGGACAAGAAAGCAGAGAGCAGGAAACCTCTGTTAGATAAGAATATTTTCTTGTGATGTAGAAAGATGTGGACTCCTGCACCACAGGTTATATGCTCCACTATGATGGGAGGAGCACCACACGCCTTTACTCAGGTTGCTGATTGTGGTTTCAACAATATGTTATAGAATTCCCACTTTTGCTTTGGCAAAGAACATGTGAACAAACTGAATCAAATGTTTGGATGAAAAGGATACTGGCCACTTCCTGTAAATCAAAAGCTTGCTTCTCAACAGAGGATTTTCATTTTAGCAAGGATAGGATACTACGGTAAGAATTTGAAGAAAACTATTTGAAGCCAGGTTAATTCCTTCTTCAGGAATGAACTAAACAACAGATTTTTTTCCAACTATGAAGTATGTGGGGTTCTTTTATAACAAATAACATTTTCTGTATTGCATCATCCTCATTTTTATTATCGACCTGACAGTAATTTACTTTTTACTATTGCATTATAAATTTCATCTGAAAAGAACCTATCTTATACAGAAATATATGGTATATTAGTGCTTTGTACTACCTTCGTAATCAATGTAATGCTCTTTATAGCTATCTGCTACTCAGAGGCTTCTGTTATCCAGAGACTGGCATGCTTAATCTACTTTCCCTTCCTCCTGCTTTGAAAGCCTGCATGCAACTGAAAAAAGTCTGTTATGCAATGCTGCGGAGGAGTGTTCCTGGTACAAGGAATCTTCAAAATGGCTTTGGAACTATGATGTTCTTCTAGAAAACCACAGAACATTCAGAATCTTGAAGAATCAATTTGCCATCTTGTTGTAATGTGTTGCCTGCATATGATTTATGGTAGGGATCCAAAAAGTGAAATAGGGCAGTGCTAGAAGCAGTCTAATATTTAGGTAAATAACACCTTGGCATTTTTTAGTTTGCCCTCTCATCTGAGGTAAAAGTACTGCATAATGCAGGAGTAAGACTATTTTTCATAGCATAAAGAGCAGGATATATGTTGCATATTCTGCTGTTAAGGTTTTGATATGTCATCATGATAGTAGGTTATTTTGAGAGATAAGTTGGAGATGTTCAAATTTTGGTACTTAGAGTAGGACACCTTAGTACAGCCTAGTACTTAAATGACTGATATTTTCTGTGCCTCAGTTCCAGAACTTATTTAGACCCATAATGTGAAGTACAAAAAATGTATAAACAACAGTTTGCATCAAATTGAATGCCTTAGTATTTAGGAAAACAAGACAGACCCAAAAGGAGTGATTAAGTGTATTTCTTGTCAAGTTTGGAGACCTTTCACTTCAACTTTTTGTGTTCTACAGGATCCAGTTATCAAGTGCCAGACTGGGGATGTACTTCTAAAACAGTTGTTTTCAGAAGTATATAGACTGTAGTATAGTTGTTTTAAAAAGATTGAGGTTGGCATTATTCAAGTGAATATGTTCCAAAATATAGCTAATGTAGTTCTAGAATAGCTATAAGGATAGCTAAGGACAAGTCAGGTCTTTTGGAAGTTCTCCCTCTCTTCCAGTACAAGATAGCTACAAGCTGAGGCCCACAGCTGGTAACTTTTTCCAGGCTCACTAATGGCTTTGCATGGTCTTGAGTGTTGGGAGCTCAGTTCAGCACAGCACAGCTTCAAACACAGCTGTGGCACAAAGCAACCACCTGGCCTATTTGTCAATGTCCTTCTCCCTTGCCCATGAAACTGCACCTGACTGTAAAGCGACTGAATTGTGAAGGTATTGAACATGTACTTTCAGACAAGCCTGTCTCTTTCATGCTTGTGCAATTTTAGCCTTTTGACACAGGTATCCATTGTCTCTCTTGTTGCTCTTTTTTCTTTTTGAGCAGGTTATACCTTACATTTGATTATGACCTTAATGAACTATCCTCAGAGCAATCTAGGCAATTTTGTACCATTGCAAAGGTTCTATGATTTTGGTCGGCCCTTGATAAGTACATTAGTCTTGCAGTTTGTGTAGTTAATAAATCAAGGCCTTAGAGGGAGAAGAAAGATATGGAGATTTATTATTATTCTTTTTAAACATTCACCACCTTGAGGTACAAAATTGCATAAGATAGCCTGGATATAATTGTCATGGAGTGAATACTGTGGATAATACAAAACACATTGCTGGGATGAATGCTGACATTTGATTAATGTTATTCCTTTCATTTCTGTGCCAGAGATCACAAGAATTCTATACAAAGTGTTTGCCTCTGACTGTAGTATAATTGTTAATATGTACTTCCTGATATGTCAGTGAAACAGTTCAACATATCTATGAAATTCTGTGTTTTAGAGGTTTTGTTTTACTTTTCAGTCTGTTTTATATGAAAGTTATGCTGTCATTTGTGCAGTGTGAAATGTGTATGAACAGAAGTTAGTTTAATGGCAATGCTTTCTAGTAAAAAAGCATAAGTGCGAAGATTAAAAAGCTGTCTTAAGATGTAGTCTGCTTAACTGCAGAGCATGTTATAGTTAAAGCCAGTGCCACTTTAAGCTTTAACTCAGAAGTAGCTGAAGTTCCCTGATGAAGTATTAAAGACTATTATACAATCAGTTTTCTTTTCAAAAAGTTCTTTTGCACATTGCAAAAAAGTACTTCAAATGCCATTAGATTTTAGTCTTGAAAGGGCAAAAAACTGCTTGTGAAAATATACAGAAATATGTAAATATGAGGATAATTTTAACGAGCAACAAAACCTTGTAGGCAAGGCAATGGTCTGCAAAGAGGTTTGTAAAATGAATTTTTAACATACTGAGGAAGTAAAATATAATAAAGAAAAATTAAATTACTGTGGTAGACTAGATCAACCCCCCTGAAGACAATAAGTATTATTATACTGTTATGAAGTTATTTTAAATCAGAGCCAGAAACAAAAAATGTGCCCCCCAAAAAATCATTGTAGGAACAGTCTTCTTAATTATAGAAATTTTCTGAAAGTAAAATTAAAGGAATTTTTAAAACAAGGAGTGAGGTAGAAGATTGCTCTGTTAAATTTAGTTTCCTCTTAGCTGGAACCAGATTCAGAAAGATGTTCATTTGAACATCCATGAGCTAACTGTTCTCCTAGAAGATGTAGATTCCATCTTTCATGATGAGTGTTTACATTCAGCTGAAATATATCTCTATGGACAGCATCCCAGTGGTAGAACTCATAGTAGTGAATGATTACATTATTGTATATGTGGTATAGCCAGTGACCACGCTAGGTTATCAAGGTAACACCAGCCAAGCTTTTCTAGGCAGTTTCTGCACAGTTGTCTGACTTGCCAGCCTAGTGGATTTTCTCTTTCTACAGACTCACAGTTGTAAACTACAGGCTGTAGTCTGAATTGAATTGCAAGATTAAATAGGCATCACTGGATAAACTGTTATCTGCAATAGGACACAAATGGAAGGTCAAGCAGAAACACACTACAAGCTCTGAAGCTATACTTCTATACACTGTCTACACTGTGACAAACCTCTAAATGTGACTTGAGTTTTGGCCAGATGGTTAAAACATGACAAATTACTGTCATTCCAAACATACAGAAAACATATTTATCATTATCTGCTTAGAGCTGTAACCACTATTTTTTTTAAGGAAAACATGAGCGTCATGACTACTTCTACTACTGTTGAAATAAACCCAGTGCTGTCAGTTTATGGACTCTTTCACCAGCACCTTGCTCTACCTGCTGTGCTCAGGTCTTGGGGTATTGCATCCCATAGGTGAGGCTGCTGCCCTGTCTGCACTAGTTTCACCTCAGCTGCTGGCTCATTCCCCCATGGAAGAATCCCACTCCCGTTGCTCGCTGACAAATTCATCCAGACACTGTCTATCAAATAGATTCAGTTGGTAACCTCTTGCAAAACAGTGGGAAATGCTGTGGGAACAGACTTGTTCTGTCAACAAAGGTGAATTTTGAGGGTGGAGAGGGTTTGCATGTTAAAATCAGAGAGCTGGTTCCATTACTGGCTTAAGCCAACCTGGGACCGTGCTCCTCTGTGTACTGAGTGTTGCTGTTCCCTGAGGCAAATGGCATTGAAAGCATACATAGACTCGGATGAAAGAGAGAACCACATTGATTAGATGCAGTGTTGATTTGATTAAAACAAACACAAATTATGATGTACAGAGTAAACTTAACCTCAGAATGATGAACTCTCTAGTGTTCAGGGTATTTACTTGCTACGGAAGAAGAAGAATTTCACAGCTCTAGACTCATTCAAGGAAAGCACCTCTTGAAGCTTTGGATATGGGTGAAACATTGGCTGTATGGTGGGATGGAGGTAAGGCCTTTTTTTTTCTGTTGTTTTTTTTTTTTTTTCCAAAAAAAATCCAAAGGTCATGAGCTCAATTTGTTGAATTGAATTATTTTGCAATCCTTGAAGCTTCAGTGGAGCATGAAAGTTTTCTTGCCCAACTTTAGGTCCTAATTACCTTAGCCTTGAAATGATGGGTGTGGCAATACCTAATTAGTCTTAAAAATCAGTTCCTGCATACTACCTCTGTAGATACTAATCATATATTGCAAAATCATAAGCCTACATTTTCTTCTACAGCAGAAATAATTCAGACACAGTTAACTGAAAAGAGACTGAGGGTTCATTTTTTTGTCATACAAACTGATGGGAAGCCCCTAACAATGAACCTGAGCCACCAAGAGCAGGAAATAACTTCTTTCCCAAGTAAGGTATGAAGAATGAGGTGACCATCAGGTTTAGGATACAAGAATTGTATTTTCTTGTCTATCAGTATTGAGAATTTCTATACTTATTTTGGTTTCTTACAAAAAAGACCTAGACTGTAGCCATAAGCTAGCAAACACAGCTTTCTTCAATCCCTGGTCCTGTTTTCCCATCCTTCCTTCGATCCCCAGGCTAGTATCTTGCTGAGCTTCTGAAAATGACAAGGGTAGTGATGGTTTAAATTGTCCTTTCAAAAGTGAAATAAAGGTTGGTTTAAATTGTTATTCAGCATTAATGTTAAAGCAAAAAAAAAGTCAAATTAACATGTCAAATGAAAATGAAATAATAGAATGAAAAGTAAACTGATTTTTAAACACACATCCCACACCTCCCACAGTATTTCTTTCTCTATTGTTTATCCTGAAAAAAAAAATATGTTAGTGATGTAAATCTTTACAGTAACTGGCTTTACCCACATATTTGCAACTGCCAGGGCAATAAATTTTAAGCAAAGAAATGTACTGATGGATTGGAAGATAAAGGGACTTTGATTTATACTGTCAAACAGTTTATTGTTATGGCTTGGCAGCATTACCACATTGATAAATTTTACTTCTTTGTAATAAGAACAAGTTTGTTTAATATCACCTATAATATACATATATGTTAGTCCATACTTGATTACTGAGAATGGAAAAATAAAAAGAACTCTTATAGAAATGTTATTGTAGGACACCAAACTCATCAATAAATTAACAATAATTATTTGTCGTATAGCATCACAACCACACATTAAAAGGACTGAAAATTTGTGACAGGAGTGAAGAAGAGAAAAGGTATCCATAAAGGGAAAAAGCCTGCTCAGTTCAAATGCATGGGAATAGATTGCTTAAGAGCTATATCACTTTGTACAGATATTGCTTAATGTTACCCTCCTCTGCTCTTTATTTTTACCTTTTATTTGGCACTGTCAAATTATTTATACTGTAAAAATACAAGTCTACCGTAAAAATGCAATTGACTTTATTTGATTTTTCATACTAGTAATGAATTGGACAGGTATCATCTTGTGAGAACTTGAGTGACCTTCCATACCCTGTAAACACGTCTTATGAATATATGATTTAAAGTAGGTTTGTTGTAATTTTAACAGAAGTAACAATTTTGGTTAATAAAAGATGACCATTTAGATGCAATGTATGTGGAATTAAGAACAGTTTTTGAATTAGTACCATATGATATTCTGAAAAAAAAATTGCCATCACATAAATCCAGTAAAGCAAAAATAAAATGGTGTAACATGATGGTAGCAAGGATTCCAAAAATTACTTGTCAGCAAGGAAGTCAAACTGGAATTTTTAAGCCAGGACTTCTCAGGGATTAATTCTCACTAACATTTTATTTCAGTATCTGTGACCAAAAATGAATTAAAAATGTAGAGGAGCCTTCCATATGACGTGAACTGGTAGACTGTAGATCAGAGGCAGTTGTTAGAAGATCCTCAACTTACTGGACAATAAATGGACATATTCAGCTCCCTGGTCCATTTATACAAAAATGTGCTTTAACACAAGTAAAAATAGGGTCAGATATCTATGATGTTATAAAAAGAATTTGTTGCCAGAACACAGGTTTTCATCCAGGATAACAGGTTAAATAAGATTTAGCCTGTTGTGAACACCATCAGTTTGTTGCTGTATCAAAAGAGGGTAAGCTGATACTTAAATACACAAGCAGAATTGTAGTAACAGGAAATAATGACTCCTCTGGGTAAGGTACTCAAGAATATATAAAAGGAATTCACATTTCTGTAGAAAGCTGAAGGATTAGAGGCCATTGAAAATTAAAAAACAAAACAAAACCCCACTGTTAAAGAAAACTTTCTAAAGATTTAAAGCTTTGAAACTAGTATGTTAAAAGATAGGTTACTAGATAAAAACTGAATTCAGCCTACCAAGCAATAAGGCCACAAGCAAGATGTAAAACAAACTATATGATAATTAAAATGTTTGGGTTATTTTTTCATTTTAAACCCTTGCTAACTAGCAGTGAATTCTGCATGTCCTAAGCTCCACAGAACACAAGACTTTTAACCTGAAAATTTGTCTCAATGCCTTCACGTGGCAATCTTAGCAATCAAACATTGCCCACGTTTGACACAGTCGTAGGTAGACATCTACTCTCCATCTCTTTTTCAAATTGATACTGTATGTTTACTAGAAGGTTCTCAGAAATTCAAATCATTGGGTAATTCCTTCCCCCTATAAAGTCTGTAATCTCTGCTGTTTTGAAATATACGAAAGCATGTTATGATTAAGTCCTCCTACTTCCAAACACAATGTTATTCCAAACAATTTGCAGTTTAGCCAAAAAGAACAAAAATTGTGGAACTATCATTGGATAGTCTTATTCAGCATCTTTGTAGTGAATAATAAACAATGAAGACAAATACTAAGATGAAAATCTTGAAAACAGAATTAAGTTGTTGGCAGACTAAACTGCCTTTGGTCATGTATCAGTTTTTACTGACAAAACATTAATTAATTATATATCATAGTAAAATTTGATTCTGCAAAATATTCTGCACTGACATTGCAAAACATGAATGTTATCCCAGAACTTCTCAAGGGAAACTTAGCTCTATATAACATGTAATTTAGCCTTCCATGGGGTGGCTCTTGACTTGCAGTGGCTGTTTAAGCTGTAAACCCAGGCTTATTCTTTCCTCAATTAGTCTCTTTATTCATAGACGTGCTAGGGAAACCATTTCAAGATGGAAACTAAAATCCATACTCTACCTTCACACCAGTTTAACAAACCAATTAACAGAATTTTAACGTCTCTAATAGCCAAGGCTGGCATGGTATGTGCTACACATCATGTTATGACCGTGGCTGCATGGACCATTAGATAAGGACTGCATGAGCCCTGCTACTACAAAGCCAGTTCTAGAAAGATCAGAAAGAGATAATATTACTTGTTCCACATGTGTGACAAAGAAATAATGACTTGCATTGAAGACACAAAATGTTTCACTGATGAACTCATTCTATCTGGCCATTTCAACTATAAAATAGTTAGAAGAAACTCCAGTATTCTCATCTTTGCATTTTTATTTTTTTTTAAGTACTTAATTCATTTTGGTTAGGAGTACGACTAATTTTTATCATAGGTTTTTTGAAAGAATTGTTTAGTAACAACTCATATTATTCTACACTATTTTTATCACTTGACCAAACTACAAAAATAACTCTAGTGTGAACATGGTTTTTAACACCTCAAAGCTAATCAAATCCTTTGTTGTATTTCCTAACATGTTTGAAATTATAGAGAAGACACAAAATGAATCTGTGAACAGCTGCAGATTTTGCATATTACATATTGTACATTTTTCTTCAAATTTATTAATGTAAAATGGCTGACATAATGGTTGCCTATTCTTAATTGCTGTCAGTACCCTCCTGAACATTGACTGAAGCTGTCAGCATAAACATTTGAAACACACCATCCTAGTGTTTCACACCTGACCACTTCCTTGAACACTAAAATAATTCCTTGTAGATAATAGCATTACTTCAGTTGAGGTGCTCTGTACCTCAGTGACAAAAATGAATATCCATTTTGGTTTGGATTATCACCGAAACACAGGAAATCTCACCAGGTATTTTCCAGTGGAAAAAAGGAAAAAAGTGGAGACATTTTGTTCAGATAATGCAAGGTGCTTTTGCTTGCTGATGTAATATTAGATTGCTGGAGTTTTACAAAAAGCTTCAATTACAGAGAAAGAAGATTTATTTCACGAGAGTATATCAGGACCAGGGCATGCAGTACTACGTTCCCACCCTCAGGTAAGTGAGCGTTTTAGTATTTAATGTTAAAGATTCATTAGCACAGGGGATTCTAGGCTTTGTAACTCCTGATATGCAAACTCTTGTAGAGTTATGCCTACTAGTAAGTTTGATGAGTACTGAGGCATCCCATGCGAAACAGAAGATTATCAAAGGGTGAAGAATGCTTAAATTTCCTTTGCTACCCACATATTTAAATGGCAACTCTTAGAATGTAGTGCCTAGAAATGAGTAAAGGGGATAAACTGATCTTCATATGGCCTCGGAATGGTGATGATTGGATTTTTGATCTGCTGCTTCTATGAGTTTATTACGTTGTGCATGAAATGCAGAGAACTCCAACTCCATCTTTCTTTAATGGCAAACTTGACCCAAGGAAAGAGTATTGAGAATGCAGGCCAGATTTATCTCACCGGGTAGAACATAAGCCACAAATTCTGGTTTGTGAAGCCAAGACTCAGGTCTTGTAATGACTTTGGGGCACTCATAGTAACAGACACCTGAGAATATTGATGGAAAATAACTCTGGAGATGGTGGCACCTCCACAAAGTTTTGAAGATTTGAATTTTGTCTTTGGGCAACAAAGTAGGATGAATCCAGGACCCGCACACCCATCCAACAGAAACTGTTTTTCTTAAGTTGTGTATCACTGATTATTTACTTTCTATGTCCTAACAGAAAGAACGCCAAGTCTTCATCCAAAAGCAAATGCTCCCTTTTGACATTTATACAAACCAAAAGACTTCATTAAACTACATAAACTGAAGTGTTTAGATAAAAACACTTTTGTCCATGAATCAAACGACACTTACAACTTTTTTACACTTTACTGGCTCTGAAACAACAATTAACTAACAGACTCTGTGCCCATATATGTGACTGCGAAGTATAATCATCTTAAAAGCTAACTGAATGATTTGCATTTAGCTTTGAAGAAGATCATAAGCTACAGTCAAAAAATTCATTATAGCAAACTTAATGTTGTACTTTCAAGAGTTTTGTTTGGATTTTTCCCCCCTAATATGCAATTTTCCATGGAACTGCATTAGATACATTATATGTCAATAATGTTATCTTTAAGCTTACATATACTTTCTTTATATACACGATTTATATAGGGCATAATTCTTCCCCGTTTAATGAAGTTGAGTAATAATTTTATAAATAGTCCCATTGTAATAGAGCATTGCACATTACAGCCTTTTTTAAATTAAGTAATAACTACACTTAGTATGTAATTAGCAAAATATTATATGATCTTAAATTTTAACATTTATCTTTTAATATCATCATTAATTAATTAATTGTTTTAATACAACATTTAAATTAATATTTTTATCTTCCTCATGTTTCTTTTGGCAAGGATTAGGCTGGTAATTTCTATTTGGTGTGTGTTTACAAACTTCAGGCTAAATTTTGCAATCCTTTGTTCATGACTGTGAGCGCTTACTGAAATAGTCTCATCAGTGGTAATTTTCCTGTGACCAAGTGCCTTGATCACCCGCTTATCCATTTTTCCTTCAAGCACATTGGTGCTGTGCGCTAACACCCACAATTTTCTCCTCATTTAAATTCCTCTTTAAAAGCTACCGCTTTTTAAATGACTACAAATCACTCTAGTCTGGCCCTGGTTACTCAAGTAGCAAGTTGATTTCTGCCTTTCTGCTAGGCTTTATACGTTTTGTTGCTTCATTCACCAACTTATCCATCTTAGTATGCAGGGAAAACCCAGCGATGCTATAGACCTTGGATGGGGCATGCTCCAGGTCTTCTCTGGCTTGAAGAAAGGACATGTGTTGGCTTGCTTATTTTTAATTTGGCTGAACTGAAGTGGACTTCTGAGGATATCCTTAACACAAAAAATGATGGTTTACCTAATGGGTGCAGGTCTGAAACTAAGATATAGTATGCTGAATGTCTCTCAGAAAAATGAATGTTTTCATTTTCTTATATCAACAGAACAGTACTGCTCAGCATTTTTGTTGAAAGAGTTGAGTTTTGCTATAAAAGTACCTGAAGTGAGATACCTGCCATAGAAATACAATCCAAACAGTTAAAGTGTGACATCTTAAAAGGAACAGAATAGCACTTTACAATGAAAAATGATAGGCCACTCTAAACTGGATTCATTAATAGGGGGGAAAAAAAGTGGAAAAAACACAGGATTTTCATAAACATTCCAAGGCAGAAATGCAACGTGAGGCAAGTTATGTGTCAGATAACATTGGATTCTATTTCAAAAAAAATGTACACGATCTTGTTCTTCACAAGTGCCTGCAGAAACTTTGATCAAATATTTGGTTGCATGCAGCTTCCATGGTAGCAGGAGAAAGGAAGCAAACAAGATCCAGGGAAGGTGGCTAATTTAAGCATCTGATTTTTACTTTGATGGAGTAAATGCAAGGTACTTAATGGCAGCAAAGAGAAAAGTGAGAGAATGTAATAAAATATAAACCAAAGGTTTTTTATCTGATTCAGAATACAACAATATAACCGTATCTCCCCAGTTAAAGCTGTCTGGAGAGTTTCATACAATAGATCCATAGCTATCTGTGTATAAAAAAGGGCTATCAAAGGATCTGACAATATAAAGACATTTTGCAGAATGTATTTTGTTTGAGAATATCTGGCTTGAGAATACACAGTAAGTTTTGTGAATGTTTATTTTTATCCTAACAACATTTCTTAGATGTGCGGTTACATGAGGTATGGGTAATTTGCCCGTTTTATGAATTGGAGCTGGCTTTATCATCATAACCTTTATTGCTAGTTATTTTGAATTTGAATTATGGAAGGAAAATGACCAATTTCTCTGTCATCATTATTAGCAAAATTATAGATTAATTAGGTCCACAGTGACCTGATTAATTTATAAAACCTTTAACATAAAAGGTTTGCTCTTTTTTTCTTGAGACAGGCAGTATGATATTTACAATTCTGTTAATATATTGCATAAACTTTGTTTTCAAGTTCCTGATTAAATCTTAAATTAGTGGCATTTTTTTAAGAAAGAAACACATTTACCTGTGTCATTGAAGATTCAATTTGACTGATTTGAGACCAAACTAAAATATGCTGTAATAAATTTTCCTCTTCTTCTGCCTCAGCAGCACAGCGTTCTACTGTATGTTTCATTCCATCTGTCAAGAAAGGCTGTTAGTTCACCAAGCTGCATTTCAGGGATAAACTGGCAAATAGCATTAAACATATACAGTGTCAGATAGGTCATGGTGGAAAAAGCAGATTAACTCAAGTATCTTGTGCTAATAATGATGTTTTGGTTGTAGCTGAGATGACATTTTATCTATAGTCACCAGAAGAATAGTTTTTAATTTTAAATGTTGCAATTAGTTGTAAAATGAGAGAAAGTAGCCTTCATCAGGGCTTCTCTTGTTTTGTAACTGTCCTAGAATGATAATAACAGGTGAAGTATTCTGTAATCAATATACCAGTGTGAATAACATATAGTTTTATAGATGTTCCCATAACTCAGAATAAACTCTACAAAGTGGAATGATAACTGTTTCATAAATAAATGTAAGATTACCTTGTTCTGAAAACCTGCTTGTATGCCTTTAGTTTGCTTATTCAGCAGTTTCTTTATTAATACATGTAGTGGTCACTGTATACTTATCTATATACTCTTTTCTAAGGCTTTTGTAAAATGTCTCTAAAGTTAAACCCTGCTGATACCTTCATTCAGGTATCTCCTTACAGAGCACATTCTCTGCAAGCAGTGAACCCCAGTTAGAAACACTGGAATATGTGCTCTTCCCTTCCCAATTCCCTCTCACAAATGCAGCCATTTGTTTGTTAGGTTTAATAGTTAAGTTTGTTAGCTTTGTTAGAACAAATTGGTTCAGAAGGTTAAAGTTGTTAACATGATTGCATTATACCAAAGATTTAAGTGAATTGTCGGTTGTGGAGGTGTCAAAGTTCCAGAACTAACCTAGCTCATTTTCATTGAAAATACAGACTCTTAAAAGTTTCTTGGGCCTTTCACTAACTGCACAGGGAAAAAAAGTAAATGAGCTAAAACTTTAGCAAAATAAAATGACTGAGTCCTCCATTTTCTTATCAGTCTTTATTCCTGTTGCTATAAATGGCAAAGTATTTATAAAGATTTTTTTTTCTTTCTTCTAATAGC
The DNA here is from genome assembly GCA_013400375.1 of Thinocorus orbignyianus. NCBI lineage: Eukaryota > Metazoa > Chordata > Aves > Ciconiiformes > Thinocoridae > Thinocorus > Thinocorus orbignyianus. The sequence goes on from VXBW01007106.1 coordinate 229,438, forward strand.
TCTTTAGATTATACTAAAAGATGGTACGTTCTGGGGGAGAGGAGCAAGAGTTGGAGGAAAAGTTGCTGATGCCCCATCCCTGGAAGTATTTAAGACCAAGCTGGATGGGGCTTTGAGCAGCCTGCTCTAGTGGGAGGTGTCCCTGCCCATGGCAGGAGTGTTGGAACTCAATGATCTTTAAGGTCCCTTCCAACTCTAAGCGTTCTATGATTCTGTGAAATTATTAGATAAAATGGCTTATTTCCTTTTCCTTTAAGACACGACAAGAAAGTTCACATGAAAGATGAGAGTGAATTTCTGTATGGATCATCTTCTGCTGGCTGTCCTCTCACTCTGTCCTACATGCCCTGCTTTTGCTCCTGTAAGCCCCACCGTCACTTTGCAGTATTTGACTACCTCAGTGCTTCTTATATCTGGGCAATCACTCTGGTCCTTACTGCCAGGTCTCCCCTTCTGTCTAAGCTCAGCCTATGCATCTTTTGGTCCATTGCAGCACAGAGCTAAACAAAATAGTCATGCACCCTTGTATCACTGAAGCAGCTAAGCAAGCTTTCCAGCTGTGGATAGCTCTCTAAGAATTGTTTTTGCATGCAATGCCTTGAAAACTTGAAAACTATTAAGACTAGGGGCTTTAATTACTACCATAAACACATATGGAAGTAAGGAGTGGAAGTTTTCACAACACATAATAATCGAACTGTTGGCCAGGACAAATCTGTTTTTTCCCTGTGGACTAACAATGTTCATTTGTTCCAGTCTTTGCAGTTCTAAGTAATCTGTCAGGATAAAAGGAAAACTTTCCACCAGCTTTAAAACTGGCCAAGGTTTAAAAAGAAAAATAGAAGAAAGTAAAATAATTCTAATCTTACCCCTATATAGTACTTCTTACTATAGAAACTCCGTTTGCTTAGTTTTGAAGTGGAAGCTGTAACAAAGATCCAGGAATCACGGGACATAAATATTGACAGTACTTTTAAGCTTCTCTTTCATTTCTATACTACACAGGCAAAAAAGCTAATTGCAAACAGTTTTCTTCCTTTTCCTAATAACTTTTACATGTTCAGACAACCGACATTTGCAAAGAGGACAACATACATGAAATATCTAATGAAGCCTATAGACACATCTTATAGAAACATTGCTATCATTGTCTTCCACTCCCTACAGTAACATTCTCCTTCACTGTGTTCTCCATTTTATCCCAAATCAGGAGGAGAAGTTACGTACTGGTGGTAGTCAGACCTGCCAATCTCAGCAAAACTGCAGATATAATGAAAACATACTGATGATTGAAGAGTGAATGCTAGTCTTGTTCTTAAAAGAAAACTTTTGCTTAATGTGTACAGCTATAAGAATTACTTTCCCACCCAGATAATTTCTGCTGATTAAAAAAATACACACAAATGATGAGCAAATAACCCATTTATTTTTAATATTTTTATGTAGCTGCCTCAAAGAAAAAGCGAGATGCATTGTGCCAAAAGGATACTTATATTTACAACAAGTATATAACAGTTTGAAACTTATTTATGCTCCTTTTTTAAACTATACGTAATAAAATGCTTGGGTAATTTTATTTATTTATTATCCAAGTAAAGTAGCTGAGAAAATTGATTTGGAGGAGACAGATCCCACAACTATTTTATAAACAAATCCTGGATTAAGATCTCTTTGTGTACCCAACAAAACACCATCCAGAAAGATTTACTAAGTGTGTAAGGTACATCTTGTGAGCTTTTCAATATCAACCAGGTAATATTTTGGGATTTCAAGCATATGAAAAATTATGACAATCACAGTTCAATAATTAGACATGTTTCTCTTGTTGCTTTATAAAATATGTTACTTATGTGATTGTAACTTGAAGTAAAATTCATAAAGTAATAAACTATACTTTTTGCTGCCCTGTTCAGGCTTTCACAGTGCCAGACTTTAGAAAATTAACCTGACTATTATATTTGTTTTTTTTTTGTCTCAACAGTACAATCATGGCTAGTACTGTGTCTTAAATCAGAGTAAAACCAAACCATTATTAAAAAAAATAATATTGGGAATGTTTTAAAAGAAGCAGATGTTCAACATACATTTAAATCTTTCAAAATGCAGAATTCCCTCCCTTTTGTCCTCTGCCAAAGCTTCTCCCCACTATATTAAGAGTTATGCCCCACCCTAGGTAACACCAAAGTCAGGCACAATCTTTACCCTCTTTCATCTTTACAATAAGCTCAGTTCCACTTTTGAAATATCCTTGCCCAGATGCAGCTCATCAGTGTACTATTGATCAAGGTCACGATCTTGCTTTCATGTCATTTGAAAAGTAGTAGCAAAAATAGGTTTTCCTCTTTTAAGTGCGGATGCCAGAAGGCATTGCTCATGTAAATTCAATCTCCAGAAGGCCATCAGCACTTCAGCAGTTTGGCCTGTGCCCTGCTGCTAAGAGATGCTAGGGGAAGTCTCACTTGGGCTTTAGCATCCAGTACTGCATGAGTCAAGCAGCTCAAACTGAAAACACCCCTAATTGTCCTTTGCAATAGAAAGAGGGACAGCAACATTTAGGATCTCAACCAAAAGGATCCTTAAAAGCTCTTGTGGCTTCAGGGTGTGGTGGAAAATTCCCAGCACCTTAAATGCCTGCTGTATGAGTTACTTAGTGTGCTTGGGAGTCCTTGGAGCACTTCATACAGCAGTACCTGCTCTGGTGGGCTCCTCCCAGGCATCCTGCCTCCCTGAAACAGCCAGTGGGAGTGGTAAAAGAGGAGGATGATCAGGTTAAAAAGACTCAATGATTACACACAAGAGATTGAATTTATGTTATGTGGAAGCTCTAGATAGTCGTCTTGTGGATTTGTGTGTTGGTTGACTATTTAAGGTGTTTGTTCAACACAATAGGGTGTATTTTGTCATATATGAGTGGAATTTAAGTGGAAAATAAGAGCTCTGTCTTCTAAAATTCTCAATGTCTCCTTCCCCTTCTACATTAGAAGGAAAACAATACTTCCAAAAAGCCTCAGTTCTCTGTGAAAATAACTCAGCTGTGCTGCACATGGAGGCCTTGGGAGAGCTGCTCAGGGTGTGATAGTGCCACTGACACCTACTCCTTTGGCTGTGCAACAGACCCTTTCCTATAAGAGGGGGATCCCGGGGGTACAGGGCCACCTCTTTCAAGCCTGGCTAAGGATTTTTCCCTGATGACATGGTTGCTTACTGGTTAGATCTAGGCATGCTGTTCTAGCAGATTTTGTCCCTTTTGGCAGGCAGTCTGCTGACTGCATAGAAGGCCATGTGTAGAAACCCAACAATTTTCAATATCACAGTGGGATGGTCTTGTATTTTTCTGAGCCCTACCTCCATGAGGCTTCAGCCTTTTCTTTTTGGCTTTGGATCTGCACCTGAATACCTGGCTTGGTCAAAGCTCGCACAATAAGTTTAATGATAAAGTTAGAAATAGATTGACATCTTCTGAGTTCAAGTGCAAAGTGGTATAGTGCTGATCTTTTCTATGTCTTATTTCTACTCCTAATATTTGATAGTCTGTAAAATAACAAGAGACCTGATGCACTTTGTGCATTCTGTAAGGTAAAAAAAGAAACATTGTGATGAAATATCTTTGTGTGTCCTGTAAGGTAAAGAAGAAAGCTTTATGGCAAAATAAGAGGAAAATCCCATTGTGTATCCCGAAGACGAAAAAGTTGTCCCAACAATAAATGAAATATCAGTAACACTAGTTTTGGCTAAATATTGGCAAACACATTAAAATTATAACAACAGTAATAATGTTGTTATAATAATATGCCTAACCTTTTTTGTGTTATTTCACCAATTCCTTTGGTGGTTGTATTAAAAAAATAATTAAAAATAGAAAATAACAGTAGCATGATCACTTTTTGTACTGTGTGTGGGGATACATGGCAAATTAGGTTAAAAATCACCTAGCTGAGAACTGAGTTCAGACTTTCTAACCTTCAGCATTGCAGAATTACTAGACCTTGACTGCTACCACAAATCTGAAATTACCACCTTGCAGGTATGTGTGTTTAGTTAACACTTTAAATTAAGTGCCTCAAATAGGGATTTAATTTAGTTTTAAGAGGAGAGCTATTGTATGCTAATTAAACACCAAATCATTCCTTAAAAGGTATTTACCAAGATTTAATAACTATGTAATAGAAATAGAATATCTATGTAGTTGCTCACCTTACATAAACTGGCTTTTAATAATCAACGGAAAGTCAATTAATGTAAAAAAGATCCTATGGAAGCTCAGTAATTATATGTATAAATCAGCATTTAAGGCCCTCCATTTAAAGTGCTACTATCAGTTTAATATTTCGTTATGTATATTCAGATTATATGATTTTACCATTTTTCTCTCTCCTCCTTTCCTTCCCGGTTATGTAACTTCTCGTTCCCTTACATCTGCAGTTGTCCTTTTCCCTCTGATGTCTTGACAGATTGGTGAACTATACTATTTTAAAACTACTCTGCTTCTTTTTTTATGACTTTTTCACTGTTTCATCAAGATACATTCAAATGACTGTTTAACAAATCCTTTTCTAGTTTCTGTTTACAAAGCAGGTTAGATAATTTCTGCAATACTATGCTTAAGTCCAAAGTGTGAGTTCTAATTCTGCGCTTTCAACAGTATCTCAAAAACTGAACAGTAAGACGATTTTCTGTGCATATATTTAACAATATAGCACGTTTTGGCAATCAGAATCCATAAACATATTGTAGTTCAAGGTACTGGAAACATCAACTGTGGTCCCCAGGAAAGGAAATTTTCGTGGTCTATTCCAAGATTAAATACAGGTATGCAATCAAAGACTGAAATGTGTAAAAATCTGGATTTTCATTTTGTTTTAAAACAGAAAGCAAAAACAGGAGTCTGGAGCAGAAGTCTGTTCCTTCAAGTCAGAAATGCATGTGAAAGCACTTGAGCATTTTTGAATTATTAGATGGAGTTTAACATGAATGTCAGGTGGAATTAGGATTGTTAATGAAATAAAATAAACAAGATTACTTTATATACTTAATAAATTATAAGAACATAATAATTCACTAAGCTCAGTTGGAAAACAGAGGTTTTGTTCTATGGGGAATTGCTGACACATGGAACTTTGGTTTCATTCTGAATTTTAAAAATGTTGCAAATTTGAAATTTGGAGGTTTTTTTATGCTACTCCTACCAATTGGACACATTAGGGCTGTCCTACTAGGTCAGTCACTCTGAACTTCAGGGAAATAAAAAAGGATTGATGCTTTGGAGAAGCCCAACTGACAGCTGGAGACCTCTCTGCAAAATGTACCTGAGAGTTGAACTGGAGATTGGGGGAATGAAAAGCAAGTCATGGCTCTATGCCCTGACCTGTTGTTACTGTCACTGGTAGGACATCCCTTGTTCTACTGTCAGACTTGCCACAACCCTTCATCTCTAGGAGTATATTTTCAGACCATATTTTTGTTCCTCATTTCTTCCATCCCCTTTGCTTCATCCTGATTCAGCCCCTGCACAACACAGACTGCACTTCCTTCATATCACGTGTGGTCTGTGCCTACCTCTTGTAGGATGATGAAGAGTGTCCACCAACCCTGGGGCAGTCATGCTTTGGTCTGAGAGCTCCTGGGGAGGCCAATATGGGCAATGTAGCAATTACTAGATTCAACATTCTAGAGCCAAACTCTAGAGTACTGGATCGAAAGCTTTGTGCCACTCAAGCTGCTAACATGCAGAGAACCCCTCCATAGGTGCTAGCATCCCCTCAGCTCAGGGATCAGTGTAAGCAGTATCATCTCAGTTGTCCTCTCTGTTGTCAAGTATCAAACTGTAGCATGGAGTGAGATTTCTCTCATCTGCTGATGCTTGCAAAGAGGAGTCGTTGTCTGCAGTTATGCACCTTATCAGCTCTTTCTCAGAAAGATGGGTAAGTTCCTACTGTATGATATTTTTGTGAAAGGAGTTGTAGGAAGCCCCAACTCAGAATCCGTTTATCTCATGGGTGACTTGAATCACTGTAAGCAGTATCCAAAGTTTATCTCTCACTACAACCTACAATAAAGGAATAGAGGGGCTACCTCCAATCACTGTCATTCTATGTTGATTGAGGTCTTTGTGATGTTTTTTAAACAGGTTTGAAGAAGAAAAGAAAAATGTACACTTCTCAGTAATGCATCCACCACTGGGGATTATCTTTTTGACTTGCATGGAGAATAATTTTCACCATCTTGGAAGACTATAGGAAAGATGTTCTGCTCTATACAGCTGAATTTAAGTGCTGTCTGATATTTAAATAAAAAATAATTGTTGAAATGTGAGCATCAAAAGAGTGAGTGGGAAGACTAATTAATGACTGCTAGTAGACAGACTTTTATGTTGCATGCTGGATGGAAATCTGTGTTGAATAAGTGAGCAACTTCAATGAAATGTAATGTGTTTGTAAACTCTTCATACAGTTCAAGAATGGAGACCTTACAAGGGCTGAGCATTTTCAAGAAGTTTGTAGTCCATATTAAAATACTGAATGGTTTCTCAGTGAGCTTGCTCTTTACTGATAAACTTGCAAACATTAAAATTAAAGAAAAAAAATGAACATTAGAAAAATTGGAAAAGTAATCTGAAATGTAATTTCAATTGGAATAGTGACAATTGAAATGTGAATTTATTTTTTTTTAAATGTATTATCTACTTTGATGTAGATTAAGATTTCATGAAGCATTTCTCTGTAGAAATGAAGTCATGCAATCTCCTGAGCACTTTACAAAAAAAATCAATACACAACAAACAGACAGTATATAATTTAGTGTGGGCCCACACAACATACAGAAACCCAACAAAATAAGGAAATGAGTCAGCATTTAGCTGCATATAATTGCCAGTCTCCAGCTGAGAAAAACTTAACCAATGACTGTACCCAATAGTTTGGCCAACCCCAAAATGTTGAATTCAGTTTTTTTCAGAGCTTTACATGAAAGGGGAAAAAATACTGCATCTGTGTTGACATTAAGACTGGAAGTCAGAATGAAACTAGAGTGAAAAAAATCAGTTTGGAAAATGTAACTGTCTTCTCTCTGGTAGCACTAGTTTCTAGACTGAGTTATATGATTTTTAAAGCTTTAAGACATCTTCTCCACTTCTGGTTTGTGTCTAGAGATGGAATTTGAAGAGTCAAATCCCACAAGAAAGGCTCTATTTGAAGCACTTCCAAACCAATCTGGAAAAACACATAACTTCAGAGAGTTCAGGATAGCTTTTCATAAACATCAAAACATTTTTACTCTGTTTACTGACAATTTACTGTAAGTAATTTGAGGTTAAGACTTCAACAGTAGTATCTAAGGGAAATAACAGCATTAGACTGTATGCAATATCTTGGGCATCAAGTATGAGGAAACAAGAATAAGCCAACAGAGGTACATTTTCATCTCAAGCAATCTGTGACCTCAGTCTGTGGTCAATTAAAACAAATATGTATCTATTGAATTCATTATTTATAAGATTCATCTTATGTAAGTATTTCTGGTTTATATTAAAATACTTTGGTCCTAAGCTTAGTTGGGGGTTGATATAAAAAGATTTAAAAAAAAAAAAAATTACAAAAATAAGCACAGACAATGTATCCAGATTAGGAAAACGATCAGTGTTTTGCAAATGGAGTGTGCATGACATTTTTCTCCTATGAGCACGTAGGCTGAATGCTGTTAGATTTGCAAAGGGTGTCTATGTTAGCTGTATATGAACTTTTTTGTTATCTTTGAAACAAAATCATTCTGGAACTACCCTGTACTGATATAGCTTTGTACAAGAATTTACTGCAACTGAAGCAGTTGTCAAGTCCTTTAAAATCTTTGATTTAAGCTGTATGAGCACTCCTTTCCTGCTACTGTTCTGTCCTGCTATTGTTTATCTTCTAAACACAGTGTTGAATTTAAAGCTTTCTTGTTCTTTGTGCTGCCTTGTTCTGTTTCTCCTATTTCTGTATCATGTGCAACATGTGTCTTTGGATTACCCCTTATGCTCTTCATAATTATTTAAAATGAAGGAACATTAGTCTGTTCATGCTTCTAATCCATCTTCGGGTAGTGTAAACCTGAGGGCACATGATTTGCCTTTGAAAGGAAGTTTGATTTTCACTTATAGACCTTTTTTTTCAGAGCCCTGAAAATTTAACATAACTGTTTAAAATCTCCTGGAGTGTGTCATCTCTTTTTTCCTTTCCATTTGTTTTGATCATTGGGTGTAAATCTGTTGATAAATTTAGGACTTATTCATATCGATAGATGGATGTTTATGTGTAAATAAGGCAAAAATTGCTTTAACTCCTTTTCTCTAAAGAATCACCAAACAATGCAGAGTTGTAGCACCTGATTCTATGGCTGTAGTACAAAGTCTTACTTAAAGCACAGCTGAATAAATTCTTGAAAGCAACACATAGTCACTGAAATAATGTATAAGGGCCATATCTTTGTTCCACTAAAATCAATAAACCATTTCTCAGTAGCATGCTTGAGCATAAACATTCAAGAGTTCTGCATGAAGAAAAATTATGTCAAAGGTTGGAAAAAAATGTTTGTATTTAAGTCATTCATGTAATATATCTAGAGATAGGAAATAGGACATTTTAATCAATTTCTCTTTTAATTTAATGGATATAATTTTATAATCAAATCCTCAAATGATCTAACCATGTCATCTCCTGAAGTGCATTTTTTAATTCCTGCTGAAGACTTTTGGAACATTACTTCAAACCCAGGGTTTCAGGGAAATGAGCAGAAGCATTACCGTTTCCTTCCCCCCCTCCATCTTCTCAATGAATGTTCCACTCAGGTCAATAAAAACAAGGTAAGACATGTGCTTATTGACTGACCAAGAAACAACTTCTTGATTTAATTTTAAGTGCCCACAGTTGCTCTCTAGAACCATTCTTTAAGAACCTGAATTATTTCTCTTTCAAATGTACAAGACATCTGTGTCCCTGAAACCTCAGCAACATTTAGCTTCTACCAAGCCCTCTTTTCGGTCTTACCACTGGCAAGAGAAATCTCGTTGGTTTGTCTCTCTTCACCATGTGTGCATAATAATTAGAAAAGGGCCTTAAATACAATTTTTGGCCACACATTAAAATGCATCATTATACTTCTGGCAAAAGCTTCCAACTCTGCATTGAGATGACTTAATAAAAATACCAGACAGAAGTGTTATTTCAAACAGTGGGAGCTACTGTTGTACATATATGTTGAAATCAAGCCAGTGTTATTTAGGTGCCTAAATGTGGATTTAGAGCTCTACCTTTAGGCACCTGAAATCTGTGACCACATCTATTTTAAAACATCTGCTAACATCAGAAGGAGTAATTCATGCTCATTTGAGGTCTGAATTTAAATTTTTCAACTTTGGGTTTCCCCTTTTTTTCCCATCTCCCACGATTGTGTTTAATATTTCAATCTACCTACATCAGCCCATTTATAAGTAGTACATGAATTAATGAATAATAGGCAAATTAATGCTAATATCCAAAATTCTTTTTATGGGACTGAATATTGTTTACTATGATTTTAAAAGAATTGAGGCTAGGTAAAAATAATGACCAAAAAAATTAATGCTTATTTATTTATTTATTTTTTTATTTTTAGAAAATACCTTCATACGTTGTTCAGCCTTTTTAATTGATACTTTCCCTTCACTGGTAGGATATTAAGATTCAAATCAATTTTACACTTTTAAGAATTAAACATTAATTTCTGCTCTTCTGGACAGCAGCTGGGAGGGGTGGTAGTGGGAAGAAAGACAAATGTGTAGGTCAGTTTTTTGTATGTCTAGGTTTATGGAGGTTGTAGTCCACTTCCAACCTATGTAAGGTTTTCCACAATAAAGAAAAAAATACACAGTGTGGGTTTTTTTTGTTTTTGTTTTTGTTTTTAAATCCTGAAAGAAAAATAATAACTCCAGCAGCATTGAACTCTGTATTTTAATGTTTAAAGCATTCACTGCAGATTGGGAGACTGCTTCCAGTTATTGCTCGTGGTATATTTTTTTGTATATTCTTTTTATAAACTCTTTTCACTATATAATGTGCCACAACACACTGAAGTACATGCTGACAAAACAATAGATGAGCTCGGCTGCTTAGCTGAGAAAAAAGGTTCTAGGATTTGGCTCACAAACTAGTTACTTAATGCATCTCCCAGGAGCCTTAAGTGAGATGAAGTGCTATCATTAAAATATTCATATTGCCAAAAAGAGGATTTATCCCAGAATTATAGTTAATAAAACTCCTCTTTTAAGAATCTGCAGTTGCCAAATTGCTTGTAATCAAAAAACTATTTACCTTGTGAGAAAGACTTCCTTTTGTGTGCAAATCTTGAGGCTGTCCACCCAAGTGAACAATATTTCCTTCAAGAACATCCAGAATGTATCAGTTTATAGAACAGCACAGGAATTACTACTTTTCTTTTGATGGCCCACATTTCTCCAAAATATCTCTAATCTCAACATGATTAGAGGTCTTTGATATTTCTTCAGCACTTCTCTCTCCCTCAAAAAATATTCTACAGAGTTATTTCATCATATCCTAGGATCAACAATAAAATAACGATCTGACAGCTAATTTTGCTGATAAAGTTATTATATCTTTAATTATTATGACATGTTCAAACAAGATGTCATTAAAATGAACATTTAAATACAGTCTTCCTTTCACATGAGTACTGCCAAATAAAATTGTGTTGAATTTCATGGTTTCAGTCTTGGCAAAATTATACAAATGTAATCCAATGTATAGGGTTTTATATCGTGTTAATTTTTTAAGATGACAGTTAAATAATTAAATTGGAATGTTAACAGTAGAGGTTCTTTCTTCTGAGAAAATTACATTGCCATTAATCTCACTTCTTGCTGATGTTTTACCTACAGTGCTATCAGACTTCTAAAATCCAAAGCTGAGTATGGAATTTTAATTTTAACTCTGCGAATCTTACAGCAATAAAAATTCAGGATGGTACTCCAAACTTCATCATAATTATGTCACATAACAGTGAGATTTTAATAATGCAATTTATTTAACGGCTCAGTGAATTCTGTACCAGTGTGGAATAGAGTTGCATATGCTCAAACTTTTGCATATTTCTGTCTGATTTTAAGTCATTTGCAGTTCTCAGGACCTACGAAGCCTTATTTTGTTTTGTTTTTAATTTTTGTTCACAGTGAAGGAAAATATTCTCCATCTGCACAAATTTACAGTGATGATAAATTTTACCTAAGTGACAAATTAGTAAGGACATGAAAATATAAGACAATCCTTTCAATTTTTATTCACAAAAAGAGCTTAGCCTAACTAAGGCGTATGATATATTCTGAGAAACAAGCTGCATAGCAGTAAAAATGCTCTGTATAAATATTCACTTGTACAAGATGCTTTTCACTGTGACTGTGTTTTATAGGCCATGCAGGAATTAGTTCAACCAACAGTGAAATGTCATCACCTCTAGAGTAAAATGTGGCAGTTGTTTAACAATGTACGTAAATGACACAAAACAGCAAACAGTGAATTAAAAGTATTTAAATACTTTATTCATTTGCAACCATGGAGAATATTTAAGTTGGCATAATGTATTTACTCAGTTTGGACTTTGTCCAGGATGCTGCAGTTAACAATTTTAGCTCTTATGAAATGTGCCAGGGGACATCTAATTAGCCCACTTGGTCAGCATCTTAGATTTATGTATTGTGCATAGATAATACCTCCAAGCAGCATCTTTGTATGGCATTGATTCAGTACAGAGCTAGAATGAAGAATACCACCTACTGAGTGACCAACACCACTTCCTACAACAGCTGGGTTTTCCTTGGAGGTCTTCCATCCCAATTACACAGCAGGCCCAATCTTGCTTAGTTTATGAGATCTGACAAGATCAAAGCCCAAGGTGGTATAGCTACAGACTTACACTGTCTTGTGTATTTGGCTTGCTAGCAAATTTATGTCAAATACATGTATCAAATGATTTCTAGTCAGATGCATTGTTGTTGTGTGTGTGTGAATGTATGAAAGAAAGAGAAGATAATTATTTAAAAACAAACAAAAAAAAAACGTTTAAAAATATTTGCAACAGTCCCAAAGTGTTGCTTTGTCTTCTTCACCCCAAAAGACAGCTCAAAACTATTCTCACTGTGTCATCACTGAGGAAATGAAAAGAGAGATTCACGTCTATGAAATGTTAGCAAAATTATTTTAATACACATGAAGTTTCTTTTGATAAGTATGCTTTTCTACTCTCTTTAAAATAGCTGTTCAAAGTATAAGGACAGTCAGAAATACAAACCATCTAGGTAGTCTTAATTTATGTCCTTTCACACGTTTGTTTCATACTGGAATTAATACAGATTGTCCTAGTCTTCTTGTATACTGCCAAATGAACAGAAGGAAACATTACTCATTTTCCCTCATAATATCCATCAGAGGATTGTCCTGTAAGCAAAGTCCATCCATGCTCTTCCAGGGTGTTTTAGTTTAAAGGGACTGGTGTAGTTGAGGATGTTGTAACAAGTGCATTTATGATTTATTGCATGCATACATGATGAATGTCCCCAAGCCCCACTGACTAGTGGTGATCACTGGTGCATCGCCCAGTCCTCCACATGAGTGCATTGTATTAAGTCAGTAGTCACACGCATTAGACAATGTGTGAAGCCTAGCATTAAAGCACCCCAAACTTTAAGTCTTCAGGGAGTCACAGTTGGGAGCAGAACAACAGTTGTGCAATATCCAAATCTTAACATGTTACCATGCCTAAAGGAGAGGTATGCCCTAAAGTCAGTCAGATACTTGACATCACCCTCCTTACAAGGCAAAACTTGAGGTAAGAGGAAAGGAAGAGTTTATTTACTATAGTCCAAGTCCTAAAATCTCCTCTCGGATTTAAACCCTTGGCTTCACATCCTCTCTTGGCCTCCAAGGAATTCGGCCATCCATTATTTATCAGAACGTTATTTGCAGTGCTAGTGAATTGTTTGCCACCCCCTGACACCATCCCAATGTTTTTACCAATGGCCTTGGTGGAGCCATCTTCTGTCCAAATGATAAACAGAATGAGCTAACAATCCCACCCCTAATTAAGTAATCGTGTACCAATTATTAACACACTTTGATAAACTATTCCCCTGTGCCCAGGGAGCTAGACCTTGGCCTTCAATGTGCAGCTTTAGCATGTCAAATGCTTCTCTAACAAGACAATATTGGTGCACATACTCTGTGCAAGTGTACCTGTGAGAGCAATGCATGCAGCTTATGAGGTCCGGACCCAGTGGTAACCAATCACTTTAGGAGTACAGTAGATTTTTGCTAAATAACCTTTTGTGTAGCTGTGGTGCTTACCACAACAAACTGAAACAAACTGCTGGATCATAATCAATAATGATGATTTTAGAGGACTATTGGGTAAAGAGATTTTATTTCCATAGTCGGTGTTTTCCTGATGATAATGAAATGAATATAAATCATGCTCAGAACCTCACTCACCAGTCACAGTCAGTGCATATGGGGCATATATTTACAGCACTGAATTTTTATTTTCCAATCTCGTCTTCTACATACTTGAATATTCTGTAAAAGTCAAAGTCAAAATTATTTCCGCCTGATATCTCCCAGGCTGTCCTCATCAAAGAAAGCAATCAGCTAACAAAATGAATTGATAACATACTTATCATTTCACGTTAGCTCTCTTCCTTATATATCAATATATGTTTTTACTTTCCCCTTTAGGATTTGTCAATGATAGTTTATGATTTATATAATTTTTATCTCAGTAATTACCTACCTACTCTCAAAGTATGCTTATGCTTCTTAATTGTTTACAAGTAAATATAATGATCTAGCGACAAAGTTTCTCTGTTCATTGTTTAATCCTTGTGGCAATGAAGGCTGAGAAACACTGCTTTGGTAGTTCTCTTCAACTTTGAACAGCATACTAATAGGTAGGTGGATTGACAGGTAGACTGATATTGGCAGGGATAGGGGAAGGGAAAGATTGCTTGACAGAGCCTGTCTTTATGGCATATACATAGTGATGTCCAAAGTAAGGTATGTGTAAGTTCCGATTCCTTTAGTTTATATGTATTACAGTGAATTTCAGTTTTCATTGCTAATTGGGAAAGTATCAGTCCAATTCCAAATTATCTGCTACTCTTATTAATACCCCTCTTTGTGTTTTTAGAAATGTGTAGCAGCTATTGTAACAACTGTTTTAATTTTTAATCCAAAGATCAGCTATGTTTGGAATGGTAGTTTTACTTTTATTGTATACTAATAAGTCACTGTCAATTTTTGTTGCCACTGTGAGGCAGATATGCATTTGTTCATGTTATGGGATCTGTGGATAATATGTTTCAGATTAGCATTATATACCTATCTTAAGAGCTGCTCTTCAAGTGGTGGCTTTTTTTTTTTTTTTTTTTTGTTTGTTTGTTTGTTTTAAGTTGTTTATTCAAAAAACTTGAGTATCAGAATATTCCCAGGAACTGGAAAATTATTCTTCAGCTCAGATTTCTGCTTCTCTCTCATTCTGTCTGCATACTCACTTTAAAAAAACATCTCTTTTTTTCTGCTTCAGAAAGCTGAGATGTGAGAGTAAGAGGTGATTGAGAATCCGAACGCTCAACAGCATTGGCCAGAAAGTGTCTTTGTTGGCACTTGTGAACTGAACTGGGACAGCACAGCTGTATCTGAACATTAATTCCTCAATAATTGATGATTAATCTATTAAAGTTTAATGGAGAGTTGATAAGTAATGGTCTGGCTGCCATGTCACTTGATTGTAAATATAGCAAGTTGCCTGGAAATAGGCTTTTTCTTTTGTCCACCAGAACCAAACATAGAAGGCGGAGAAAGAAGGAAAGAGAAAGTTAGATGGATGGAGAAAATATGTCTGGGAGAAAAGTTTGGGTCAGGGAACCTCTCTGCAGTGATGCCAGCACAAAGCGCTAGTAGCAGTCTTAGAGAATTGCTCACACAGGTAGACTTCCCCAGTGAACATGCCACATGGGCACCTGCTTCATTGCAGTTCTGTGACACAAGTTAGTCCTAGAGCATAGCAGTACTCCACAGGCTTTTGGAGAATATCAGGTTGAGCATGATAAACCCTTTTTATGAGTACATTTTCAAAGCAGTAGATAGGGTTTTACACAGAAAAAACACCCAACCCTAAGCCACTAACAAAACCAAACTACTTGAAATAAACCAGTATCTCTGAGTAACTGTTGAAGGTGGAGGAGGGCACATGTGATTGTGAAGTGGCAGTGTTTCAGTAAGCTATCAGAGCTGTACTTGATGATCAAAGCACAATTTTGCATAAATCTAGAGAACACATAACTTGAGCACTGCTTTTTGCACAAATAACTAATTCTGTTTTTGCATTTATCACAATGGCCTTATGTATGCAGGCACTATGCTGTGTTGTGGCCTTGAGTCTCTTTTAACCAGCAGAACTAGGCTTGCATGTGACTGAAATTCACCAGTGTGGATGAAACCAGTATCTTCCACCACTTTTGATTTTATCTCCTACCAATCACATACCATTAAGAGACAGGAATTAGGAATGTTTATGTATTTCCGTGGCAAAGTATCAACAAATATATTAGTTGCATTTGAGTATTTGTCTCATTGTTTATTATAAGATGATTTACAATATGTTGATCTTTCTATGGCAATCTAGGTAAATAAGAGAACTTGAAACCAAATCTTTTATCCTGCTCATCTGACACTACTCTTTATTATGCTGTAAGGTGCCAAGTATGGCAGGATGCCTGTTGTCCAAAACAGCTACGGAAATGTAAACTATCCTTACAAGCTCATCATCTCTTAGAGTATGTAACTGAATGATTCATATTGTAAGCTGGTGCATTGTTTCAGTATTTCTCTTCAGAACAGATAATGTCTAGTTGTATACTTTATAACTATGAAGCAAGCATTTGTCATCCATCTTCTTCACTGTTTGCTTTCATTCATCACTGTGAGCGAAAATGTCTTTTAGTGAAAGCACAGTACTGGTGTGAAGCTAGATTCGGGATCTTGATGGAAAGATGCTTGAACTCAAATAAGTTGTTTAACTGTGGTTTATTTTCCTCTTTTTAAAATAAGGGCATCCTTGATGTATTAAAAAGTCTAATTCACTAATGTCTGCAAAAAAGTTAAACTATAAAGGTCATGGAGAGTTAAAACAGTATTCCCAGCAGTGATAAAATGACCTACAGTTGCTGGGCTGGTAGAGCTGCTCACCTTGTTACTTCCCAATATATTAAAAAACACACAGTGGTAAGTTTTAGGCCAAGCAAATGAATAAGTAACCAATTGTTTTCTCCTTCATTTCAAAACTAAGAATGGTTCAGCTGAGTGCTCAGGCACTTGGATATAACAGCCAATATAGACCACGTAATCTTTAGTTAACTGAAGAAATTTGATAATCTGTATGACAATTATACGTAGAAATTAATGTGCGATACGGCCACAAATACTTAAAATGAACAATTTAGTGTGAAAAATGTTATCAACGATGCTTTATTTTAGTTGTTCTAAATGCTGACAGGACAATGGGGAAGTCTGAATGGCAAGAAAAACCAGCTGAAATATGACAGATTAGGTAGGTCACGATGAAAGCATGAGCCTAAGTAAATATCATAAGAACAGAAAAAAAGGAATGTGATTTAGAAGATTATATTTTAATAAAAAATATTTAAAATATATATTTAAAATTCAGAAAGGAAGAAAGGATTATTAATGTATATTTATATCCAAATACATAGAAGAAGAATTTTTTAAGTAAATTTGTTGTAAAGTCTATATGACACGACTGCAATTTTTCTGTGGAAAAAGACGTGCCCATCTCACTGTTGCTGCTGTAACTGACAGAAATCGCGTGTCAAGGTCTGTTTTATGGGTGTCTGAAGATGTAGAGAATTTCTTTTTCTATAGTTGAAAAAGTATAAGAACTATAATTGCAGTTACTAATACATGTTTAGGCCATGATTCAAAGAAATACTACTTCAGTTAAACAAAAACAGAGCTCTTGACTAAAATCCAAACCTGGTAATGTGGATAAATGTATGTACATTTACTTCAACTTTAGATATACCAGAACATTTACCCTGTTAAAAAAACCTGACAAAACCAGCTCTATGGTAGCAACTGTAAGCTGGTGAAGGCATTCCAGCCTTTTCTTAATAATGCACAGCTGGATGTAGGCATACCATTGACTAAAGGCTGAACATTTTTTGAACCCCTCCTCCAACATGTTAGGAAACATAACACATGTAGTACGATGCACACAGTTACCTGTCTTGATCAGTCTTTACCATTCAGGCAGTGGCAGCAATGGTTCTACATCCTCTTTGTACTCACCAGTAACATTCAGTCCCAGGGAAACCAATGGTCTTTCTAGGAGACTGGGTCCTAGCCATACTTTGGCTAACTTTGGAATTCCATGCAGTTGCATAAAGTCTGTATTCAGACCTTCCCTTCGAGTATATTTATTTCTCCTGTAGTACTCAAGTAGTAATGAAGACTTTATTCATGAATTGGAGAGGTGGAGAAGTTTTTTTCAGCTTGCAGAAATATTACATGATAGTGCCTGTGTGAGTGGAACAATACCAGACACATAAAACTTACATACAAAACAGAGGGGAGGCAAAGGACTGGATGAATGGAAGGAAAGCTCACTAACCCATGAATACTTTTTTTTTTTTTTTTTTTTTTTTTTTTACCGTAAATCTATTAAGTTAATACCACTCCCAAGAGGTTGCATTGGATACGCAGAAGGTGGTATGATCAAGGGATCAAATGCCTTATTTCTACCTGAGCAGTAATAATCTATTGTTTTGATGGTTGTATTTTATGACGTCTGGTTTGTATGTACTTATTTCCATCTTCCACTTATGAACAGAACAGTAGCTACACGTTGCATAACATGCATCACATTTAAAAATTATACAAACTCTTCAAAATTAGAAATGACTTTGAAGGAATTTGTTCCAGAAGGACAAGGTACCCCTGTATCAGACTAGCTACATAGCAGCTTGACAAAGTTTGCAATAAAAATTGGTCAAAGGCCAACCAGACTCACATGCCATTACTAGAAAAGTAAAATCTATAAACTGGCATCTGGGTTCTTCATCTGCCAAGTTTATCCCTTGAGTTGTTAAATTGCCTGGCTCCTGTGCATGAACTGACAGGAAAAACAACCCAGAGGGGCCCATGTTTGACATCACCAGTAACATAGTAATGTCAGATGCATCTTCAATGGACTATGAAGACTTCTCAACTCTCACTGATCATGTGAAACTGAAAAATAATTTTGGAGTCAACCTATGTCTTATTTTTGATCTCCCATAGTCTAAAACTGTTCTTGTAATGAAACCGTTGAGCCTTTATATGGATTTCCCTAACTTTTTTTTTTTTTTTTCCTAAGATTTGTTGTTGTTTTATGTTATTTCATCTGGTATGCCAAAGGCAATGGAAAAGTATATTGTTCTTTACAAAAAATTGTGCTTCTGCAAAACTATGATTTAAATGCCTGAAATCTCCACATTCGAATTTCAATAAGGTCATCAAACTTTCAGCCTTCTCAAGTACTGAAGGTAGATAAAATTTCTGAGACTTACTGTCATAGAAAGTTTAGATGAGACAAGAAAAATACATGTCTAATTTCTTTGGAATGAGGATTGAATTTCTTGTAGCATTGTATATGAGTAGTGGCCAAAAGTTCCTCTTGCCAGAGCACACCATGGAGCTGGACTTTCTTGTGGGAAACGTGTTAGAAGCAGTTTTGCAAAATTAGGACATAAACTTTCATACTAATAGTTTTAATATTTTTTGTGATACAAGTTGAAACTTTGAGGCAGAAATATTAGTCTTTCAGTTGTTAACATCACAGAGGGAAGGGGAAAACTTTCTTCTAATATGATTAAAGTAGTTACAATCTGAAGGTCTTACAGATGGCAAGGGTCTTCTCTGCTGTCAGAAGACTTTTTCAGAACCAAACTTCTCTGAAAAGTATCATCTGATAATTTCAGCCCATGTTCTTTTCATGAGCAATTATTACCTTCGGTTGTTTCTTTTTTTCCTGTCAGTCTTTCCCAACCTATTACTTGGTAGTTGTTCTCTGAGCTACTTCCTTGTTTGTTCAGCTCTTCCTTTGATACGACAATGGCCCTAGCTCTCTTGTTTTTCTGCTACAATATAGGGTTTGATTCTCCTCATCGTTGTGTATTATGGGTTCTGGCTCGAATTCAGCTCTTCTGAATGTGCACATTATGAATAGATAACAGCATTTCAGATGAGTTCTCCATAGTGCCGTGCCCAGGTGGACAAGAAGGTCAACAGCATCCTCATCTGTATCAAGAACAGCGTGGTGAGTTGGACTTGGGAGGTGATCGTCCTCCTCTACTTGGTACTGGTGAGGCCCCATCCTGAGTACTGTTTACAGTTTTGGGCCCCTTACCACAAAAAAGACATTGAGATTCTGGGGCAGGTCCAGAGAAGGACAGTTAAGCTGGTGAGGGGTCTGGAGGGTAAGCCTTATGAGGAGAGGCTGAGAGAGCTGGGGTTTCAAGAAAAAATAGTGACAAAATTTCAGTATCAGTTATGACAGATATTGCAGTACAGGATTTTGTAGGAAGTAGAGCACCAACTAGAATATGGTATCCATTTTTTAAGTGCAAATTTACTTTTTAAAATTCTAACAGAGCAGGTAGGGAAAGAAAAATTATGTATAAAATATGTCTGAGAATTATCACTGATGTGATTTCAGTCCTTCAGCATATTATATACATTTCATGCTGGATATTGAATACTATTCATGTAAGAACTCTGTGGTGAACTATGAAAGTTCTCCTAACACACTGCATTACACCAGCCTTAAAATGTGATTCTTTAAAGCGGATTGTTAGGCAGGAGGAGTGATACAGGTGCACTTATGTTATGGCAGGATGTGTTCCAGCATGTGAGATAATAAGTGGATATGTAAACTGTTATCATTAGCTGTGAACTCTCTGAGGCATGGACATACTCTTAATGCTTTATGAAGGCCCAGGTAAATTTATAGAACCATATAAATGTATCAGGATAAAATAGGGTTGGCTGAGGGTTTGGTTTTTGTTTTGTTTCACTTTTTGTCTTGTACTGATTAGCTTAAATTATTTTCTTGCTAAAGCATTTGAATTACTTTCCTCACTTATCAGGTAAAAAAAAGGTAAATTAACATACTGAAATTGCAGAAGGGTTTGCCTGCGGGGTTGAAGAGACAACTGTTTTTCCCTTTAAGATTTATTTCTCCTCTTGCTTACCTTATTTAAGAGTTCCAGTATTAGCATTTATATACTAAGGTATTAAAATCAAGGACTCTACTAATCTACCCCGTGAAATACCTAATTTGTTTAGCTTCAGTGCACAGAAGCACAGGAGAGTTAACACAGGGATCTCATATAAGTCTTACATCTTGTGACAACACAAAGCACCTCTTGGATGTTAATACACTGTGGGGCTTTAAACCTCATACATTTTGCAAATATGACCTGAAAACAAAATTCTGCTTCTTATAGATTTAAACATGCAATTTATTTGAGATTCATAAGTTTAAAATGGCTGGAATTTTATTTCAAGTGTTGGCCGAAAGTTTAGAAATCACATTTTTGGTTAAATATTTAATACTTTCTAATTTTAATGTTCGCTTTTTAATTTATTTTATTAAAAGTTAAAATGACAGAATTTTCTGATTTTACACAGGCAAAGCTTCCTCACAATTTAAAGTTAAATACTTTTGTTTTGAAGTCTTGGTTTTTATCAAGGTATTTTAGTCATAAGTTGTGAAACTAGGGCCATAACAAATAGATAAAGGGTCTTACTGAGCAAATTAATAGCTGCCTCAAATACCTTATTTTGAGTGCCTAATCAAAAAAATTTAGAAGTTAAAAATATTAAAAGGCTCTTTTAATCCAGAGTATCATAAAACACAAAATTAAAAAAATCCCATGAGATTTAAAATTCAGATAGTTTAAAACATGATTTAAGTAGGTACTAAAAAGCATTTAATACACTATCTTATTTTATATAAGTAATGATCAGGCCATGAAATATTTCTTTGGGCTTATTCCAGAAAACTTCTCAGCTATATATAAAAAATATGCAGCAGTTGCACCACCCATTTTGCCTATGGTTTCTTTCTCCAAAGAAGGTAGAAAAATTTATTGTCTTAGGTCTGAAAGCTGCCAAGCAGAACTTCCTTTGGGAATCATTTTCATTACTGTCATTCTTAGAAGCTCAAGTCATGGGCCCATACTCCCTAGTTCTAGTCCTGTACAAACAGATTATGTATAGCTGTGTTTTTTTCTGCAGTGCCAGCCAAGACCAAATTAATGAAAATAAACAACTGTAGCTGTATCTGGTGCAGACTAAAAGCCAGAGTACTAACATTATTAGTCATCTGCAAGAATTCCTGCATGAAATAAGTGAAATGATGCAGTGAATCAATTAGTGCAGAAATTCTAGTTTCCAGACAACAAATCAAAGAGGTGATTTCTATTTCTTAACCTTGGTATAAACTACCTTGAATTTTATTGTTTCTCTTAATGCTGCTCTTTTGGTTTGGGTTTTTTTGTGGTTTTTTTTTTTTTTTTTTTTTGAGCAACTGTGCCTTTCAGGGTAGGTTGACAGATGAATGCCCATTTTCTGTGACTGTCCTAGCAGCATTAGGGAGGAACCACTTAAGTATCTGAAGCTACTATCCTGCCCTGCTCCCTGGTGGAGGGAGTAGAGAAGGTGACCCCAAAAGTCAGCTTTAGCTAGTCAGGTCATGCATAGTGGTTTATGGCTCATACATTTTATGATGAAGCAGAAGATGACATCTGATGTCATCTTTAAAATACAGTTTAAGTTTATTTGAAAGAAAGCTATACAGCACAATTTAAGAAAGGCCCTGTGTTCTCCCTGAGTTTATAATGATGAAAAGAAATCAGAACAAAAGCATAAAAGATTGAATTATAGCAGGTAATTTAAACAAAATGCTTACTATGCTAATCCTGTCTGCAACTCCTACTCAGTCTGAATGATAGTTTATTTAATAAGCAGTCTCATTGAAGTGGGTTTGTTAGCCATTGAGTAAGTGCTGCTCTGTAGGAGGAAGAGCTGCAGAATCCAGCAGGTGATGAGTACAATGTAATATTTAATCCTTACAGTTTGCTAACAACTGAGCCTTTGGCTACATCCAAAGATGCTCAAATGTGATTTGGAAAGAACATATATTTTCCACCAACTTGGTGGTCTTTTTCCCCTTCCTGCTAAAAAGAGTTAACTTACATGTGCTGCAGTAGATATTTACTCAGAAAATAGCACATAATGATTATCTAGTTTCCTTTCTGCTTTTTCCATTTGGCAGGCATGAGAAGCTACCAAACCAAAGGGAGATTTAGCACAAGCTTTGAAAGATTTGCAAGTATGAAATTTATGAAGTAGTCATGCCCAAACAAGCATATAAGTAAGTACGCAAGCAGTACTTTCAGGTACAGTTACACATTTAGAAGCAAAGACCCTGTCCAGTGGGTTCCTGCAGATAAATTCTTCAGGGCACAAAGATGTCTAATAGGTTCTTGTAGATAGATAAGAGCTAACACATTTATTGTGAACTAAGTGCTTACCCCCTTGTCTAATGTTATCTCCAAGATGCTTGCACCATTTTACTTGTTTGTCTTCTCACCACTGATGTATTTGTTTAGTGCAAAATCACACCTCCCATGATGATAATTGAGAAAATACAGAAATGATGGTTAATTCCATGCACAGACTCCATCAGGTCTGCTGAAAACTGCATCAGAATCAACAATGTCATGTTATATAGCAGCAGACAGAAAACAGCTTTACAAGTCATTAGTAAGCCAAATGCCATTGTGTTTCCTCTAGGAAATAGAGGAAACCAGTATGCCAAAGAAAAGGGCAATTTTTATGGCTAAGGAATAATTTGAAAATTTGTGTAGAAAAATAGATTTTATTTCCAAATAAACACCAAGAGCACTTAATGCAGAGGACAAGAGTTTTGAATAATGAAAGCTCCTATTAGGTAAATTTATTAAAAAACTGTGAAAAGTTATAACAATAATATGCACCCTTCATACATCCTGCTCAGTGAATATGTAAGTGCATTTGAATCATTTATGCCTACATGCAGGAAACTGATAAATTTTGAACAAATTTAATTGAAATCACCCCTGGAGTGAGTCTGAAGGAAGGATTAGATTTAATGGTCTCACAGAGAATCATACCGTAGTGCTAGACGGCTAGCTCTGAAGTCTATATTTTTTCCCAATAAAAGATTCTAACCCTCAATTGACACATGAATATGGGTTTAATCGCATCTCAGAAATGAAAATAACTTTACTTTGCCCTGTAATGAGACTCAAGGAAGATGTTCAGGCAGACAAACCACAAAGTTAAGTTTCACATTAATGGTGTGACACAAAGATACAGGATTTTTGCCCGTATGGTTTTAACTGGGTTGCTGTTTTTTATCTCAAGTAATACACTGTGGCGTTATTTAAAAAATGTGAATGGAGATGAATACTGTAGCCCAATTTTGGCATTTCATTAAATCTGTGTTTCTGTCAGTGGAACATCACAGGTGTATCTGGTTGCAGGTAGGTTTTCAAACATGTTATAGATCCTTATCGTTGTAGTCTTCAAAATCTAAAGGTAGTCTTCAAAATCCCAATTGCGTAGTCTTTTCTTTTTTATGAGCAGCTTTTCATAGCTTGCAGCAGAGTACTGTAGTAGAGTATTGTAGCCTCACTTCTACTGGAACATGGCAGACTCCAACACTGTATGAATATTTTACTTTTAGAGGAAAATACGTTCTTTTATCTTATTAAGTATTTTTAACTCCTCTGTGCTTCCAAACTGGTTCCTGTGTGATCGTCCTTTAAAGTAAATTTTTCACAGCTAACAACTAACTGTGTTCCTATCTCTGGTGTCCAGTATGAAACGCTGCAATCTTTTTTTAGAAAGACACTACAGAAGCACAGAGAAAGATGATGTCTGTAGGAAGTGTGCTTTGACCATTTAGATAGTCTGTACTCTGAGCTCTGCAACAGCTAACTTCTTTGCTAAATTAGATTGCAGTTATGGGAAGCACCCAAAAATGCAATTTTTGTCCTCTAATATAACTATACCTCAACTTCTGTTGTGTGAAATAGAACTAGCAATCCCAGTTCTTTTACAAAAGTATTGTGAAGATAAATTAATTAATCTATGCCAAATTAAGATAAATTAATTTATGTGGTAGGGAATGCCATGGAAAATGCTCATGAGGAAAGTAATAATTCTATATTCAAGAAGGGCTTGAGTTAAAGCTGTGTGAAGAATTGATTTTTCACTTCATTGGCTGACCTGAAAAATTGTGGAAAAAATCAATTTTGGACCAACCTGAAATGATTTTCTCTCATTCTTCTCACGGGAATGTAAAGACAGGAAGTAATATATATGTTTTGGCTCAAACAAAACACTTAATTTGTCCAGAAGTGAAATATTTCATTGTCATCTTAATTATTCACATCTTTTTAACAAATTACGGGGAGGTATTGCTAAGGAAATCATCCCTTCAAGCTTAATTATTGGGCAGTTTATTTTGAAAACCGAGTAGCAAGCACTGGGGATTTTCATTTGGGTTTTTTTTAAGCCCTTCCCCACTTCATTGGTGAAATGCAGTTGTAGGTGAAAAACACATGCATAAACTGGAGTCTGGTTTATAACCATGATGAATCAGGATTGGTGAGCATGCAGATGCTTGTGTGCACAAAAATCACCTTTTTTGCAGACACAGCAGCCCTGGTACTTCAGCATCGTCTGCTTTAGCCTTCATCACTTTGAATATTCACACTTCACCTTTTCACAGTCTGTTTCGATGTCTAAGTGTTACTTAGGTACTTGCATGTTCTCCCTGAACCCCATCTGATCAGTGCATCTACCACGTCACTATAAATATTTCAGTGGCCATTAGTGACAGGTGCCAATATTGTGATAAGTTCCCAGTGCCATCATAATAAAATGATTCTATATATTATAAAATGACACCAAAACTCTTAGTTGCTGGCACACAGCAATTGCACTATCCAAACATGCAAACAGTCTTTTTGTCAAGCATGCTGTGTGCCC
The DNA here is from genome assembly GCA_013400375.1 of Thinocorus orbignyianus. NCBI lineage: Eukaryota > Metazoa > Chordata > Aves > Ciconiiformes > Thinocoridae > Thinocorus > Thinocorus orbignyianus. Next base: position 254,613 of record VXBW01007106.1, read on the forward strand.
TCTGTATCATACCCATTTAGCAGTTATGGCCAAGCAAAAGATCTCGGGGTGTCTTCAGTCGGGAAAAGCTCAACCCCAGACTGATGTTACTCTCCCTCGCCAGTAGAATATTCTAATTTCAATTAAATACTGTAAATATGATGAGAATTGTGCCTTAAACACAAAACCAAAACAAAACACTGAATATCTAAATAAGCAGTATTTTAAAATTTTGCCAGTGTCTATGTAAGATATACTATCAGAATACATACCAGGGAAATGAAGCAGCACAGGCAACAGGGTTCAACAACTTAGAAAATACACTTGTTCCAAAAAATACCTCTATGTCCTAGTGTGACTTTTTTCTGTGTCTGGTTATTAGAACTTTTTTGGGTCTTCTTAGCTCCTTTTCAAATTAAGTGCCAGTATCACAGACTTTCAGCTTCTTTGCATTTTGGTTTAAGAGAGTTTTTTCTTAATACTTGGAAAAATAGTGGCCTCGGTATGAAGTTCTTTACAGAAGGGAAGGGGACATATTTTAAGGACTTCTATAATAACTTTATTACACTGGTACTAGTGTTCATACATATCACACATAAAATACTTAAACATAATCTGTTCTTACAAGTGTGTGTATATGTGTTCATTTTCGACAAGTACTGTCACCATTCATAGCAGTATTTTAAAACAGACAAATTAGTAGCTCGTTTGGATTTTTTTCCTTCAGCCTTAGTTGTAAAGGGAATGTCAGATTTTAGTAATTGCTTTGATACATGGACTTTTTTCTTGAGAACTACGTCTTACTTCATATATTCTCTACACCATTGGTCAATTAGAGCACTGTGTTTATAGATATAGATTTAGTTTAATTCATTGACTGGAGATGAAGAGCTGTGAAAATACTAAGTTAATCACGTTCCTTCTTGGCATTCTTGATGCGCAACAGAAAGAAATCGGAACAAGAAATCACATTCACTTTGAGTAGCAGAATCTACAGTATGGTTGCACTTTAAGTCTACCAAGTTCTCGCTCCTGTTATTCCCATAGCCTACAAAATGTCTACTGTCTAGCTTCACCAGTATCCTCCCTCTCCCAATGACAGAGACAGACTACCACTTAATAGCTGTATGCTGTTTAATCTGTGCTGTCTTCACATCTTGAAAAGCCACAGTTAAAATACAAGTCCTAACTGTTATTTTCTTTGCAAGTACTTGTCCACAGAGAACTCACTTGAGGTGAAATTAATTTCACAATTCTAAATATTTACATTTTAAACTGAATGTAGGCTGCATGCTGTAGTTTGAATCAGATTCATGCTATTTGCTGCAGTTCTAAGATGTACTTGAGAACAGATGATCCTCTACATAATCATATGGAGGAATTAATGGGAAAAATAGGTTTCCACTGATCTGGAAACTGGTAATATAGAGAAGAATCCCAAGGTTTCCACTTACATCAGTATTGACTTTCCTGTCCTCAAGGTCTGTTGACCTGAAGAAACAGAGAATCATTCAGATTGAGCTCTGATTTTCTTTATGGCAATGGGACTGCAGCGCAAAAGTTATCTGCATTGACATTCACTAAAATGAAGTTCAGGGAATTTCCTATTGTTGTGATTTAACTCCAGACAGCAACTAGAACCACAAAGCCACTTGCTCACCCTCCAGGTCCTCCCCAAGGGGAGGAAAGGGGGGAGAAGAAAGAAAAAAAGGAGGAGAAAATGAGAAGAAAACCCCTCATGGGCTGAGATAAAGAAGGTTTAATAAAAACAGTAACAGAAAAGGAAAATTAATAAAAATAATGACAATAGTACACTCTCACCGCCCAGTGAATTAAGACCATTCTGAACAGTGATTGCAGATTACCACCCCCGGGGTAACGTCCATTTATATACTGAGTGTGATGACTATGATATGGAACATTTCACTGCCCGTTCCATCGTTCTGTCTATGCTTCTATGGGAAGATGAAAAAAGTCCTTGAATAGTGTAAGTATCATTTAACAGCAACTAAACCCAATAGGTATTATTAACATTCCTTGCATGGTAATCCCTAGAAAGAAAATCAACTCTTTCCCAGCTGAAACCAGGACATTTATATCCATGTTTTCTCCTTGTTGTTGTTGTTGTTATTATTATTATTATTTAGGAGATGAAGTAGATAAATCTCAGAATGAAAAGCCGGTGAAAGAGTTTTTAGAGCAAACTGACTTTATGAATAATAAACCATTACTAGAATAAGTGGAATTAATCAAAGTTCAAAAGGAATTTGGATTTTAAGCATAAAAGCTACTGATGTGAGCTGTCTGTTTCTTAGAATGAACTGACTATTACAAGTAAAGAAGGTGTCAAAATTGAGGCCAGTCCTTAAAAATAACTTCAACAGAGTATTCGGGGTTCTTCTGATCATTCTGCAGAAGTACGGACATCTAATTTCCATACAGGCAAAATGCCAGTCAGCATAACTGTCCCTAAACCACAGATTATAAGATACTGGATGAGTGAACCAAATCAAATAGCTCTGTTCGCTGTTTTATCATTATCAGAGACAGGATATAGGGCAAAATGACTAAACCTACTTTGGAAGGTCATTCCTCTATACCTCTGGTATCAGAACTGATTTTTGTCTATAAAGCTTTAGATCAACAAAAATTAAAAGATAAATAATTTTCTAGACTATGACCATGACTATGACGTATTCTAGGAATTATCTCCAAATCAGTCAGCAGTCTTAATGAAGACGAATAATTAGAAATGTTTGATGTCTAATGAAGAAAAGGTGATAATATATAGATGGGCTAAGGAAAAGAGTTCACTGCTGGTAGTGCAAAACCTTTAAAAAATCCTGAGGAATATCCCACACACCATATAAATACAAAGGAGAAGGCAAATGTCCTAAAACGTAGAGCTGTGAGTCAATCCAGCTGACGCACAGAAAGAATTGTGATTACTAGGGAGAACCTGAAGAATTTGAAACAGATAAATATATTTTTTTTGTGCTGAAACTGTAAAAGAGCATCCCTAACTTTGCAGACTGGTGCAATTATTTAATTTCAAAGACTGCAAATAAGTTTCCAGTATAATCAGATTTACCACTAGCTCCACTCTCAAGCTACTAAAATTCACAAGTCAGACATGCTCTCTTCAAAACTAGCTAGTTGGGGTTTTATGGCTTGCTGAATTGATTCAGAAAACCATACTGTTTAAAGTTCCTTTATTCTTAAAGTCATTTAACTTTTATGCAATTCTTTTCTACAAAGCCAATGCAGTATTTCATGTGAGTTCCTACAGAGAAGACTAATTGTCTATGAGCTAGCATTTACATAAATAATTATAATAAAAAAATTAGGTGGTGGTTTGCTGAAGGTTATAATGGGATAAGTTGAAAGAACCTCAGAATTGTCTTTAATTGGGTCCAGGAACAATCATCTTAGCAGGCTCACTTCTCTTTGACTCACTGGTCTGAGAGTCGGAAAAACTGACTTGTACTGGCAAGCTGACCTTGACAGTCAATGTAAATAGTTTTGTCTTTTTCTTTTCATTACCTTAGACTTTTCTTCGTTTGCTAAAACTTTCAGATAGCAATCAGTAATAAGACTGAGGAACAGACTTAGCACTTACCCTGGCACATAGTTTATCTCTAAACTGTTCAGAAAACAGATTTTATTTCTCAGATCTTTCGGTACTGATGTTCTATCTATTCCTACATTTTTAAAAATATACAGCTCTGATTCACACTTAGTGTATACTATACAGACTTATTATAACTAGCTCTTTTCATTAGAGTTTTCAAGAGTTTTGTTCTGGTGGCCTTCATATACTTAACACTAAGTTTTAATTAACATCATACCTTATGAAACCACAATTTTAGTAATTTCCATGTGAGACAACAATAATACATAAATTACAACTTGGAGAACGGTAGAATTTTATGTACGTATTTTGAAGTGAAACAGCTGTAGGTCTTTTAACTCAGTATTGTAACAAAATAATTTTTACACTTCCATTTTTTTCCAACTTCATAGGAAAAATCCTGGGAGAAGCTGACAAGTGAAAAATACTTCTATGATCTTGTATCCTTCCATCTAACACAGATCTAAAACTTTTTTACAAAGAAAAAAAAAAGAGTAAGTTCATTCATTAAGAGCTATTAAACTTTCTGTTTGTTTTCTTTAACAAGACAATTTCAGTCTGAAAAAGACCTTAAAGTCTCATCACGTAAATAAACAAATAAAGACAACTGTAGCTTTCATGATGTTTTCAAGACTTTTACATTTCCTCTCAGTGGTTCCAAACTTAATCACAGTTTACAACAAAAAAACTGTTGGTTTCCATCCTTCTTATGTTTTTCCCTAACATTACTTCTCCCGCTTCCTGGCATTATACTGCTATGGGTGCACACTCAGTGCATAATATGGTTGTCCTGTTGTGCAGTTCTCTTCACTTGGATGAATCAAAGCTGAGCTCCCTCTAACCCTAATGTCTCCCTCCTTGGCTCTACAGCAACATCAACGCCAATACTTCCAATGTCTTTAAAGGAGGTATATTGAGCCTACATCTTTTATAGGAAAAGGCTTACTGTAGATCACACACTTGCTAAAAATGAAAGACTTAAATCTCTAGAAACTAAATTAGTCCAAAATCACAGTAGCAATTTTCCCCCCCTTCCCTGTCCTTGCGCAATTACCAACCATATCCAACATGAAAGGGTGGGTGGGGTTAGAACAGATTATTGCAAAATTCCCATGAAAAATAATTAATATGAAACTACCCAGTCTTGAAGCAGCAGAAGAAAAGTATTCTTTCTGGATAAGTCCTTCAGGTTTTTTTGTTTTGTTTTTTTTGGTTTTGGGAAAGTTTTTTCTCATTAAATTGCCCTTTGTGGTCATGCTTGGGGCTTGAGTAAAAAATCCAAGAACTTAAATTTTGCAGATTCATTTTTACATTACTGTAGCAGATATTGTTATAAACACAATTGCCCTGTAACTGAGGGGTTAGTGAGCCCGGTAGAAAAAGTGCAGCTAGTACAGAAACACAATAAATTCCAAATGCATTACTTCTTCCCTTCTACTTTCCAAATACAAAACATTCAACTGCATCGGATTCTTTGATTTTTGATAACAGGGCTTGGTTTCAAAATGTAATGTGCCCCAGGTTACTTTATAAGTTTTCTTGGCCTGTGACCAGGAGCACACCTGACAGATGCAGACTACCTCTCCTGTCACCTTCATGTAATCCTTCATGTTTTGTATCAAAGAATTCCTGCAGCAGTTGAAAGCAAATTTATCCTCAAAGGTATTTATGACAAAATACAATAATTCCTTTTAATGCAGGGTCTGTTTAATCCACCAACCTATTAAGTACAGTATACCTCCAGCAAACAACCATTACTTTTCATTACCATATTGCACTTAAAAATACAATTAATCCTGTAATTGGAATCTAAAATACATAGTTTCCTCCATGCAGCACCTCTGCCGATAGTAATCTGAAGAAAGTGGTATCCAAAAGTTAATTAAGAGCAAAGTGTTCTTACATACTAGGCTTCCTGTTCAGACACACAATGGCTTGATGTTATTGGTGCTTTCCCTGATTAAAAGGATTTACAATACACAGTTTTGGGAAAGAAGCTCTATAATTGTTGCTAATTGCCTTCATTTTTTGACGGTTGGATATGTTTCACATGGATCTTGTTTAACTGTGCTAGATATTTTCCAAGCATATATATTAAACTTTCCTTTATTAAATCAGAAACAAACTACAAGTTTCTTTTCTTCCTCACTGATTACCCCCCAAACTATTTTGGTAAAGTGTTTTTCTACAGACAATTATAATTACACTTAAATAGAGAATAAAAATAGCTTTTTGATTAAGTTTGCAGGCTTACGGCTCTAAAATGTGGTCTCTATTCTCACTTGCACAATTGATTTGCTGTGTCATTAAGAAGTCAGGAAAAATCACAGCTGTCTTTCTCCCTGTCTTTTAGTGGAGAGTGTTTGCTTTTTAAAATGTATTTTTTTCTGTCTGCCCAATTACAGTTAATCAAGAATGACAAAAATGTTGTTAGAAAATGAATGTTGCAAATAATACAAAGATTGAAACAGTCATATGACTTATCTGATTACAAATTGTAAGGAGGACTTTTTATTTTGTTGAAGTAACCTCATCAGTGTATTCTGGCAGTTGAAGTGAGCAACACCATTTTTTCCATGCTTGGTTTCCATTTATAGTTGAGCTGCTTCATGCTTTTTTTGCCTGTGCTTTTGAGCCGACTACAGTAAATATAACAGTTGATACTGAAGAAATTGCTTCTGGTGGTCTCCTGAAAGATAAATCTAGGCACTGGAAGACCTGCTTTTAAACCATCACTCTGCCTGATTTGAAGCAGGAGTCCAAACCAAAGTTTTTCTTGTACAGACAGAGTATACTACTCAGCAAATAAGTGTCTATGGGAAATTAAGTTCTCTTCTGCTGAAGCTGCTTTTCCATGAACGTAAGATGAACATATGGTGTCAGGACTTGATGAGTTTGTATATGTACATCTCTGGGAACAAAGTCACCAGCAACATGATTTTCAAAGACATCAGGTGCACAGGGGAGCTACACTAATAAGGATCTCTTGGTGTCTTGAACTTGGCAGCTGGGTTGCAAAATCCCATATCCTGAAGCAGTTATGCCACTTATGATAGGTGACTCTAGGACTATATTACCAAGCAGTCCACCACAACAGGAATAGAGCTGTGGTATGGAACAATTAGCACCAAGACCCCGGGCTTCGTGTTACATAGATGTTTCATGGAGGGGAGGTTTACTTCAGACTGGCTCTAGACTGTCTCCTGAACTGGATGCCAAAAGGATATTAGGTGTGTTCTTGGGGTGAATATTACAAATTATTTTCATTTGAAATAGGTCTAGTTTGTGTGCTCTGCGTCTGCGCTGTACGGTGAGGGGTGGCAGTAGGTACTTTGGCTCTAAAGCGTGTTATTGACCCTAGCTAGAAAAAGAGAAAAAATGCTTAGTTTCATATACGATTTTTCTTTCATTGTTATTGTTTTCCTAGCAAAATTCTAGAATGCCTTCAGGGTACTCACTTTCTGCTGCCTGTAATACAAAATGAAATAGCAGAATGTACACAACATTATCAATTAATAGATGGCACCATAGAAAGGTTATTTCTGCTCTCTATCATTCGTGCTCATATGGTTTTATTTTTGTTATGTTTGAGACTGGGAAGCCAGTAACATTCAAATATATTACTTTCTTTAGGAATATGTCACTTATTATGAAAGTGTTCTGTTAGCAGCAAACATCCTAAACTCTGAAAGTTTTTTTACGGTAACAGCCAGGTGTACAAGATATCTGACTGGCTGATTTAGCTTTAACATTTTAAAAAGCTTCTCTGAAAACCTTCAGTATTTGTCAAGGTCTTACACCATTCACCAGTTTTCATGATATGCTTATTAAAACATGTTTTCACCTGTTTTGTCAATGTTTTTCATTTTTTAATGTGCATAATATATCTTCACAGAAACATGGTTCGTGCAATTGATTTTAATTCAATTTCTAAAATGACCAGGAAGTAAAACTTAGAATTTCAAAATGTGCCCCCAAGTGCAAATTGTAACATGTGATTGGTAGCTGATGTCCACCAATTTCACAGAACATGAAGTTATATATATTCAAAGCAGTGAGTTGAAGATTCTAACTGAAGTGAATCTTATTTAACTAAGAATTGGCACAAACTTGCTTTGTAGCCCTGTACATTTTTATCCTTAACATTAAAAACTCCTCATGTTAAACAAATTTGTTTCCACCTATGCAATGTAATAATCCCACTTCACTTTTGATTTTATAGAAGGAACACACAGATACTAATTCATATCTGATTTAAATGAACATGTTCACGCTAGTTAAGTTATTCAGTTAGATTTCAGTCTTTCCAGCTGAGTTATCTGAGTGAAAATACTTTTCTTAAAGATGTTGATGTGGGAGGTTTTCCCTTTAGCAACTTTACATACAAATTAGATACATGTGTGTCTGATGAAAAAATAATAAAAATACCAAGAATTAAACTTATAAATGATTCTGAAACTAAAAATCTCAAGCAATTATTGTTAAATATAAATCTATACTATCCACTAGAAACTACTGACAGGAAAACTCTTCATTAGTTTGCAATGGAGCAAGAATATTAATGACAAAAGTGTTTAATCACTTCAAATTTATGACCTGTAAAATACCAATATTTATAATTTTTGTCATTAAAATCACTAATCCTGCAGCATTTACTTGAAAAAGTCTTCTATGTTATCAATTTCTATATTTTTGTATTGCATTTTCAATTTCATTTAACTGCTTAACTTGGCTAAGTCCTTTTTATTTGATTCATACATGAAACTTACCTTTGGTGTAAAAATAAAAAGTAGGGAATAAGATCAGAGTCAGGGTCTGTCATGCCCTCTGCTAGCATTAGCACTTTCTTAACTTTGTGATAAATTCCTTATAGAATTCTTGATGTGATGCTCCCATTTAATCAAAGAGGTTGCATAATCGTTCCCCTACCAGGGTGTTAAGTGAGATTTATACTCCCGCTTTTATAATCAATAGTGCAGGACATATTGGTGATTTTCTTTCTTTCTTTTCTGACAGAAGAGGAAATATGTACAATGAAAAGGGAAAGAGTATAGTGTCAGAAATCTACATAACAAGTGTTTAGAATGATTCAGAAGAAGAAATGGTAAAAACTTTAATGATAGAAAGTTTGCTCTATAAGACTTAAGTTCTACAGTGATAATGCAATACGGTAACGTTTATAAATACACAAGGACTTGCCTTTCGGAGTGGATTTATCTTGGTATGAGTTAGTCGTGAAGGTTCAAGAGCTAATTCATGAGCAGATGCTGATATTGATAGGAAATTACAAATTAAAATAGAAAAATTATTTTCCTCAGTCTTTACTTCTTTAAAAGAACAGCTTCACTCTTGTGTCATCCTACATGTTTCCCAACACTCTGATCATTCCTCTTGCTTCCCTTAGGGCTCCCTCCTATTGATCCACAACTTCTTTAAGGTTTTGTACATATTTTCTCTAGAAAGACTGTTCTTTTTGCATCTCTTCACTGCAGCTTTGGCATTCAACCCTTCTGTGTTTCTTTAATTCATCATATTTGTTGCAGCAGACCCATATCCAGACTCAGCAGCTGGGCAACTAATGACTAAGATGAATGTTTCTGGGGACATGGTTAAGTGGGAACAGAATGGTCTGTGGTCAGCTGATGGAAAAGTGATGAATAGGAAAGATTTTTCTTGCTAAACCTGGGAATTTAGGACACTGTTTAAATAGATCAGCATAACTGCATAGAAGAGGTATTCCATGTAGTGGAAGGGGATAGGTTGGAGATGAGGAGCTAATTGTAAATCCAGGTTGGGCCAGTGGGTTATTCAGAGCTTAGGATATATTAGTCTTTAAAATATTTTTTTACTTTTCTGTGGATCTTGCTATCAAAACAGACAGCTGCTCCAGTGATTTGACTTTAACAACTGAGGTACTGAATACTTGCTCTGAGATATTGAAGACCACATGAGTTTTTCAGGGTTTGGACTTCTGGTTAGGAAACAATCTACTTACCAAAGCAGCTTGGGTTTGTTTTTTTTTTTTTTGAAAGTCAACATGCAGGTCTTTGGCTGATGCTACTATGTTGCAAGATCAAGAGCAACAAAGATCTAGATGATGCATAACTAATTGGTTAACAAATGCAGAAAACAGAGAGAAGCAGGAGAGAATTGGGAAAAGATACAATGAAAAGGAAGAATAAATATTTTGCAGAAGGGCTACTGTTTATATGTCTTAGAAGGTGATGAGATCTAGGAGGTGGAAGATGAGAATACCAGTGTACTGAACATAGAAGAGAGTCAAAGATTGTCGGAACCAGAGAAAAGAATGGATGCTCAAGGCAAGCCATACTGATCTCACTGGATAAAGAAGGGGGAAAGAGCAGCAGTACTTAGACAAAGACAGTTTTCCTGTTTAAACAGAAACACATCTGGCAGAGACAATATTGTTGTTAATCCAGGCATTCCCCATTATAGATATACTGAGTTTATTATTCCAATTGCATTTGCCCTTACTGTTTTACACGTGGCTTTTATTCTCCATCTTGTCAAGACAGTTTCAAATTCTAATCCCGTACTCCAATGTCTTTGCATCTGTCCCACTTTGGTGTCATCTGTAGATTTAATTGGCTTACTCTCTGTGCTATCATCCAACATTGTAATGAAAATATTGAAACATATTAAATTAAAGACAGTCCCCTGAAGAGCCCAATTTGATAAATCTCTCCAGTTTGACAGTGAGCCACTGATAATTATTCTCTATGTGGTTTTCCAACCAGTTATGCTCACCAAACAGTAGTATCATGTAGTTTATATTTCCATCACCTACTTATGAAAATGTCATGTCCAACAATGGCAAAAGCCTTACTAAAGTCAGCATGTGACGTACTTCCCCACATCCACAAGTCCTGTTAACTTTTTATACAAAGAAATTAGATTGCTTTGACATAATTTGTTTGTAATGAATCTGTGTAGATTGCTTCTCATCTTATTCCTTTTTTAAGAAATGTAGAAATGTTTTATTGATTCCTCTTACTGGTTTGCAGATATCAGAATTTACATCACCTTTGCTTATTTAAATTAGATGAGTGTACTAACAAATTTTATGTTAATACAGCTGAGAATAAGGCTTACCTTTCTCTAGTGCTACCTGAAATAGAAATTAGACTTTTGTCCAGAAGAGATTTTTCACACGTGTGCTTCTGTACTTATAAATCCATCCTATGCCCTCTCACTATTTTTATATTTCCCATCATCTAGTTTCTTTTCTATTATGTCGTTCTGAAAGTTCAAGGTTATCAGAATGAAAGCACATTTCTCTGTCCACCTTGCAAAAATTCTTGGATGCTTTTAATGATTTTCACACCCTTTATTTTCACAGATGGAACCATTATGAGAACAAAAAGAAAGCTAAGTCCCTCCTTGCTTCTCTAGGTTGTTTTCTCTCTATCTCCCTCTCTCTCTTTCTCTCTCCTTTTTTCCTGCAGAAAACAGATGCTTTGGACTAGTTGGTGCTTTTCAGTTCAAACATTTTGGTTTTTTGTCTTATGTGGGGATAAGTTGGTTTATAGGACAGGATCAATATTACCACTAGAGCATAATGTGTAAATTGCACACTCCTTTTCTCTCAGCTTGTGCGACGTTAGAATCCATTATGTGTACTTGCCTAAGTGGTCCAACGAAAGAGCGAAAGAGTAACAACCTCTCTCCCCTAGAACCCTTCAAAATACTAATTCACCAATACTTGGTATTAGTTATCCGGAGAGAATAGATGGTGTACATAGCTATGAAACTTGTATGATGACGTTTTAGCTTTGTTTTTCTCATGCTGCTAAAATATCTGATTCCTGGCAAGGACAACTACGATTTTGAATACAGGCTATTAAATAGGAGACACTATTTATACCCCATCATAAAACTCACCTTCTGTTCTTGCTTGATTTATTTGACAGAGCAAAAGTTGCAATTCTGGAAAAACATAGTTGAAATCTATGTAGCATGTGCATTGAGTACTTAGTAGGTATTTTGCAAAAAAAAAAAAAAAAAAAAAAAAAAAAAAAAAAAAAACCCGCAAACCAAAAAGACTACTGAAGACAGAAGCAAGAAATAAATTTTCTTACCATTGGTGGAAGCTTCATGATTTAGAGTGTACACTTGGTGAACTATGATCAAGTGATCAAGTTAAGTGAGAGAAATAATTCACTTCCCAACATCTTAGTAGCTGTACCTAAGTTTCAGTGATGTTTTAACAGCAATATTTCAGCTTGCTCTTTGCATAGTTAAGTTTGTGCATTTGTACAGTCAGGCAGGTATGTTGCAGAAACTTAAGTGACCCCATCATAACTGAGTCATGATTAATCCTGTGATCATTTGCAAATAATCCTTTATTCTGTGCCTGGTGCATAACATGGGGAAAAGTGGTAACACAGCCTAGCATAGGTTTATCTTTGCCTTGTGAAATGTATGGGATGACCAAGAAAATTTATTTCTTATATCTAAAGCATAATATAAAATCTTACAGTCTGAAAGATGTATTTTTCCCAAGAAATCAGTGCATATGAAATTCATGGTTCAATTCAGAGACAGATAAATTTATCGATAGGCATGCTTATCGCTAGGCATGCTGCCATAGTATACATAATAATAACATCATAATAGTATGAAAATTTAATTTTATGTTGATAATTTTACTATTAATTATTAAAAACTTGTTTTGCTTTTAGATCTAGTAGTCCAAGTGAAAATCATTCACGTTTCTACATGTTGATACTCTAATTACCAGAAGTTGCACGTTAAAAGACTTGCATTGTAGAAAGACAATATATTACACTGTAATATTAGTGTAGTCTAAGCTATTAACTGAGTGCCAAAAGATATCTTTGCTTATGTTATTTCACATTCAGTTATGAATACTTTGAACAAGCAGCTACATGTTTTGTTCACTTTTCATTCTATGTCTTCCCCTGAAATTTTCATGGCATTGGAATGGGCTGTCCAGGGAAGTGGTTGAGGCACCATCCCTGGAGGCGTTCAAAGGACAGGTTGACATAGGACTTAGTGACATGGTTTAGTGGTGGTTTTTTTTATCAGTTAGGTTGATGGTTGGACTAGATGATCTTGAAAGTCCCTTCCAACCTAGACAATTCTATGAATCTATGAAATGTGAAAAATACCCACTGTGGTCACAGGTTTATTCCAAATCTCCCCGTATTCAGCCAACAAATAAGTAAATTCATTAAAACCCAACACCCCTTTCCCACTGAAACCAAACAGCCATCAACAAAGAAACAAATAAACACCCGCTTACAAAATTTAAGAAATAAAAGAATATCAACATTTATCTGTCACAGAATCACAGAGTCACAGAATAGTAGGGGTTGGAAGGAACATTTGGAGATCATCTAGTCCAACAACACTGCCAAAGCAGGTTCACCTTGAGCAGGCTGGACAGGAATACATGCAGGTGGGTTTTGAATATCACCAGAAGAGGAGACTCCATAATGTTTTTGAGCAGCCTCTTTCAGTGCTTTGTCACCCTCGAAGTAAAGATTTTCCTTATGTTCAGATGGAATTTCCTGTGTTCCAATTTGTGCCTGTTGCCCCTTGTCTTGTCACTGGACACCACTGAAAAGAGCCTGGCCCCATCCTTTTTACATCTGCCATTTAGATATTTACAAGCATTGATGAGGTTCCCTCTCAGCCTTCTATTCTCCTGGCTAAACAGACCCAGGTCTCTCAGCCTTTCCTCATGAGAGCGATGCTCCAGTCCATTGGTCATCTTTGTAGCCCTTTGCTGGGCTTTCTCTAGTAGTTCTTTGTCCTTCTTATACTGCGGGCCCAGGTAGCATTATGAATTCTTAGGGGTTTGCACTCACCTGCACTCATTTTTGTCAATTTCTAAGCACAAATCTCAGCAGCTGTATTAATTCCTTATGTAAGTAGTGTCTTTATTGTGCATTGACGAAGACTATATTTCTTAACAAAAAAAAATGGTATGAACTGTCAGCAGCACAGGAACACATGACGGGTATCAGAAACAGTAGCTCTCAAACCAAACTCTCATGTTTGCACAAACACGAAGAATGGCAATCTTCTGTAAGGGGAAACCATGGAATCCACCAAAGGTACGTCAATAAATCAACAGTTAAGAGGCTTCCTAAAGGTTATTATGTTTCTGAGCATGTTCCACAGCAACCTGTAGAACTCAGGAGAAAAATATCTACAGTGGTACTGATAACTGGAGTTCACTAAATTTCCAGAGACTGACAAAAAGAGCTCAATGTCAACACAGATACATGTAATGCATGGGCTTTGATGCTGTTTAGGAATATAACATAATAACATAGGATTTTTTTTGTTTATTTACTTGGAAGCAAACAAAACACTTGAAGAGCCTAAAAGGGAGAATTTATAGGTTTTTTTAAGCAAGTAAAAGCAACGAGTATTTAGGAAAGCATTTGAATTGAAAGCTCTTATAGGCAATTGCTTTCATAATGTACTACAGATTTTTCCTTCCAAAGTTAAGTCTGTGCCAGGACACATTAGACCTTACCATGGTGACAGAGCCAATGTCACATCGAACTGCCTCACCAGAGCCCAAATGATTCTTCAAACTAGAACGGGAAAGACTTCCTAGTTGCAACCACAATCTTCAGAGGATCTTGTGAACACAATCTGCCATTCCTCAAAGCACATTCTTGACTTCATCATAAAGTATTTGTATGTAGTGGTTTAACCACAGCCAGCAACTAGGACCACACAGCCACTTGCTCACTTCCCCACCTTTCCACTCAGTAGGGGAAGGAGAAAAGGAGGGGAAAAGAAAAAAACTTGTGGGTTGAGATAAAGACAGTTTAATAGAACATTAATGTAGGAGGAAAATACTAATAATAACAAGATAATAATAACAGTACAAGAATATATTAAATATGTTACGGGTCACTCTAGACACCTGATGAGTCCAGTCTCTCTGAGCAGATCCCTACCCTCTGGCACACCCCAGTTTCAATGCTGAGAATGACGTCTATGGTATGGAATATTACTTTGGCCGGCTTGTTCTGTGTATGCTGCCTCTCAGTCTTATGGAAAGCCAAAAAAGTCCTTGGCTAGTGTAAATATTACACAGCAACAGCTGAAATGATGTGTTAGTGACACCCTTTTCATACTAAATCCAAAACACAGCAGCTACTAGAAAGAAAATTAACTCTGTCCCCAGGACATTATAGAAATTTTATGCCCCAAATTCATGCAAAATATTCTGTGACCTTTTGATGACTGTAGGAAAAGATATAGGCAGGCTACATAAATATGTTTAAGATCATGGTGGAGAACTGTGGGGACCTTGCATTTCAATTTAAGATGCTTCTAGGAATGAAGTGAAAGTATTTATCTGCAGAGATAACAAATTCATGTAATGGCACATGAATCTTCAACTCTTCATTTTGATTGTAATGGTGGAAAATCTGAGTGTCTTGGAATAGCAAATGCAATGTATCAAAGTACTTGTGTGCATGCACTGAGAGAAATAAGGGCGGTTTTTTAATGTCCTGCTTCAGAAGATAGTAATGGTTCTTGGTGGCTTAAACTTTAAAAGCCTTGAAGCCAGTTGTCTATTCCTCCATAAAAGAGAGTAGCATAACCCTTTCACTTGAGTATTTTGTGCTCAGAAGTATATTTGTCCAGGAACTGAAATGAGCATTGAAAAATAGTGAAATTTTGACTTAAAGTTTGACTTCATCTATACATGCCTAAAATTCCTTGGTGTATGAATGATCACATGTAATTTTGCTATATATTGGTGAGGATATATTTTTTTCAGAGGTATGTATTATAAATAAATAATTCTTTTAATTTCTGACAATATTTGCCAAAGGAAGAAAATGACAAAAACTTTAAAAAATATTTTATCTCTGCTAGATTTTTGTTATGCTGTGTATTTAGGTTTTCAAAACATCCATAGCAGTAGGTGTTTCTACAGATGCTTGTAGGGTAGCAGTCCCTCACCTTAGAAAAATCCTAAGACTTTGGAGACAACCAGTCAGATATAAAAAGAGAAGTACTACTACGTGAGGAACAACAGGGAGCTTAATTGGGATTTTTGAAAAGGAAAGAGTTCTTAAGATATGAAAATAAAAACTATTGGTATCATTATCAGTATTATTACTACTGTGAAATAATCAATTAGAAAATGTAATGGTTTTGTGTAGAAGCTAATAGGAATTTAAAAGTTTTTGATTTTAGTCTCTTTTTTATTCTACTTTATTCTGGCTCACCGTTATCTTTGATTTTCCCATAAACTTATTCTGGAAATAGGTGTTGCAAAAAATGAGATGAACAATGCATAAATGAAAAGGTAAAATATTGTTTTCACATTCCTAAGAAGGCTGTTTAGTATTAGAAATAGAAAGTATGTATTAACAGCAGTCTGATTTATTTTTTGTTTTAACTCAGACTTTTAAGCTACTGTTTTTCTAAGGTGGGAATGGAAATGGAGGAAGTTAGGATAAGGAGAAAATATTAAAGCATATAGAAAACAAGTAAGCTTGAAAGGGTATTGGAAATCTGTGGCAAACAAAGTACTCCTAAGAAATGCTCTGCACCCTCAGGCTTCATTTTCTGTGGCCTGGAGATCGTCACCTGGGACAAGAATTTCATATATCTCAGCCTAGTTAAAACAACTTTTTTGACCTGCTGCATTTGAAAACGGGAGCTCAGACAAGATGATGATTGTTAATCACTGCCTTTACCCTTGGAATATTAAATAAAAGGCAATGGAGGGAAGAGAAAGAGGGAGAGAGAGTAGAAGGAAGCAACAGAGAACATGGAGGTATCATAGTCTATATTAAAAAAGGGGGAAATTATTTAATAGATTACACACAAAAAGTACTGAAAACAGAAATGTGATTGATTTACTCTAGCAACTGATCTTTATTTTAGCTGAAAAACAACAACACAGAAAATATAAAATATATGCGTATTTCATATGAGAACAAATGAATAACAATGATTTGATGATCTATGTATCTAAGTATAGAGGTTACAGAGACAAAAAACAGAATATCCACATATGTCAAATTAAGGTTCCTTCATGAATCCTAGATTCCACTAGCTAGTTTTACAAGAAAAAATGTGGAGTGACTAACAACAATCTCATATGAAAAAAATAAAAATACTTTTCTATCATTCGTTTTCAAAATAGATTAGTTTTGTGTGCATATGCATAAGTCCTAACTTAAAAAAAAAAATAATAAAATCCCTGTAGGATCATTTACAAAAAAAATACCTTTTTCCAAATCCTAAAGAAAAAAAAAATAGCAAAAAAATCCCATCATGATATTTTATTAGAAAATAATAAAATACACAGAAAACCCATTAACATAAATAAACCACTATATCCTAATATTACCTAGCTATCTACCTATTTTGGTGCATTAAATAACCATTCTATCTGGGCTGGACAGGTGAACCTGTCTTACTGAATGTGTCTTACTGAAACTGACTCTCCAATGACTTATACTTTAAAAAAATACATAATCCTTGCATCAATAGCAGTCTTACTAACTGAAAATAAAAATAACAAATTAAATAATGATGAGTTTGAATGTAAGAAGAAGTCCTGCACTCAATCTAGTTTGAGAAGTTCCTCCTTATTTTTCCCTTCCTTTAGGAAAAGTGAAGTGGAAGAGAGAAAAAAAAAAACAACAAAAAACCAACAAAAACAGGCAGGATAAGACCTTCAGTCTTTATGAATGTTTAGATCTCTTTTTTACCATACACACACAAAAAATATTAAAAAGGAGAAAGTGTTTAAAATATAATCTTTCTTTCAAAGTTTAACTAAAAGTAGGAAAAACAAATTAATGCTTGGATAAAGACCTGAAAATTAAAAAACAAACAAATCCATTTTGAAATATTAAGCTTTTAGGTCTTTTTAAAAGTATATTTTTCTTAAATATTCAAGCTAAACATGAAGAAAAATAATATATTTTCTTTACTCAGGGAGCAAAATGAAATTGAAAGAAAAATGAACTTTTTTCCTCTTTTCATCCTTTTTTTTCTGCTTAGAAAAACAATACATGCTTTCAGGTAAATGAAATTAATCGACTACATTGGTGAGTGGGCTCAGTAAATCAATTATCACTGATTCAAGTTCTCAGTGAACAATGCACAAGATACAACCGGATTCAAGGTATCTGTTAACCTTTTCTCAGAGGGACTTTGGTACCTGTAAACTTTTCCAGTAGAAAATAAATGGAAATATTGTGCTATTTTGTGCTCCAGCTGTTGAAAATTCTTGATAGTCTGAAAGATCAACAAGTTTGCACAAAACCAAGTACAGAGCTTGTAAACGTTTCTGCAGACTGCGGTGAAAGCCCTTTGTTTGGCCTTGAATTGAAGCCAAACCCACAAGCTCTTCATACACTTCAAATTCTGTTGTTACTCTAGAAAGGAGGGGAAAAAAAAACAACTCCACAACATTTGAGCTGTAAATGTGCAATCAATAGTTTTATCTGTCACTGGGGAGAACTAGAGTGATTTTTCTGCTACGTCCTTGAGCTGGAATGCTATGTCATCAGGTACATCTGTTACTCTTCGTTGGATAGTCATTTGGCTCAAGCTCAAATTGGCAAACTTCTGAATTGATTCAGGACACCTTTCAACTTTTGTTGTACCCATGTCTGGTTTTAAAAATCCCCATATGTGAAGAAAAACCCTTCATGTTTTTGCTGCCTTCGTGTTTTGAATGAATTTTATGTGTTATCTGTTTCCTTCCCTCTGTTTATGCCTGATCATTGACCTTTTGAATGGATTCTTTTTGATGATGTTTGAAAACCAAGGTGAAATACACATTTCTGATGGATGTGTTCCTACAATACTTAGCGTCCCTGTGGGATTGCTAGATGTTGACTTTTCACAATATTTACCTCAAATATTTTTTAAAATAAAATATTTCTCCATTTAGCCCTTGAAAATTTAGACGTGCTTGATTTCTGCCATGCTTAATATCTAAATACAAAAGATTATGGGTGAGAGCAGATGAGTTCTATTGACACCACAGGACTTGAGGATATCAAATGGAAACCAGGTGAGTTTCTCTTTGAAAATGAGGGTACTTGAGAAAACCTATAAAAGAAACCACAGCAGATGAGAAAAAGAGCCAATAAGAAAACCATAGAGGAGATTAAAACCAGCAACAAATGAAAGTACACTTCCTGCTCTTTGCAATTGCTGTTCTCTCAGAGAGATGAATGCATGAACAAACAAATATATCTTCATTTTTGCCTGTTCTCTATATTTTGACTTCAGTTTTCCTCGTGCAAGTATAAAGAAGTAGAGAGAGTGATTTTTCTTTTTTTTTAAACTTTTGCTGATAAGGGTTTTTTTATTAATTATTTTAAACGTAGGGAAACTTAATTCACCCTCTTTGATCTAATTTTATAACTGTGTCCACTAAAATGTCTGGGGACCGCTAGTTATGTGCACTTATAAACCAAAAAAGCTATTACTGTGAGTGGAAATAGCCAGGTGAAAATAACGAAGTGCCTCAGTAGGATTTCAAAATTCAGATATTTTTTTTTTAACTTCAAAAATTCAAGATACTACTCTCTTGATCAAAGTAACTCTTGGTGTCCCTTCCATAGCCTATACTGAAGCCGAACTTCAAAAAAGTTCTCTCCAGGAATATGGACATTTGGACTATGATTCATAATACAGTCACTGTGGCCTTAACACAAATCTAAACAATAAGAGCATAGAATCTACAATAATGCTTTTTAATAGCCGGCAACTTAGAGAAATTAAAGTAATGTGCATTTCTTCCTTTGTTGTTACACATTCTTTTAGAAGTTATATAAATGCATGTTATTTTTTTGCCTTTTAACTGCCTTGTCAAATAATTTTATTTCTTCCTAGAGAGAAATTTGGAAACATTTATCCATACTTTAACCTTTATGTGAACCCAGTCAGTGGGGTTTGAATGTCCCGATCTGTGCTGTCTTTAAAACAGTAATCCTGCCTGTCTCTTCATGTGGAGGTGATCCTGGTACTAGGATCAGTGATAACTCAGTGACCTAGGTCACTGATTTCTCCTGAAATAAGACTACTGCTACCAGTAAAGGAAATCTATCCCCCTCTTTTTGTTTAGTAGGTCCATTGGTAATAAAAATTGCACAACGATTAAAAGCAATGATTGTATCTGCTGTGCTCTGCATGGGTACCTCTTCATGCATTAGTAATACAGGCATTCAATAAAACCCTCATCTGCTTTCAGCTGACAATTGTTTAACTTTTCTTTACACAGAGGCTCATGTTCTTCTTGCAGTATGACAAAGCTTAATGGAGGTGTTGTAAAATGCTTTCGTTGAAGATCTTCTTTAATTATAGATGTCCTGTGTGACAAGTTCTTCTTTAGCATATGTTTCTTCACTCCAAGAACATCAGTTTAAGCCAGTGATCAAAGTGTAGTTGAGAGAAATTCAGTATATTAATAAATCCAAACTTGCTCTCCATGAACTTCCCCCTTCTCCTGAAATTCAGCCCCAGCTCACCTGAATCAATCAGTGTATTTTAAAAAAGTACCATTCATACCAAATAGTTTGTTGAATCATGACAGAAACCAAAAATAAGTTCAAAACTCTCTCTTACTACTTACTGCATGCTACAGGACTAGCTTGACTACTCTTTCAATACTTCTCTTATAACTCTTCCCATTTCTACAGCATGCAACACTGTCTTCTATGGAGAAAATGTGAACCTTGTGTAACTGATTGCTTTGAAATTTAAAAAATTTCAGTTCAAATATTTTGAGATCTCTATCTTGCACTTTGCAATCCTGTTCTCTTTCGGGGATTCAGAATGTGTTTAAAAACAGGTCAAATCCAAAAATCTTTTCTACATTTTTCACAAATCTATATTTAAATGAATTTAAAGTCAGCTTAGTTGCTTTTATGGTGTTTAGAAAGTTAAATCTCAAGTGTAGATACACTGAAAAATTTTTCAGCCATGTTAATTCCAACAGAAAAAGCCTTATTCATTTACCATGTTAGATTCAACTAGGTAAAGTGTGACTTAAATGGATTGCACAAATCTGCATTTGTGCCCTACACTGGTATTACATAGGTGATTTATGTAAAAATGGGGGTATACGGTCTTAACAACTCTTCACATAACCTGAGTGAGAAAATAGTGCTGAGAGACTACTAAATTTCCTCTGCCTGTTTATATCAACAAGTTGTCAATTCTAAAGTGAACAGGAAGAAACATCCTCTTAAATATGAGTATGACTGGTTTGCATGTTGGAAAGGCTGTGTAGGGGACGATGAGAAATAATTACAGACGCAAAATACATGCTGGATGACTTTATCATATAACATGGTTGAGCTTACATGTGGTTAGAAACTGATCTGGGTTTGGGAGTTGTTTTGGGTTTTGTTTCCATTACTTTGCAGCTTGTAGTGCTGACAGTAAGGTCTGCAGAATGTCACAAAGTGGAGTTGGCCCTCAGCCATAACTGTATCTTAACTATGATGTAGAGGTTACAGAAACATGCAAATACAGTTTCTAATCACAATATAATTTTGTTACATTTCTTGTTACTAGGAGTCAAATGTATTACTCACAGATGTTTACACTTTGCACCTTAGACATTATATGGGATGCAGCCACTAAATATCCTCTTTTGAAATTTCTTGTATACTTACTGTATGCCTCAAACCCCAGAGTTACATTGTGCTCCTACAGGAGTCTAAAGTCTTCATATCAGTCCAGTTAAAGACTTAAGTTTTGAAGCCTCAACGCAGATTATGCCAAATTTTTGAATTATAATCATAGAATCATAGAATTGTCCAGGCTGGAAGGGATCTCCAAAGGTCATCTAGTCCGACCTCCCCACAGTCACAGGGACATCCGCAATTAAACCAGGTTGCCCAGGGCCTCATCAAGCCTCCCCTTGAATATCTCCAGGGAAGGACCCTCAACCACCTCCCTGGGCAACCTGTTCCAGTGTTCCACCATCCTCAGAGTAAAGAATTTTTTTCTAATATCTAGTCTAAATCTACTCTTCTCCAACTTAAAGCCATTGCCCCTCATCCTATCACTGCAGGCCTTTGTAAACAGGCTCTCCCCAGCCTTCCTGTAGGCTCCCTTCAGGTACTGAAAGGCTGCTATGGTGTCTTCTTGGAGCCTCCTCTTCTCCAGGCTGAACAGCCCCAGCTCCCTCAGCCTGTCCTCATAGCAGAGGTGCTCCGACACCTTGATCGTTTTTGTGACCCTCGTCTGGACCTGTTCCATCAGGTCCATATTTTTTCTATATTGAGGTTTCCAGACCTGCACACAGTACTCCAGGTGAAGTCCCACTAGAGCAAAGTGTCAGAATCACCTCTTTGGATCTGCTAGCAACACAATTATTGCTAACAATAATAAGATGGAATTCTTTTTATGTTGTATCTACAGGATATACATTCTGTTCTGAGCAGTGTCAGCTAACAGTAAAAAAATGCAACAAAATGAACTTCCAGTGCAATTTTTTTAAAAAAAATTCATGTATATGCTTAATTTTTAGTATGATTATGTTCAAGTGTTCTCCAAGAAAGTGCTTGAAGAGTAAAAGTTGCAAAGCAGTTACAAAAAAGATTATTTCTCATTTACCCAATTAAATTATTACAGAAAGCACTGTGAAGTCACAGGTATAAACCTCCCTTATATTTATTGATCATATTTAAAAAAATTAATGACAGACTTATAAGAAAGTAAAGTATTAGGAAGTTTTATATTGTATAAAAGCTGAAAGGAATTAATTCAGCAAAGACTTTTTATTCTCTCAAACAGCAGGGAATATCCTTACTTATTATAAACTGATACTGATCAACTGACTTCCCTTGGGATACACAGGTTTCCAAAACTGATGTTGCTGTGGACTAAAATTTTAAAAGAAAGATACCTTTAACAAACACTTCATATACTTTAAAATAAAGCTATTTTAACTCTAGCAGGGTGTATTCCATCTTGTCATCAAGAAACAGCTTGAAAGACATCTTTATTGTCCAATGGAAATTCCAGTAACTGAACATTTTTAATAATGTTCTCACATGAAAAAATAAATAAAAATAAAAAGAAAAGACAACAACAATAATAATAATAATAATAAAAATAATAGATTAAAAGATTGTGAGAAAAATAAAATCAGAAATACTGAGATTGTTTGCAATATTTTTTATTTACAGAGCATTTTTCTTCACACCCGAGATGAAACTTTTTTGAAAAACAGACATAATATCCTCAGGTACAAGTGTATGTGGTCAAGGGCAACTGTTTAGTTTTGGATGGGAATATGGGTAAACTGGAGGAGGTCCAAAGCGCCTCCTTAGGATCTTTTACAAGATCCTAAACAGACTTTAGCACTTGTAAGGGTTTTTTTTCTCTGTTGTCTTTTTAAACTCAGGTTAATCCCCCTTTCTAAGTGAAACATAGTTTGTAATCTAAAACTTGGGCCTTAGGTCTTAAGAACTTTATTATTTCTTCCCCATTCATTCCCTTTTATGCATATCTTATGTCTGCAACCTTTACATTTTGCTCCTTCTCACCAGCAACTTTAGGAAAGAATTACTGCATTTTGGCTGATTTTTTTAAACACTTTTAAGAAATGTGAGGATGTAAATAAGGGAATAATGACAAAAGATAGATAATTGTCGGGAGGGGCCCGGGAAAACCTGCGGCCGACTCAATATGAGTGATAAAGCAAGCTTCAGTGTTTATTCAGATAGCTCAGATATTTATACACTTATTGTAAATTATACCTACTTGTCACACACTAATTGGCTAGGCTTCTAAAGATTACATGTTCATACACCTCCTACTTGCAGTTTCTGCTTCAAGGTTCTCCAGCATTCCAGAAGGACACTCTCCCTCTCTCCTTGTTTATCATTCTCGCAGGGTCTGTGTGACCTTGGCTCTTCTTCCTTGTCAGCATAACTTGCAGTTCTCACTGAGGCCTACTGTGGCTAAAATCCTACTTATGCTAAACACTTAGGCTAACAAGAGGATTGCTTGTACAATGCTTCCGTGGATCCATGGCCCTGTTCCCGCAGCCATTCTGCAACAGATAATCATGAGTCAGTGCCTCATAAGAGAAAAAGACAGCCAGGTTCAGCTCATTTTCTTTGTCAGCCCTTCCTCAAGGTAGCTTGGTGTAATCAGTCAGAGAAAGAGTATGTTCAGTTTACCTAACTTGGAAGTGGAGTCAGCACAGGGTTACAAATGTGGAGTTGTAGACAACATAGTTTGTCAGACCTCTTGAACCGTTCTTTCCCGTTGATTCAAATCTCATGTCTTTTCCACAGACAGTTGTTCTCTGTCCTGTCCTGAAAACAGCCCTCAGCTTGATCATGGAGTCTGGAGAGGTAAAATCATAACAAACCTAGGTGGAATATCTATTACTTGTACATGCAGATGCCTTTTAGTTGAAATAACAACAGTGAAGGCTATTTCTAAATTTTTATAAAGCTGCCGTCGGGCTGGTGAACACTTGACACATATTGAGTATATGTATGAATCATCTGCTAATGCTGCTAAAATGTCTTATGTTAACTTCTCCAGATGTCATGCTTCTTTCTCGTTCTTGTTTGTCCCAAATAAGACAGGAGAATATTAGCATTTCTTATTTCCCATGAACTACATGCAATACATATGAAATTTTATGTTGTGTCTTGCCTTTTAAGAAAAAAGATTAATTAAAGTAATTCATTAAAATTAATTTTTAGTGACATACTTCAAGAATTAGGTTTAGTCATCATAATGCTTATTTTTCTCTGAGTAGACATTTTTTTCTAAGACCAATGAAGTTGAGCTGTATTTTTATAATTTCACTTTTCACTTCACTGTATACTATGTTAATATGTAGATTTAAAAAATAATAATAAAAAAAAAATCTCTGTGCCTCCATGTTTCCCCTCAGTTTTACATCACTTAATGTAGGAGAAACATTTTGGCTCCAAAGAACTGAAGAAAATTTTTTATTTGTGTCTTGACTCCAGAATTTAAATCTCTAAAATTCATTCAGAGTGTTGAAGTAGAAAGTCAGATCTCTCTCTGTCCTCTGTATTTCTAGTGTTTTGTTGTAAACAGCAGCATCCTGATATGCCCTGACAGCTTTCAGCACAAAGTCCAAACATCTGAAAGAATAAATACTTTATATTGTGCATAGGTTTTTGTTGTTTCTGTTTTTCATATTTTTCATGTCTCATAGTTATATTAATACTAATGTGTTAACTTCAAAGGAAAAAAGTGCTATTTTAATAATATTTAATGTGGATAATTAGCTTACTTAACACCACAATATTAGGAAATTTGGCGAGTGATTTGTTTGTATGTGTTGATTGCAAATTTAAATATTTTTCCTTGCAGCTCAAATACTTTATTAAAGCTGCTCTACATTTTTTCCAAGTTTCATTTTATTTGTTTGATGAGCAATTATTACTTCTAATGTACTTGCAAAATATTGTCATTAAATACATGACGAAAATATTGTATCTGCTTTGATGTAGCATTTGATTCCTCAGCTGAAGAATCACCTTCTAAATGTGTTAAACTATATACACTTAATGCGAGAGAAAAATGTAAATATGGACAAGAAAGACAGATTGGCTGTCTAAAATGGAATAAAAACATGCTTACTTATTTTACACGTAAAAGCATTAGCACTATTAGTATTTAAATACTTTGGGTCTGATTTACATTGAGCTGTGTGCAAGAAAGCTTTAATGGCTTAATGATACATCTTTTCCATGAACAACTTTTTTCCTTGACAACTGTTCTATGCATGCATGACAAACTCCAGTGTTTGTAGTCATGGTAAATTGCTTATGCACATGAAAACCTAAAGCCTTCTGAAAATTAGGTCAGTGTGAACAAACAAATGTTGGGTGTTACACAGAGTGAACCCTCTGACACATATCTGTGAAGATGTGTCTTAATATGGGAAAAGGTGCAAATGTCTTCAGTTCCTTCTTTGTTTATATTCTTACTCTTTTCCAATTTTAAAAATACGGCTAATAGGGTTTGTTGGTTTTTTTTGTTTGTTTGTTTGATGTTCTGTGGGTTTTTTTTCTTTTCTTTTTCCACAAAAGATGCTCATCAAGACAGTGTTCTTTTAAATCTAAAAACAGAAGTCTTCTATGGACAGTCAGTTTTACAGAATCACAGAATTGTCTGGGTTGGAAGGGATCTTTCAGATCATTGAGTCCAGCCATCAACCCAATACTGACAAACCCACCACTGACCCATTTTCCTCAGCACCCTGTTTGCCTGGCTTTTAAGTACCTCCAGGGATGACAAACACACCATTGCCCTGGGCAGCCTCTTCCAAGGCTTCACAACCCTTTCAGTGGAGAAATTTTTCCTAATATCCATCCTAAACCTCCCCTGGCAACGCCCAACATTCAGAGTTAAGGGTTATTTCTTGGCATCGGTAAACAATTTAAAACATAAAATAAAACACGGACATCTTCCTGCACCATCACAGCTCTGTCCTGTCTGTAAGGCTGAATGAGAGCTCGCCCCAAGGAGTCCTGGCGTTGGAGGGATCAATCTGGAGTTCCTCTTGCACCAAGCACTCTGCAAGGGTTTCCTTTTACAGTCTCCTGCAGTCTCTCTTTCTTCTTATACTCCCCTTCCCTTCCCTTCCTTCTCTGAAAAGTCTCAGAGTGAAGGCTTTCAGTATTTTATTTTTTTAATACAATCAGTATTTTTCAGGAAGATGATCCTCTTGTGTTTTGATTTTTCTTGTACTTTTTGTTTCCTTCAGCTAAGAGCAGGTCCCTTTCCCCTTGTGTTCAGTCAGCTTGCCACAGAGTAGTAGCAGTGGTCCACCAACACCACTGGTTGCCTGAAGATATTGTAAGAACAAGTTGCTCCCTCTCAGTGGAAAGAGAGGACTCTTCACCTAATAAAACCAAAAAGGCTTTCTAAGTCCAAAAGCAGTATTTTATATGAAGAATGACAGCAGGCCCTGTTTAAAAAATGAAAATACTCAGCAGAAAGCAAAAGGTTTGGAAAGAAACCTTGTTTTAAATCCTGTGTCCTTGCAGCACAGGTTATTGCTTGCAGATCTGCTTTCACTCAACTCAGGGGTTTTCTGAGCTGTGGAAAATTCTGTGTTATTCCTTGTGTCCCTAGAAAGTCCCTTCTTCTGTCAGTCTTAGGAATATGATTGCTTGTTTTTCGTTTCAGAAGTTTCTCAGACTTTTCCTGTGCTGCACTCTAAGCTTCTCATGACTCTTTCAGCCTTCTCCTATTCTGAGACCACAAGTTGAACCAAGGACAAGCAGGACCAGTCCCTGACATCAAACAAGTTCTGACCTAGTTGTTTCCTTCTTTAAGGGAGGCTGACATACAAAATAAGAATAAATTAATCGAACAGATGTTCTTCCTCACATATAACTTGCAATAATAATATGAAGTATGTTAATTATTAGTGGAGAAATAACTTTAAAATACAGTGTGCAATCCTTGGTGATCACCTTCCACAGGATCTACCTTGTCATTGGTGTCTTGATTACTAAGAGAAGCCAGATTTCAGGAACAGCTTGTATAAAAACGGTTAACGAGTTTAGAACAAAGCAAAAAAATCTTTTAAATAGGTATTATTTGTTCTTGAGTCAATGAATATTCCTCACTGCTTCAACTGGTTAAAATATTTCTAATAAATTACTTGCATTATGCTGGAATTATTTTTCACTATTTGTATTCTATCTTAGAGACAAGGAAGCCTCTTGCTACTAATTTGTTTTAACAAATTACAACCTATATAGGACAAAGTACTGCAGTTGTTGGGTGTCATGGGCTATCTAATTCATGTGACATTGTTTATCTTTCTTGGCAGACAAAATGTAAAGCCTCACAAGTAGAAAAGCTTAAACACTAAAAGGCTAACTTCTATACATTCCTCTTCAGCTTATGAGCAGGGTTGCTCCAAAGGGGTCCAAAGCCTGGAATTGCCTTGCCTGTATTTCTGAAGTCAGTTTATCACAAAAAAAAAGAAAAGTTCTGTTTCTTTCCAGCTAGGTTTTATTATAATATTATTGTATTATATGGAATCTGGTTGCATAGTGGATAGATCCTTCATCTGCTCTTGCCTCTTACACAGCAGCTTCAGTTCTTTCTGGGATTCAACCAACCCCACAGTTTCCCATTGTGCTCTCCTAGATTTAGCTCTGCGTCCTGCTTCTTCCTGACCTTTTCTTTCAAGTCTTCCAGCTCCAGCGGTGTGGCAGACCCAGTATCAGACTACCTCTCTCCATCTTGCTTCCTATACCCAGAAACTCCCCCCTCCGTGGACACACTCATTTTTTCCCTGTGAAGAAACAATCTACATCTCCCTCCAGAGGATCCTCCCTGACACAGGGTGCTATAGCTAGCACTTGGAAGTCATCTTGTTATTACTGCCCAGACACAGCATAACTAATCTATGACATTGACAAAATAAACATAAGCCAAATAGTTTTGCCCTTCATTAGAGATTAATTCATGTAATGTAGTAGAAAGAATATTAATTCTAACTGTAAAATCTCAAGTTTTTTCCCCCATACTTCTGTTTAACTCTTTTCTGAAGTAGAGGCCAGAGTTTTCTCTTTTCAAGATGTTTTGTAAAGGATTCAGAATTAAGTCCCAAGATTAGCGTATGTAAAACCATATGAAGTGGATGTTGCTGGTTCCCAGGCATATCATATACAGACTATATTAACAATAGCAATCAAAGGGGTATGTGGCATTGTAATTAGTATAGGACATTGTGAACAGTGTAGGACACATTATGGATATATTTTGAATAAAAGCTATAAAGTTACGGATGTTTTTCATACTCTGACCGTAGTAAATATTTTAAAAGGCAGAGCTTCAAGGTAAAAGCCTATAGAACAAATCACAGGTACGACAAAAGGATCAAAATGGTAGCAAACTGCTGAGATGTAGTTCTGTAAAATTCAGAAATCAACAATAAAATCTAAAAATCTGATACAGAAGACACAGGCTTGAGGTGAAGTATGCAGCAATGGCTCTCATATTACAATTCCTAAAATGACTCAACTATTGGTATACATGGTGTTTACGTACATAGTAATGTTCTGGATATTGAGCAGTAACTACAGTCATTTCTAATGTAGTCAACAGCTGCACAAAAGGGGCAGTCATCTCCGAAAACTCAGTGCATGCCTGTTGTTTCCCATTACTTGCATGTTATTTTCAGATTAACTGCTTTTTTTCTTCTGCATATGAATGGAACTTACTCTTTGTTTCTAGACCAATGACACTGTCAAAATACCAATCGCTTGAGTGTGCTACTCAGACTATTCTTCACAAATGTATGACTGTGAAACACAGTGGAGATGTGTTAGTGTTGAGACACGACATGTTCCTGCTAGGTCGAAGGGGTAAAGACACAAATATACAAGTTTTAGTGGTTACGGAGTCTTCTGCAGAAGTCTTGTGATAACCCATGGTATGTAACACGAATGCTAATGCACACTGAAGTTTGTGCTACCATTTCAACACTGTTGGTTTCCACATCAGCTACCAGTATGTTACACATCAACACTGACATATCTTCATCATACAGTTAATCGTAACTAGCCTGAGAGAAGTGGAGAGTCTTGCAAACAGTCAAGTAATTTCATCTACAGACGTCCTTCATAGGCTATCTATGGGTTCCTTTCAGTGTCTTAAAACGGACAGAGTCGGAGTCAGAGGTTTCTCTACCTGGTCTCATACAGAGCTGCTGTCAGTGACAGTGGTATGAGGAAAATATTTTTAAAAGTAACAACTAAATGGAACAATTGCTATTAATGCGGTTAGTTTTGAAGATGAATGAAAGCAGCATCTGGCAGCAAGAGCATTGTTAAATCTGAAAACTATAAGAAGATTTCTGAGAAATTCACTGATTTTCCTCTGTTTTCATCTCTTGATTATCCATTAAATATGCTGTTTTGGCAGGATGCATGTCTGGTTGGTCTCACTTCACAGTCTGTCTCTGAAGGTTGGTGTCACATGGTCTAAATCAATTCAGATGAGGCAAAGTCTCAGACAGGAAAATACAGTACAGGAATTTGTTGTTGGATGCTTGGGAGGATTATCAGCTGCCAGGCAAAATAGTCTGAGTTCTACAAGCAAAGTAGGCAAGCTGCCAACACATCCCAAAGTGAAAACCAACCTGCAGCCTATTTTGCTCTGTCTCCTCCGCTGATTATAGAGTACGATCAAGCACTGGCTAAAGGCTTTGCTGTAAGCAATCACTAAACGATACATCATTGCAGATATGATCTAGCTGAATTGATTTGTTAATGATTTATTAATTCATAATAAGTAAATCTCTTAATATTCTAACCTACAGTGCTCCACTTTGCATCATGGGGTAGTCTTAAAATACAAGAACTAGATTACTTTTCAAGGAAATTAAACCGGAAAACACATTGCAGGAGCTCACCTAGTATTTTCCAGCTGGTAAAAGATATTTATTCCATTACCTTGAACTAAAACTAGCCCAAAGTAAGAGCTTAAAATGCACAGAGGATGGATTTTCAAACCTGACTCCAGCTGCTTGCTCCTTTTACACCCCAGGATTGCCTGATGGCAGCATTTCAGATTTGTTTTCACATAATTTTTCAGCTGCTGTCCAGCTTTCTGTTTGGAGCAAGGGAATGGGAGAAAGGTTTGTCAGGATCAAGAAGGTAGAGTAATTGGAAGAATATCTGCTGTATTGACTTACAGTAATAGTCTGTTCTCTCATTAGAACCGATACAGCTTGTAATGATCTTAAAAATGTTCAGACTATTCTGGATGAATAGTGAGTTAGGGAACTGAAAACTGGAGTTTTCTTCTGCTCCATCCAATGAAAACAACATTTTGTGCCTAAGACCTTGTAGATTTTGGACACGGAGATATATATATATGTGTGTGTATATATACCTGTAGAGTAAGCTCACAGAGAATGTAATAAGTGATGTTTTTAAAGTTCTAGATCTTCATATGGGCATCTTAAACACTCAGGTATTCGTCTAATTTAAACACTGGGACAATGCAGCCTGACTACCTCAGCTACACCACTGATATTTTTTAATGATTGTTTTCACTGTCTAGTCTAATCTTATTTGATACTTTCAACAACACTTTAAAAATTCCTTTGTAGAAGTTTCAAATCTTGCATCTGGGTAACTTACTGAAAATGTAACCTGACAGTGGAGTGGAATCTGTCTTAGCTTCTTTTCGTAAAGGGATCAATAGCACTTTACACCTAATCTTTATTTCAGCTTTTAGGCTTTTAATGTGTCATTTGCTCCCTTTTGACACATAGGGAGAAAAAAAGTGCTACAAAACAACAATATAATTTTTCCTTCAATATAATTGACAGGAAACTTTTTCTTTAGCTCTGTGGAAAGAAAAATCTAAGAGTTAGGGTCACAGAAAACATTTATTTTGTTTTTCAGAGGGCTGGGCAAAGGAAGTGTCTTTTCAATCAATATAAAGCTAGTCAATCAGAGAAAAAGACAGAAAAGAAAAACAGTACAGAGGAAACTGAAGGGCCTTTTGCACTCTACGCACAAGAGTGAAGAAAGCGTTTTCCCTAGACTATGCATGAGCAACTGCTCTGCTAGTTGGCTTCCTCCATCTGAATCAGCAGGAACCAACACAGGGAAAAAGGAAGACAAAAGATGCTGTGGGTCATTGAGTTAACCAGGCTTGTCATCGTTAAAGACTTCTGTTTAGGGTCTCCCTCTGTTCCTGCATGCTACCCTGGCCACAGTGGAAGGGATGCTTGACATTTGAACTATGAAAGGAAGTCATGGTCTGGGAATTTTTGTCAAATAAAGGAGTCATAGAGAATATTTTATTCAAACAAATTCTATCTTTCCACTAGGCCTGTTAGAGGGATGACTTTTTTTTTTTTTTTNGTGAATGTATATGAGGATAGGAATTTCTGTAATTATTCAAACATACCTAGATGGGCCTCTCAGTTACTTAGCACACTTTGACAGCTTAAAACACAAGGAAACACTGTTAAATTTGTGACTGGGGAAGTCAGAAATCCTCCCATAATTAGAAACAAATTTGAAGGCAAGAAGAAGCCAGTACCATTTCTGCAGAAGATAGCTAGCTGATCATATTATCATATTAGCGGCAGCTAAAACTACTGAATCCCTAAACTATGTGATTTTTCTTAATTTCATTTAGGTTTTAGGTTATTATTTTCAAATAAAAGAAAGTCAAAACATTAAGTCAAAGAACACAGATACTAAATAACACAGCATCTCAGCAGCTATGTGAGAAAATGAATAGTGTTAGAGACAAATGAGAGAATCTCTGTCATTGCTCAAACAATGTAACTAGCACTTTTTGGATGCTTGTTTGAATTTTTATGAGAATTTTTATTTTACTCATATGTTAATAGGACCCAAGGCATTGAAAATTATAGGCTTTGTTCTGTACCTTTCACATGATTCTGTGTGATAAACATGGTTTTCAGCCATCATTCCTAGAGGGCTGGTTCACTTCCCTAGTAGTCAGA
The DNA here is from genome assembly GCA_013400375.1 of Thinocorus orbignyianus. NCBI lineage: Eukaryota > Metazoa > Chordata > Aves > Ciconiiformes > Thinocoridae > Thinocorus > Thinocorus orbignyianus. The sequence goes on from VXBW01007106.1 coordinate 286,751, forward strand.
TTTTGAATGGTTATTGACACAAGTTTGGAATTAGAGGATTTTGGATAAAGTGGATTGCTCCTAAATTTGACAGACTTGTTTTCCTCAGAGATTTTGAAAGTAATCTGGCAGTCCTTAAGTACCAGCTTCATCTCTACCTTGCAGATATCAGTCAATTTTCACTTTTCTCATTCAAGTATTGGGGAGATGGGTTAAACCACCAGTTCAGTCCATGACAGCTGTACTTTTCCCTAACCAACACATTTATGTCACACTACCCATTCAAATGGACTATACTTCTGGAAGTTTCTACTACAGCTTCCACTTTCTCACTGCCTCTCCTGCAAGAGTTATGTCAAATACATATCTGGAGTATGTAGGTTTTTCACTGGTACCATTCAACAGGGGGCTGCACACCTACTCTGCATCTCCTTTAATGACAGCTTCTCAGACCCTATGCTAATGTCCATCAATGCACAGTGTGTGAAGAGAGAGGTCTTAAAAAATTTTTCTACATAAGAAGGCCTTTTCCTCTATGGAGAAGAAATATGTTTATCTTCGTGGCTCACAAACTAATGGGAAGGTGAATTGTGAGCAGCCAGGTAAGAGTTACCTCTGAAATCTGTCTCAGCTATGCTTCTCATGTACAGTGAGCAACGATTTAAACTTTCATGTTTAAGTTAGAATCTTTAGAAATATTCGTTCCTGCTTAAAGCAACTTTACTAAAACTGAAAGGAAACACTGTACATCACAAAATGTGTAGGTTTTTGCACTTACCTCAGTTAATTGGAAAACTTAGGAAAGTTCAGGGAAAGGTTATGCAAACACTGATTAACCCTCTATCCACTCACAGGACTTTGTGTCCTGGATTAATTTACTGAGAAGAAAAGACTGAATGAAACCTCAGAGAATTTACCCAATTTTATTTAATCTATGAAAGAGAATTGAAGAATGCCAGATAAGGTGCAAGTAAGAACATGAACTAATAGAGATTTTAAAATAGGAATGGGGAATATGACCCAGAAAGGGCAAAGTTAAGAATATTTCTGCCAACATTTCAGCATAAATGTTTATCATTACACAGACCTTCTACCCTAATGTAAAATCAGATAAAAGGTGTAATTTTAAATACATTACTAAGGAAGAGATGTGAGGTTAAACAGTACAGTTAATAAACGTAAATAAGCAAACCAAGGAAACTGAAGTTCAGTTCATGAATCCTGATTTAAACCAATACTTTCAAAGATGCTAATGGGGACACATTGTAGTCATGTTCACTTCCTTGAAGATGATCATCTCAGTCTATCAAAACCACTTAAAACTCCTAATAACAGATACCAAAACAAACAAGTCAATGCCAGAAGTACAAGAACCTGTTACCCACCCTCACAGTAAACCTAAACTTTTAGGTGTCAAAACCTTGAAAATTTCGGTGTCTAATCCAATAATCTAATCCAAGACTGCTGGCACACAAGAAATGTTGCAAGATTGTTATGAATGGTCTACAAGACTTTCAACTTCTCATTCTTCATGGGAGACTAAAATGATCATGAGAGGGAGAAAGTGGCCAAAAAATAAATGTTCTACCTGAATCCAGAAAATCTGTGATTTATAAACTGCCTAGAGTAGTGGTCTCCAGTCTGAAAAGTAAAGGTGGGACAGGGGGCATATAAGGCATAACCTTTGTGTCCGTATGTTTCACTATTTATAAGAGAAAGATTTGAAAGTATAGATATTAGACCAGCCAATAGGTTGTCTGGTTCTCTGTCTAGATTGCCAGTAAAAGTCCTGCTATGAGTTATGAAGATGAGAAGCCCATTATACAAACCTGCAGAGCACAAGGGCATTGAAAATCCTGTGTTACTGGAATGTTTGCACTAACCCTTTCATGTGAATGATCAGAGACCTCCAGGTTGTTCCTGTGACAGCACCTCACAGTTCCTCCTTGCCTCTTGCCTGGCTATTGAGTTTGGGGAAAAGAATCTTGCCTTACTTCAGAGCACCACAGCTGCCCGAGGAGGACCTTGTCCTCCTGAGCACAGGAAAGAACATACCATATTTCTGCACATTAACATTCTTTTTTTTTTTTTTTTTATTGCCATTGTTCACACACCATAGTAGATACTATGTCATCAGCTTGAAAGATTTTTTAAAGGGTTGCAGTCCAACCTTCTTCTATGTTTGTACAATCCACATCATTAACCACGGGACAAGAGTATACAGAATTGAGAAGTAATTTTCATGGAAAGAAACAATTTCTCCAAATTACTTTTGATAAAGAAAAATTTTATTTCCTGCAATTATGGGTCCTAGAATTCATTCTGTCTACATCCAGGTACTTTAAAATTACATGCAAAGGTGTTTCTGTGTGTGCAAAAAGAGGCCCTTCTAGGAAAATACATCTTTATATTTCTACAGTCTCTATAGTTGGTTCTGTTCAGACTAACTTCTTATGAGTACTAAATGTTTCTGTATCATTGAGTGATTTATAGACTTTACCACTGTTGATAAATAAGTTTGTGAATTAAAATCCTTTCTTTTGATGTTTGTAGACAGAGTAGGTCCTGAACTTCACTGTTTATATAATTACATTTTAAAGCATTATCTTTTGAAGCCATGGGTTATTTCTTAAAATAAACTGATCAAAAAGCAAACAAACTCTTCCAGGACAAGAAGTATAGAAAACAGATAGATACATTAGCAATCGTAAAACAAAAGTTATTTTTTTCCATCTCTAAACAATTACAATTGCTGTCATAATTTGTCATTAAGTGGAATATACATTAAGAGGGGTGTCAGTGTCAGACTGTCAGTGGTAAAAAGCTTTCTTTCCACCATGAGGTCATATGAGACACTGATTCTTGTCATCTAATTGATCTCATATTTTACCTCCTTAAACACTTTTTGGTTTGAAAATTGTAATTTATTAATAGCTGTATAACAACTTTTTGTGTGCATCATCTTACATATTTCATAGACAATGGCCAATTTTGAAATAAGAAGAGTAGCTGCATAGACTCCCATTACTCAAGTTATGTAGTTTTGTGGGCAAAATTGTAATTTAAATAATAAATGAGAATCAGAATCTCTTTTCTAAGCATCAGCAGAAGTTTAGCCATTCATTAAGTGGGAACACGATCAGGCCAAAAACTAGAGCAAAATTTAGCTAGACAACTGAAATGGCAAATCTGGGAACTAAAAGGAAATTGCATGAGGTGATTTTCAAATGGATGGTGGAATACTGATGGACCGGAATAGACTATACATGCTGATGCAAGAAAAAATACACCTATTTCCAGATAAGCTCTCTTCAATATATGAATTTTGCTACACACTTCAGTGGCAGCTGTTTACCTTACCAGTCCAAGGTGGGAACTGGAGAGAAGAGTGCTAGAAAAGGAGGAAGCCACAGAATAGGGAGATATGCCTTAGTCTCTGCTGCAGTCAGCAGACAGTCATGGAAGTGCTAAATAGTCTCGATATCTTTTTAGTTTCCTAGACTGAAATGCCTATAGTGTAGTTTTCTAGGAATAGACTTCTGAGTACAATACCATTGGTGTTCCAGTTATCTTACTGAAGTTGCTGAAGTTAGTTTCTCACTTTGATGGGGCACAGGTTTAAGTAGCTGGCTAAACTAGATATAGATCAAGATTTTTCATTTGTATTATTAACTGTAAAATTATCAAGCCCTTTTAAAAAGATCAGTCACAGCATCTGAAGGTATGCAATTCTGTGGCAGTAGATTCACTGTGCTGGCTATTTTTAGGAATAAAACAATGTGTCATACAAAACCCAAACTCTACTACACAAATGGTGTAACATTAATTAATATTGGTATGAATGTATTAGTGTGTATAAGCCACTGTACAGTTCTTCCTTCTCAAAATCCTGTAGAAAGTTCTTTTGATTTCAGTGCATTTAAGTGTTTCACTTTCTGCTTCATGCATTTTGTCACTCCCAAAATATCTGGGCTGAACTGTGGGATTGTAATGAGATGTACATATATTACAGAGTACTGCTAGTGTTGAATGGGGTTTTTTTTTGTTTGTTTGCTTGCTTTTTGTTTGTTGGTGTTTTTTCCTCATCTTACTGAATTTTATAAAATGTTTACTTAGAGATGCCCAGTACTCTCACTTCAAATAAAGCAATCAGTTCTAAACAGCATTGACTCAGGGGGTAGCCCTCAGCGATAAGCACTAGTCTATTTAGACTGTTCTCTATTCTGTTCAGGCATTTCTTCATTTCAGACTACATGGGGTAAGGGCAGGAGCCAGCACAATGATGTGGCCTCGGTGCCAGGCCTCAGAGCATACCCTGTGACATGGCCCCAGGCTCTTTTCTATTAAGCTGACCTTATGTCTCAAAGCCTTATGACCTGTGACACCACGCAATTGTTATTTAATCAATTCAGCCAAAATTAAAAAGGTGTATTTTTATTTGCCTTAACACCTTTTCTTTCTGGTATTTGTTTTGGTGACCTTTGAGTATTGGATTTCAGCTGTCGATAACACACCACATGCCAGATTGCTTTTTCTAATAAATAATGAAGCAACTTCTGAGGATTATTTGGATTGAATTGATGTGGGCTAGAAATAGTCTGCAAACATAGCCCGAAAAGAACAGTGCAGCTGCATATTCTGAGACCATCTCACAGGAAAAGCAGCAGGAGAAAATGGCTGTAGATACTGAATGAAAGCAAAACTCCTCAAATTTTCATGCAGTTCACTGCATAATATCTTCACCTTGATCTTGAATCAAAAAGAAAAGGCTCCTTTTTACTGGTTAAAAAACAAAGACGGGAGAGGTCAGCTATAGACAACAAAAACAATTAATTGAATCTTTTGGCTCATTTTGTAAAAAGACTAAAGAATCTGTTTTCTCTACCTTAAATAAATGTTCGTTATTTATGCAAATATTTGGGGACAGAACCGTAATTTTCTTTCTCTTTGTACTTCAGTAAATTACATTTTAGAAATTCATTTTTTTGGTTATATCACATACTGAAGTCCTGATCTGGAGAAATATTTGGGGCTGTTGTTATACACATGTACTAGACACTGTACAAATGAGTGATAATTTCCTGCTTCAGAAATGTTCAGTCTCACAATAATAAATCAAACAAAAATGAGTCACAATTCTTAGAAGTTTGGTAGCAATGACGAGCAATGACGAGAAAACAGATGAAGTTCCAAAGAACACCTGCATAGCTCTGCATCTTGTTGACTTTCCACATACATACACAAATAGGCCTCAAGACCAACAGAGACAGCACCAGTGGCTACGCTTGAAATTTCATGTCCTAATACTTTCTCTTTTTAGGCATTTCTGTGCCATTTTACCCTCTTACTCCAAGTCGCAATGTGGAATTAAATTCATGCATTAACTCCAATTAACTGTGATTTAAGTGAAAGATAATCTTCAATTCATTGATCTGGTAACTGTGACCCTGAATTTAAAATCTTTCCATCCTGCAGCTCTCCACATGCAGAAACACATATTTATTATATGTATTACAGGCCTCCAGGCTTTGCAAAGGCATCAGCAGTACAGTTTGAGAGAGAAATTTTGATTCTGACATGACTGAACCTTTTTCCTCTCCTTATTTAGAGAAAACCTCAATTTTTCTAACAGTGGAAGCAAGGAGTAAGTTCCAGAGCTGATATTTTCTGAGCCTGGACTGTATTGCACTGTGCACAGTAAGTAATAGCTGCATGTTCTGGGATTTGGCAAGAGCAAGTTTTAATCTCTTTGAGCATCCCCAGGACCTACAAATGGGAGTGGGAAGAGAGAGGATTGCACTCCTGTTGCCCTTTCCCCTTCACATTCTGTGCTCCCCAGGGTAGCACAAGAATTTATAAATTAGTGACATTTATTTATAAAATGCCTGAGAAGTGCAGCACTTTAATGTATTAAAAAATTACATTAATGTAAACTCAGCTTCATACATCACTGAACATTATTAATTGGGTGTGGGGATGTGTGAAGGGGGATGGGTTAATTAGGACTGACTGTCTTTTGAATACCTGCGGTGTAAGGAGAGGAAATAACACAGACTGAGCTCCTACAAATGTTCCTTGGTAAAAAGGAAAACAACAGAACAAGTAGTGTGATCTTCTGTGGTTAGCTCCGGAGGTGCCTGTGTATCTCTTACTCAGAGAAAGACCAGAGCCTGAGGATTAACCAGATCAAGGATTTTTCTATAGTCTATGTAGAAAACAAAATGCTTAGAGTTATAACATGGCACAAACATGATCAAAAGTATCTTTTAGTAGAACACAGCTTAAATATTAGGTTGGGGAATTTCTAGTAAGTGAAGTAAAATATGACCCAACGTGGATATGGCTCATTCTTTGCACTACAAATGATTGGCATGCAAACTCTTCAGGGCAAATCTTCCTGCCCTGAATATTCAACCTCTACAACTCTGGGTTATGAAAAACTATATCAAGTGATAGCAGTTTTTGATCTAAAAATATTAATTCTATTCTGTGCTTTTGACAGGAGGTTGGCATATTGGTATGCTTGATAGCTTAAAATTTGAAAGCAATACACTCTTTTTGCCACATATTTGAGTCATGCACTTCCATTCAACTTCCCTTTAGTGTCTGTGTTTTCTTCCACTGATATGTCTCAAGCAGTATGAAGCTGCAGTCCTACCAGGCAATCTGTCTTATTTCTGTTCTCCCCTCCTAGCAGTTTCATAAAGGTTCAGATCCTTATTCTTAGAAAGAGCTGTCTGAGGCACTTTTGTAAAACAGCGATTTTGCAAATCAGGTGTCAAGGAACAGCAATATGAGAACACCAGAATCCATCCTTCCAGCTCTAGCATCATACAAACAGAAGATATTCAGATATACAGATCAAAAAAACATGGTGTAAATAAGAAGACCAGTAAAACCAGTAAAGCTGGAGAAGCTGAAGATTGTCAGAGGAGATATATAACGTGGGTAAAAGTCTGACTGAAGAGTGGCTAGCATGTATAAAAAGAGGACTATCAGTCTGGAGTACGGCAGTAGTTTCTCCTGATCCAGAGATATTTCAGTAAAGGGGTGGTTGTATTTTTATTAAGGATCTTACTAGTGCACAGAAATATTGATAACATCAGTGCCAGGATGCACCACCAGTACGAAGGAGGATCAGGATATAGCAATAAAAGAATCAGACAGTCTTGAGATCGACAGGAATAGAAGTAAGATGAAATTCAATAGCAAGGTCAGTCACTCAGGGACTAATAACACAAATAGTCTACTATAAGCTGAGAGCTCACCTGTCAGAAATCACCAAGAGGAGAGTGACCTAAACTCTCTAGTTGATCACAGCATGATCGTGAGCTGCCAATATGCTGTAGCTGTGAAAAAAGGCAAATGTGTTTCTGAGCTACAGTATGGAGATATTTCCAGAAAGGATAGGAAAGCATTAGTAGTACCATGCAATGCCCCAATAAAACCTAATCTTGAGGACCATGCATATATTAAAAGAAAGATTAACTGTTACAGGAAACAACACAGAGAAGGACTAGTAAGATGATTCTGTACATTAATATCAAAAAGACACCAAAGTAATTTGGCATGTTTAGCCTAACAAACCTAGAGCCTAAAGGAGATCTGATTGTTGTCTATAAATACACATAGAGATAAATACAAGGTAGACAGAGGGATTATTTAAGCTGAATACCAGTTTTGGCATGAAAACAAATAGCTAAGTACATTTATGCTGGAAATTAGAAAAAAGAATCTTATCTAGCACAACAGTCATTCCCTGAAAGAGCTTCCCAAGCATGGTAAGGGTGTAGAGGATGAGGAACAAATAACTAATTGCTTTTAAGGTGGAGTTTGATAAGCGTAAAAACATTATATGACATGGTTGGTTTCAAGAGCATGGAATTGGATGTAGTCCCCACATTCCCTTCCATTCCTAGATTCCAAAGGCATGTCACAAATCCTCAGAGCTATAAACAGGAGGTTTATATCAGTAAGAAAGACAGATTTCCAGAGCTGTATAGACTTTTAGGAGTGAGGTGACAATTATGAAGAACTTCTTTGAAATAAAATGTCCTAGATTAGTTTCTGTAATGTGGCTGACTAAGAGCACCAGATGTACCTTAAGGGAAAAAAAAGAAACACCATCTTGCCTTAATATTCTCTTGATAGAATAATCAGTATGATCTCTGGTTAGTTATTCAGTTAATTGCTGTCACTGTTTAAAAAAGATTTGTAAAGGACTTATGTGTAATTCAAATGTTTCAGACTTCCAGGAACCCGTGTTTATAGCACTTTGCTAGAACTAATCCTTTCTTATAATGTGTCTCTATATTTTTATTCACGTTTTTGTTTATTTGTTATATAACTATTTGCACAAAAATATCCTGCTTATTTCTCAGGCTAACAGGATGGAAAACCCAACACTTTCTCCAAAGATGGTGTTCAATATTTGTTCTTTTCTTTTAATGATGAGGGCTTAATTGCCGCTGGGAGTTGATGCAGCAAGTGTGCAAGAACAGTGTTACTCGTATATAATATTAGATAGTATTAGACATTGATAATCATTACTTAGCTGTCCTTCCAGTGGTGGAATTGTTGACATGCAAGGCAACAGTAGAGATAAACTTGACAGAATATGGGGTACGGCTAAAACTCTGTAGAAGTAACAACTAGCAATCACAGTTGCTTACTGAGTGCAGTTCCATAGAAACCTGCTTATTACTAAGATTTTTCATAATCAGTGGAAAAAAATAGATTTCTTTTGTTGGAGATGAATGACCAGCCAGTATTAAGAAAAAACAACATTCCCACTGAATGCCAGAAGGCACTGTAGTTTTGTCATTGGTGTGGAACAAGAATAGTAAGTGTGAATGTAAATCACTGCAGATAAATAAAGTAATGCTTTATTCTTATCTTGTCATCGGTATTTTCCAGGCAAAAAGGTGGAGAATTGTGCTATCCTTCTTTTCTCCTTGTGTTCATGTCTACCTTAATGTGCCACTGTGCTCTGTCACTTACTTGAGAGTCACAATGGAGACCACATTGTCCATCTCAGGAAGTTGTTCTCAATAAGTTCTCGGAGGGTGACCACCCATGACTGCAGGTGCACTTACTGAAATCAGTAGCTGTTCTTCAGGAAACATTTAGTTTGGTCACACTTACAAGTTTTAGAAATGCTTTACCCACTACCTTAGCCCGTAGCAACAGAGGACAGATGACTATCACTATAAGAACAAACAGGAGGCAGACTTCATATGCCAGGTTTTACAAAGCCCTCTGTATGATATTTTTCATTAGAATTACCTTAATTATAAGTCTGAAATTTCCTGAAAAGGTTAGACAGCAGTGGCCCAGATCGGCTTTGCATAGCTGTTCCCTAAACCACAGCAAAGCTTCTCTTCATTCAGATGCCTCAAAACAAAACTTGAAAATCTCCTAGAGAATAGGGTTTGTGTGATTTTATTACACCGAAGAATTTTTTTTTTTTNTGAAGACTCAAGCATGTTAATATTCCCTATTATGTTTTAGGAGAGGATATATAACCTCTTTTTAATGATCAGGAATTTTGAGCATAGACTGCCTTTCTAGAGACTAAAAAGTACAAGTGTAGAAATTGGCTTGTGTTAGGAAGAAATTTGTTACTGCCCTGACTAGATTAACTATGGTAATTGGCACTGGCTTTTTTTAACATATTGTGCAGTGCTTTGCAGGCGGTAGTAATAAATAATGTGCACTTAGCTGCACTATTGGTCATTTGCAGTCCTATCACAGCAACCTCCCCCCATTCAGGGAAGATAAATGTGATTTAAATTAATAGCCAGTCCTAAATAACTCCTCAGCTGGTAAACGATGCATTTATCAGGCCCAGACAGGCAGTGTCCTTTGATTCATGGTCCCCCCCTTACAATGTGAAGGGTGCGTACAAAAATTGTTATTACTTTTTAATAAAGTGTAGCAGTCAGTCTTCAGTCATTTATCAGAAATGGAGGCATTCTGACAAACAGAAATATCTTAGCAGTGGATGAATGAGAGGGATAAAGGACACATTTCTCAACAAAAATAATCACTGCCTAAATAATCTCATAAAAGTCAGCTTCTAAGTACCTTGAAATAAATGTACCCAGCTGAAAGATACAGACTCCATGTGCTGTTAAACTAAAGCCTAAACCAACCATTACAATATTCACATGCATACAGAAGGGGAAAAAAATAATTTCATCATCATTCTGTGTGGCAGCAATTCAAATACAAATAGTGGTCAGCTAAATAGCAAATTTCCCAGTATATTTTCTTCTCAGTTTCTTAGCAGCTAGCCCAATGTTCTCCATTTATAATTTTCAAATTCACTGTATTCACAAATAAATAAAATAAGTTTGGAAACGAAAAAAAGTGCTAAGTGAATGAAGCAACTTACAAGAAAAGGTAATTTAAAGTGGTTTATAGCTCATGCCTTTTTTTATATTCTTTTAGTATTTAAAACTTTACTGTTACAGTCTAGGAACCTGCTGAGGGTACAGCAGGGCAAGGCCTTCCTGTGAAGGAAGAATGCCTGAGGAGACATGGAAGAGGCAGTTCTTTGCAGATGAGTGTCCATATTCTACAAGAGTGAACTGAAGGCAGGGTGTTTAACCTGCAATTCATCATTACTTGTTGCCCATGCGTGAACTTCAGCTTGCAGGGTTACTCAGATAACATGGGAAGGCCAACTCTCACATTTTTAAAACAAATCTTTCTGGAATCGCTTTGTTAACATAGGAATTGGTTCTTTTAAGCATTACAAAGTTTGGTGTGGTATTACTGCTGTAAAATAAGGTAGAGCTTATCCTGTTAGAGACATAACACAAAGAGTGTTTAATTGAAATACAGTCTGAGTATAATCAGTTTCTAACAGTATGTCTAAGGTAAAGTTCTCTAATCATTGTTCATTTTCCTCTTTGCTGATGAGCTCTGGACACACAACTCTACCCCTGCAGATAAACCATGAGGTATCTCTAACACTGTCATCTCACTGTGCTCACCTCACCTCCACCCCAGCACCCCACCGATCTTCCAACAAATCCTGCAGGGGAGCCACAAGATGGGTTTGCTGCCTGAAGCTTCCCTCCAGGATTTCTCTACCTTCAGTATTTGGAAATTGCATGGTACAAATTCCCCAAAAATGAACCATCGCTCCTGTATCTACATCAGAAGTGACTGGAGGGGTGTCCTGATAAAGGGTCATTCTTGCCATAGCACCAACTGGGTCAACATTTTTCTAAACCTGCCTTTGGGATACTGTAGTCTGTTACTGTTTATAGTCACAGCTGAGTTACAGGTAAAGTGCTGCAGACCATCTCAGATCTACAAGAGCAACCTGCTCTGCTGGGAGGTGTCCCTGCCCATGGCAGGTGGGTTGGAACTCAATGATTTTTAAGGTCCCTTCCAACTCTAACCATTCCATGATTCTATGATTCTACATAGCATCCTTGGGTTTTGCAGAATGGGTGCAATTTTTCTGTGTGTAAAGAAATTACATCTGTACTTGTTCTTGGTGGGAATTGCAGTCATCAATTTTATTTCATAAACACACCAAAGAACTCCTTTAGAAACCGAAGTGTTTAAAAGCAATTGGTCTTTCCTCTCCTCACTGCTCATAGACCTGCTGAGGACATTTTAGATCCAGGGTCAATGCTGCAGGCAGAGGTAGCTGGGAGAGACCTCTGGCTGCCTCTGCTTCTCCTTGGCATCATGGGGATGGTGAAGAGGTGGGCCAGGATGAAGGAGTGGTGCTGGGGGGCTGAGGGAGGATGGGGGATGCTGGTTGGTGGGAGAGTGGCTCAGGTGAGCAAGATGAAGGAAGGAGAGGAAGGAAGAGAGGAGTGATGGGACAAGAAGCAGAAGGAGGTGAGGGTGGAGGTGGAGGGGTTCAAGCAGTGGCTGGAGGAGGAGGATTTGGGAAGAACCAGTCTTGGAAATCTCCTACCCATGGCTGTTGTGTCTCAGCCCAGTCAGACAGTCAGAGCTGAGCCAGGAGCATGTGGAGCTGCAGCTTTGTTCTTTAGCTTTCATGCCATAGTCTGCTGCTAATTGTTGCTTGATTCCTGCAATTTCCCCGTACCTTGGAGCAACAAGTCTACACAGGAGTCCATTTAACAACAGTCTTCAGCATTTGCAGGCTTCCTAGTGGCTAATGCAAGCAAACTTTTGCTAAAGCCTGCTCAAGCAGAAGCTCTTCTGGTGCATCAGTTATTACTTTTTTTTTTTTTCTTTCTTTTTCCCCTGCTTAGCTTTTAACATTATTTTGGCTGATATCACCATGTAGAAAAGAGTTGAACGCAAACTCATCTGGTAGCACCCTTCAAAAATGGACTTCTGTTCATTAGGGCATTTATTCGTATCACAGTGACAGAAGACCACTGTTTGTACCTGGTCATAAATACAGAGCAGTCTTCCCTCCTCCTCATGCCCTGTGCTTTGTTAGAGGGAAGTGTGAGCAGCAGGTCACGGGAGGTGATTCTCCCCCTCTACTCCGCGCTTGTGAGACCCCACCTGGAGTACTGTGTCCAGTTCTGGAGTCCTCAACATAGAAAGGACATCGAACTGTTGGAACAAGTCCAGCGCAGGGCCACCAAGATGATTAGAGNTTACTGGGTGGAGATAGCATTGAGAATAACCCATCAACCATTTCAATTGTGTGGAAACATCTCATCATGCCTGATGTTGACATCAACATCGTCAGGTAGGTTATGTGTCCATATGAAGTGCTGGTTTTCAGAAATCCTGTAATATCTTCAGAATTTCATTTGGTGTCTGAAGCATCCAAAAATGTGCTTCTCTGTGACCAAAAGATCCCCTTGGAAAGAGTTCCTCCATTGAAGTCCTGAAGGCCACAGAAAGAATCACAGATTGCATAAATAGGTCCCAAAAATACAAAAAAAAAAAAAAAAAAAAAAAAAAAAAAAAAAAAAAAAAAAAAAAACTAAACATCAAAGCATTCATTTTTTATGAACTATATCACATTATCCTCTTACAGTAGGGAAATAGTTACACAGTTTTTTATATTGCATTACTTGAGTCTCATCCAACAATCTGTGTCTGGGCCAAATGCCATGGATTTGAATGAAAAAAAGAAGGGTTTGGTCATTAATTTCACTGTGAGTATTATCTGAGGTTATGTGGTAGTTTTCTGTGCTCAATAAGCAAATATTTAAGAAATAAATATGTTTATAAATAATACAATTGGTCTGAGAAGGTGATAATTAAGACTCATGTTGGGCATAAATAAGTCTTAAAGTCTTCTGGTGGAAACAATTGCTAATAACACAATCTTACTGGCTGTAGCTGGTATAAATGTGTGAGGGTATAACCCAGATTTCTGCTGAAAAATAATTTGAAATAACAGACAGGGTATAAGAATGTGTACCGGGAAAGTAGTTCTGAACAGTAGAATATATTAAGCTTCAGAATACTTTCCCATGAGAAATGCTGGAAGTCACCTGAGAAATTTAAAATAAAACTGGGCAAAATACCCAAAAATGAATGGCAGGGAAAGATTCAACATTGTCTAGAAAGCAGAATGACAGGTCATTTTGTAAAGAAGGCATTAATAATCCATTTTTATAATGACAGTTATTTGAAAGCTGATATTCCCATGTACTTACATATTGCTGATTCCTCTTCATAATCTAGTAATTATGATTCAGAATTCTGTTATCTATTTCTTTTGGTGATCCTCTCCCCCAAAATTACAAGCAAGCAAGAATATGATGTAAGTTTTAGGTGACAGTTTCTGAATATTCAGCTGATTTGCCTCTTTCTCTCCTTCTAGCTTTCATGCTGATATTATGTGTTTAGTTTTTCCCTGAGAACATGATTTAATCATGTGGAAGGTGGCATTTAAGAAAAAGTCTAGATAATGAAATTGATCATGATGAAACAGCCTTTACAAAGTTCCAAATCCACAGATGGCCTAAACCTGATATTAGTTGTTTTCCTTTCATTTTAAATGCATTTGTCTTCTGTCACTGTTTCTTCTACGGACAAGAAGATTTTAGTTAAATTCACTCAAAGAGAGAAGGCAGTGTTACAGTTCTATTCCCTAATATTTTGCCTGTAGTAGTGACAGTAATGCAAACATTATGAATACCAAATCTTTTTGCGCTTTCAGGATGGAATCACAGAAAAAAATAACGTTGAATATATCAGCCTGTTTTTTTTCCCTCCTGGATTTAGAAGAGATGATCTGCTCTTATTGTACAGACATTAGCGTGACTCAGTAATTTACAAATGAGGAACTCCTTTCCCACTTTACACTCATTCATTATATCTCACTTATATGCTGAACTGCTCACTAGAAACTCTTCTAAGAATTTGCAGACACGTTATTTTATAAATAATACGGGAAGGATTTTTAAATATAAAAATCAGAGATAGGGAGGAAATATTGAATCATTTTTTCCTTCTGCTCTTCAGAAAATTTCACCCGTTTTTTCTCTATTTGAGATGAGCTCTTTTTAAACCAAAATGTCTGCATTTGAAATGTGATATAATGATTAGACTATTACTCTGAACTTTGTTTAATTTCCTCAACAACATAAAAATTCTTCCATTTAAGATTTCAGTGTGTATCTTCGACCAAATATCTCATTTTCTCCTTCTCAAAGGCATTATCACCTTATAGTACGCTGTGCTGGAAATAAACAGTAAACATTTTGAATTGAAAGTGTCCTTGTGTATTAAAATAACAACAATGACAAGAGCAGCACCTCACTCCTTTATGCTGGAATAAATTAGCCCTTTAATTTCGTTTCATGAAAAAAACACATCCTAGAAGCAATTCTCTTGTGTGTAGACCAACATTAAGCCTCATACACAGGTAACAGTCAATCCATTAACCTTTGCTTTGAGCTTAACCTGTGTGTCCCTCGCATCACAGTTGTTCCTCCTTTTAATACCTTTCCCTTAATAGTTGCTCACCCACGACTGAAAAGGGCAGAGCAGCTTCTCATGACATTGACTGTGCCACTGCAATAATAAGCTTCTCTTTTCTTTTTTTTCCCCCCACCTCCTGCCTCACTATGGTGTCAGCAACCATTTTGGGGGGGGAAGGTAATCTAAAAAGAGCTGTAGAGGCAGAGGTCATGTTAAACTGTAACGCAAATGTTATTCCTAGATTATCTAGCTGGGGTAAATGTCAACTGCTTCGGGCTAAAGCAATTGGAAAAGCAGAGTGTGTGAATCTAACAAAGGGAGAGAGAGAGAGACAAGGAGGGCAAGCTGGGGGAGGGGGAACTGAAACTGGGCTAGCTTGATGGCTGGTATGTTAAACCAGCACTTCTCTGCATTTCTTTTCTCGAGTGGACAGCAATGCCATATCAGCTGCATGTGGTCCGAGCGGAGCTTTTCTCATTCATTCTTTTGTAAGAAGTGTCTGGAACAGGAACTGTTGTGTTCTGAGGCAGCAGCTTAAATGGCATTTAAACACTTAGGGAATCAGTGCTCATCCAACTTACTAAAGAAATAAGTAATAAATAATGTGGGAATAAAGATATAGTTAATCCTGTAGAACAATAGAAAACTTTTAAATTATTTAATATACTTTACACTTTGAAGAAGTAAAGTATGATATAGCATTGGTTGTAGTTATTTTATAATTGACACAACTTGATAAAAAATGTTAAAATGAGAAGTGCTCTCGATACGACTAAAGAGCAGGCATGCTTGTTACTATTCTTTTGTAAGAATATGTTAGAGTCACCAATGAATACATTCAGTAGTGAAAGATTTTTTTCATCAGTTTTCTATCTTCATATATCATTACTAATTTTGCCACTGATTCTACAGTCAATTTAAAAAAAAACACTTAAACAAAGATGCCAACAGCATCCTGGCCTGTATCAGGAGCAGTGTGGTGAGTAGGATTTGGGAGGTGATCATTTCCCTCTACTCAGCACTGGTGAGGCCCCATCTAAAGTATTGTGTACAGTTTTGGGCCCCTTACCACAAAAAAAGACATTGAGGTGCTGGAGCGGGTCCAGAGAAGGGCAATGAAGCTGATCAGGGGTCTGGAGAATAAACCTTGTGAGGAGAGGCTGAGGGAGCTGGGGTTCAGTCTGGAGAAGAGGAGGCTGAGGAGAGACCTTATCGCTCTCTACAGCTACCTGAAAGGAGGTTGTAGAGAGGCAGGGGTTGGTCTCTTGTCCCAAGTCACAGGTGATAGAACAAGAGGAAATGCCTTCAAACTGCATTGGGGAGGTTTAGATTTGGTATCAGGAAAACTTTTTACACTGAAGGAGTTACCAAGCACTGGAATGAGCTGCCCAGAGAAGTGGTTGAGGCACTATCCATTTAGGGTATTAAAAAAACAGGCTGACATGGCGCTTAGTGACATTATTGCTCTCTACAACTGCCTGAAAGGAGGGTGTAGAGAGGTGGGAGTTGGTCTCTTCTCTCAGATAACAAGTGATAGGACAAGAGGAAACAGCCTCAAATTGCACTGGGGAGGTTCAGATTGGACATTACGAAAAATTTCTTCACTGAAAGGATTGGCAAGCATTGGAACAGGCTGCCCAGGAAAGTGGTGGAGTCACCATCTCTGGAGACATTTAAAAGACGTGTAGATGTGGTACTTAAGAAAATGGTTTAGTGGTGGACTTGGCAAGTTGGACTTGGTGATCTTAAAGGTCTTTTCCAATCTAAATGTTTCTATGATAAAAATATTGTATCTTAATGCAAAATTAATATTGGAAAAATAAGTCAGAAACTCTGACATAGTTTCTGGAAATGCATGAAAAGGCCCACCAGACCCTGATTTACTCCCTCTCACCCTTTTCCCTGTCTGGATGTGGTGATTTCAATTCCTTTGTAAAGGCGGGGTTACAATCGGTAGACTGAAGTGGAGCAAGCGTCTGATGGCACTGCTGATCTGTTTTGGCAAGTTTACGGAATGTCTGCTTAACAGTTGAGATGCAGAAACCACAAGTGTGATTTGTCATCCTCTATTTCAAGAGATTTGAAATGCCACAGGAAAATTACTGTTTTAATAGTCAGCTAAGGATAATCATTCTTAAACTACCCAAACACAGTCCTCAAAGTGCACTTTTGGTCTTAAGGCCCCAAGTTCCCCTGGCAGCTGGGTGGAAGGGCAGACTCACAAGTAGCTGATTCCCTAAACATTACCAGTGTCCTTGTTTTAATCTGAAAAGCTATTCACAACACCCAGGTCTGTTACTAACATCAAAGAAGATCATACTGTAGCTTATGTTCATTTGCATCAGCTGCTTGTGCAGCACTGGTCAGACCAGGTCTGTGCTATGAAAGTGCTCTACCAGCACAGTTGTGATGGCAAAACCTTCAAGTCGATACTCCTTCAGTCACCAAAAGCTACTGTTGTTTTAGTAGCCAGTAGATCTAAGAAAGTGATTATTTCCTTTTGCATGGCACCTGTCAGGCTGCATCTGTCCTCCCTACATAGGAAAGTTATTGATAAACTGGAGTAACTGCAGCAGAGGTCCACCAAGATGCATAGGGCTCTATCACTTAGCAGCAACTGAAAACAATGGGTATTATTGACATTCCTTTCAAAGCAATTGCTAGAAAGAAAATTAACTCTTTCTGAGCTGAAACCAGATCAAATGGACATAAATTGAAACAGGGGGCTCTGACTTAAAGCAAAATATTTTCGACCAGAGGATGTTCAAGCACTGGATGAGATTACCTAGAAGTTACCCTGAGAGGCTGTGCAGTCTCCTTCCTTGGCGGTTTAGAAGATTGGATAAAACTCTGGGCAATGTGGTCTGATTTTGTAGCTGACCCTGCAAAACAGTTCAACAGGCAGTTGTACTGGAGAATTCTGGAGGTCATTTCCAATCTAATAATTTGACTTTATGATCCTCATTTGGGGTTTTGGAAAGGAACTGTAAAAAACCCCAAAACAACAAACCGAAGAACTTCTGCTTTACATTTGGTTTAGTTCCTCTTGAACCATGAAAGTAGTACAAGAAAGTCTTATCAGCAGGATATGTGGCACTTACAATATGTCAACAACAATTATAGCTTTCAGTCATTTCACAAAAATGAATGTTCAGTCATTTCACAGAAATGCTCTTAACTTTTCAACGGCCTTCTAGGGCTATGTTTCATCTTTAACACAACAAAATACACTGGAACACAAGAGATCATGAGTGAGATTAACTTGGTGTGAATGCTTGACTCACTGTGATGCAGAGACCATATCTGAATATAATAAATTATTTTGTACAGCTGGAGAGAGAAGCAGACTGGGATAGTGTCATGGCTGCTACAGAGGCCGAGAAACCATTGGCAAACAGTCAAGTAGTATTTTTAGCAAGTGCTAAACCTATCTAACAATTTCTCCTGAAAAATGATGCTGGGATTCCACTCCATTCCTGTGGAATGGAAAGCAATAGGAAGAAGAAGCAGGTAACTGGTAAATTCACACTATAATTTAGATCTGGTAGTACGTCTTTTTGAAGTAAAATATTAACAATTGTCTCAGCTTTAATACTACTTTTATACCGTCATTTTCTTTCTCAGATTATTGTGATCAGATCAATTGTATAATCCCTTGTCTACATGAAGCATGCCTGGAAGTTGCTTTTGAGTTTCCAGATTAAGTGATGAGCTCATTTCCTGGTGGTAATAGGAGCTAACAAAACAAATACACAGAAATCCATTAGAACTTACTCACCCAAACAACTTGAGTGAATCACTCAATACCACTTTCCCCCCTCACTGGGAAAAGAAATCAATGACTTGATGACAAAATTAAACATTTTTTTTAAACTAAAGAATGTTTTTTTTTAATTATCATAATAGTATGATTAGAAATGCACAGTAGTACCTATTAGCCTCCTACTCCATTTCCAGTAAGTACATACGTGCATCATTAACTTTGCTTGTATAGGGTCATCCCTATGAAAATTAATGGACATTTTCATATGCTTTAATCACACTTGTAACAAGCACTACCTTAGAAGATTTAAGAAAACCAGAAAGAAAATCAGCGGATTGCTGGAACTTATTTGATCTTTCCAGTCAGAAAGTTCGGATTGAAAAAAAAATGTTTCAAAATATCTGGCACTACTTCCTTTGTACAGTAATTTGTTGCTGATTATACTTTAAAATATTGTAATTTAGGAAGGTATAGCTGTTGCAAACAGAATATAGTGCATAATGAGCTGGCTAACATTATTAAGTCTTCCAGATGCATTTTAATTTAAGAATTAATTGAAAAAGTGAAAGATTAAGACTGACTTGTTAAAAAAATAAAGAGAAGATTTTAGGTCTTTAAAGGCACTGCAAAAATATAGTAATGTGGTAGGAGACTATGAAGAGTTGGCTAAGATCCTGACAATACGGACCTGCCTCACTAGAAAATTCCTGATACTTCATGACTCCTTCATTTAGAAACACAAGATGATAAAATGGAAAAAGTGAAAGCTAAAGTTTGATTAATATTAGTACACTTTTGCAATCTAATAAATATCTTCTAATCTAGCTAAGAGATTTGGATCTGGTGTAGGAATCACCCAGCAAAATTCTGTGAGTGAGTAAGGAATTCTGACAAACCATAAAGTCTATTGAATTTGTGAATTAGAGGCATGAGTAGTTGTATTTCCACTGAACTCAATGCAGCAAACCTACTTTATAATACCTAGGGGCTGAGCCTTGACATGTTTTGATGTAATATTATTACTGAATCCTTGGGTATAGTAATTGGCATGAAAAAGCTTGCGTGCCATAAACTGTTATCATTATATTGTGGACTTCACAAACAGGACACTAGAAATATTTATGAAACGCAGACATCAAAGCAGTTTCTTTTTATCTCTTCCTTCACCCAGCCCTAGTAAAGCCTAATTGAAATACAATAATTATAAATGAGCTTAGCTTCTCAATTTAATTTCCTTGTGAGTAGTTTCATTTATTTTTCTTAGGCTTTGTTAACATGTTTTAATTAAAAGCTTTAACAAAGCTCAAGATACAACGTGCCATTAGGTATAGGAACACAATGGTACATGTTTACAGAGAACTGGTGAACACCTTTTTATGAATTTGCCTGTTTGTGCAACTGAGAGACTAAATTTACCCATGAATCTGAAGAATATTATAATGCACGAAGCCAGTCCCAGAAAAAGGCTTTTCACAGTCCAGTTCAAGCGAAACTTGAGAAAAATAATTCTGAATCCTTACTACTACATTTTACTTAATTTAAACTTAAATTTCACTCATAAAGACACAACCTTAACCTTATTGGCTATGAAAGTCATACTAAAAAGTATTTTTTCAGTAGTCACATAAAAGACATCTGCAAGAAGTATAACCCCGGATTAACCAAATACCCACCAAGGTTCATTTATGGTGAAAACAGCATAAAAAGTCAACCACTTAGCTAGAGGCACTAAAGAGGAGATAAATAATTTCAAACATCAACATCTGTGCCCCACAGCTGTCTCAGTCTTTTCAACCATTGCTGGAAAATATTAAAATGAAGCACAGATATAACATTACTGGGAAACTCTTTAAGGTGTAAAGATAGTGGGACTATTGGAAGGTTTGGTTTGGAGGACCAAAAAAATATCACAATATTGGGAGAGCCAGCCTGAGAGGAAACCAAGGAGGGTCTCAGACTGCCTGTTGGAATTTCCTTGTAATTTTCACAAGTAAATTTGTTTTAGCCAAATAAATGCACTTAATCTGGGAGATGTAGAGGAAACTTCACTACATAATCTATTATTACAGTTTGAACATACAGCAGAAACAGTTTTAGTAGAAGTCTATAGCTTTTATATTGATAAAAGTACTTTGGGATTAAACTTCTTAAGAACCCAGTGAAGGAACATGCAGACTAAAGAGGTAAGTTTCTCCAATTCTTCTAGCAACAATTATCCAATGCATGCAAATTCCTGTGGTATCTAGACCAAAATAATAATTTAGATAGTGCACCATGAAAGAAGAACTTATGATGATAAAAAAGTGGGTTATTTATTCTTACGAAAAACATAACAGTGTATTTCCAGAGGGTCACATACTTGTGAAGATGTTATTGTTTTGATGATCCGTTGCAAAGTCTTGAATATGTAAAACTATCCATGGATTTCTCATGTTTAATGCATACTTTGTGTGAACTTGGACTATATAAAAAGAATTAGGGTACTGTCATGCATGACTCATTCAAAATGTGCAGAAATACTAATCTTTCCATTTGTTAAGCATCTTTATTTATTTGAAATCATACATGCATTCCAAAGAAAAGAACAACTGCCCTTTGGTCTCATCAGTCTTTTAAACATTCAAAAAATATGACTGAACAAGGAAACCAAAGGAATCTCTCATCAGTCTCAATGCTCTGGACTTTTTTTTTTTTTTTTTTTTTAATCCTGCTTTGACACATCTCCAATTTCAACTAAAATAGAAACAATCTACCAACAGTTTTTGCCAGAGTGAGTTATTTCTCTGTGAAACCTTGTGCTTATTGCATAGAATGTTTTCCAGGCACATGTAAGCAAAAATTCAGGTAGATTTCTAATTTTGAGGTTTTGCTATTTTGCTTTGGTTTTAAACTCTCCAGAAAGTTTGAGCTTGAATATCTTTTTTTTTTTTTATTTTATCATGATAGGTGTGCTCCTTTCCCTAATTTGTCAGCTGCACAGATAGAAGAAAGATGTTACTCAGAAAAAATCTGCAGTAAAGAAAAGCAAATTAAATACGTCCTGTGTGACACAGTAGATGTCCCTGGCTCCTTTAAGCCTTATCTGCCAGAGTACAAACTAAAGAGAGTATGTACACGTTATACATGCAAAGCCAAAAACATGAAAATCATATAAAACTCCTTTACCTGAGAAAAAGTAGAGGAAGAAGGCTATACGTATAGCTGGGAGACAACATGGTGAAGCCTGATAAACTGTGGGACCTCCATTTGCTCCTCTAAACTGATGGTAGGTGCGGTTCCAAGGAGCACTACTTACTGCTGAAATTCTTCCTAGCTACTACATCTTATGACTCTATAAAACAAGAAAAGCTTTATGCAATTAGTCAGTGGCTGCAGAAAATGGCATGGCTAGGTGTAGTTGTCAGCTGCAAGCAGTTCAAAACCCTCTTTCTCCTTTCCCTAAAGCACTCTTTAAACACTGCTAGGCATGAAA
This sequence comes from Thinocorus orbignyianus, assembly GCA_013400375.1. Lineage (NCBI taxonomy): Eukaryota > Metazoa > Chordata > Aves > Ciconiiformes > Thinocoridae > Thinocorus > Thinocorus orbignyianus. The sequence continues at coordinate 308,857 of VXBW01007106.1, forward strand.
GGGAAAACTTATTTCTCACACTGAAATTTCTACTTTATATAAAACATTTGAAAACACATTGGTTGGAAGGAGACTAGATTTGAGAACGATTCACCAACCTTGTAGCAAGAAAGCAGGGAAAGGGGAGAAAAGAGCTGGTCTCCAGGTTCTTCTAGAGGACTCTCTCACGGGTTTTAGAGGAGACCTTTGTAACAGCAAGCACAGAACTATTTGGAACAGGAGTTTGAAATGAGATCTCTTAACTTTCAAGGACCTCTGCACTTCCAGCATCAAGAAAAAAAAAGAGGGCTAACACAGTGGAATACTCAGAGTGCACAGATTGAGCTGAGGTTTTTTGGTGGACTTCAGGTATTTATATATCCAGATAAACACGCATTTAACTTTACATTTCTAGACTTGTCACATACCAAGAGGGCTTGCTTGCATTGCTTTTGAAGAGAAAATGTGATTTATATATTCATATAGTCATATTTGATTCAGATTAATGAACTCTTCAGGAAGGATCAGGTGCCTATTATTTTGTGAGGGCAGTGCTTGTGTACTAGCAGTCAAATCCTTGCTACCGTCACTGAAGTTAAGCTTAGGAAAGAAAAAAAAAAAAAAAGGAGTAAAAGAATTTTTACAGAAATTAAGGTATTGTTGTGAAGTCCTGAGCGGCTAATTAGCAGAACTGATAGAAAGAGCTCACACTGAAACATAAATACTAGTAGCTTTCGATAAGCATACAAGCACTTCAGCTGCCTCAGTGCTAGGTCAGTCAATGTTATGAAAGGGAAGTCTAGAAGAAGAAAATAGCCCCATGAATATCAATATGTTTCCCCCCCTGTATTATAACTACAGCTTTCTTACTCTGCCTGGGCTTCTGAGACAAGTAATTGAATTTTACTGAGTAAGAATACGTCATACAGCCAGATTTTCAGTAATGTTCCCTGAGCACGATTGAGGTTGCAATCTGCCAGCATCATTGGAATTTAAGTCCCTTGGTGCCACTCAGAGCAAGTGAAACTCAGTGAGGTTCGAGACCTATGTTGATCTGCAGCAATATTCATAGCAGTATTCAAAGTGTGAACTAGCCTGTAGTTGCACCAACTGCTTTACCTTGAGTCTTTTCTTCCTTTGGTAACTCTGAAAGAAAGGTCTGTATTTTCCTTTCTTGGGTGCTTTTTTGCTGTTTCTTTGCATCTAAGTGCTCGTAAGAGAGATGGTAATTTGCACTGAGTGCCTGTAGCATGTCCAAGGAGTCTTTTTCTGGGGAACAGTGTCTTCTTTTCCTGGTCACCCTCTTCATTCAAAACAAAACAAAACAAAAAAAAAAAACAAAACCAAAACATCTGGGCAATTGTTTACTGTTCACCTGAAGCTCATATCTGGAAGATGAGAAAAACGAATGTGCATCAGGTGGAAACCTTTTACCTATCCTTGAAATGGCTCCATGATCAATAGCAATGCTATGTGAAGGTGGGTAAAGATCTAGTCCACCTCTTCACATTTTTAGATATTGTTAAATAAGCTATTTGCACTGTTTTGGGTTTTCCTGTCCTCTACATTGGCATAAAGTACAGTATCTGATCTGCACTCTTCTATTGACCTTTACCGGTGCCTTCCAACCCTAACTATTCCATGATTTTATGATTCTAGTATAGGACACAAAATTTCATCAAGAATATTGGAATGAATTTCCTAAACATGGTGCAGGACCCATAGTGTGAAAAGTTAGTGAATCATGTCATACATGTGCTATTTTGAAAATGTAGTTTTTGGAACATTTCCAGATAACATGTAGAAAGAATCATAGGGAATTGCAGATGTTGGTTTTAGCAATAACCTAGGTTATTTTCCACATAACTTTTCAAAAATGAGAATGAGCTATTATCATATTTTGAACTTGTGTAGGCTGACGGAATAGTTACATGCAGAATTATATCCCACATCAGACAAAGACAAAGTATTTAGATTGGAGACAAATCCCATGAGTTGTGTCACACTGCAAGCACAAATGACAGCTCCTCAATTTGTTGCAATAGAATTCCAAGCATTTTTAAACTATGAACCAGCATTTAAAAGTACATATAAAAATCTAATAACAGACTTCTTTTGCTCAAAGGGGGAAACATTTACAAAAATGCTTTGTGAATCTTCTCAGTAAAAAAAATTCAAGACTGTATGAGGTCTTAGAATAGCTAAGTTTGTGCTGCACACCTGGCTATTTTTGAATGAGCAGTCATGGTATTCGATGTGTTCAGGTATGCACCAGGAAAAATACATTCCCTGCTTTTTCATGTTTCAAAAGGATGAGCACCCTGGTTGTTTATCAAGGAGAGCAAATATACAGAGGATTAAAGTGCATATACACTTTTTTTAATAGCAGTATGCAGTTGCAATGTTTTGTCTTGAACTAGGCTTCATAGGATGGGGTACAGTGTATTTAATGAAAAGGGTTGACTTGAACGACAGCTGAATACCACAAAGAAAAGGGCAGCCCTGCATGGGTCATGACTGAAATTGGCTGCTGCTGTGATTTAGTAAGAGCTTTTCAGTTGGGAAGTGGATATTGTAACTCACAAAAGGTAACTTACAGCAACAAATTGAGCTGAATAGAGCTCTGAACTAATTCATGGTTTATTGAGTTCCCCTCTTGTCAGTGATAGCCAACAGTTAACTGAAGTGATTAGTTCAATATTCAGTCACAATGATGTACAGCCAACTTTCCAGCTTGCAGAAATCCTGAAAGGTTTGTAAAAAATCCTGGTAAGTAACAGAATTTAAAAAATAAAATAAAATAAAGAACGAACAAAGAAAACCCAACCAAAATTTGCAGCATGGGAGAGATAAGTTCAGCACAAGCCAGGGGACGACAGTGTTGCCTTTTAATTCTGTTTTAGAAAACTTTTATGTAATGTTATTGGGCCAACCTGAAGAAAACAGGTCCCCACTTTTGGCTAGAGGCATGACATGCCTTTTCAAAGGCACAGACAGCATCTATTGTTATTAAGAAGGCTACCTAGTAACCATTTAAGTGTATCCTCAAAGGGTCTTAGAGGGGATACGCCATGAAAAAGACCACAAGGCAAAGCAAGTGAGCAGTCAGGAGACATCATAAAATGAATTTTAATATGTTCAGTGGGTTAAAGATGAAATGTGACTTTGAAATGGGCTTGAAATGAATAGTGGGTTAAAAAAAAAATGTTTGGAAGTAATATTACCAGGATGATTGGTTTTACATCAGTAGGTTAGAGAAATGTGTTAAAGAACAAGTGTCAAAAGGCAAGTTCAAGTGCGCAGGTATTTAAGTCACAGGAAATGAAAAGTGTATTATATGATTTTTGTTCTACGTATTTTAAAATATATAATGAGGAAGAAAAGGATGGATGAGCTTCAAACGTAATTGCTAGTTTGTCTGTGGTCCCTGACAGTATTCAAAAGTGCTGGGGATCAAATTCCTCCTTGCTGTAGCACCCCTGATTTTAGTGGAGTTTAACCAGTGAGAAGTTTGGTCTTCGTGTAGAGCAGATTACAAGTTGCATCTGCACATATAAAAGCATCTTTTTCATAATGGCAGCAGTTTATCTAGCATCATCATGGATCTCGTGCAACATCCTGTTTCTCCTGGCAACAGTAGCAGGAAAGCCATGAAAATAAAGATAGATAAATAGCTGTTCCTGTAAAATTGGATTCGTATAAATCTAACTGGCTGTATTCATACCCACTTGCAATCACGGGATAAAAAAAAAATAATATTGGGAGACTCAATTTATTTTAAAATATCAAATTACTAGTCCTCATAAAGGGAACTGCTCATGGCTGGTCCACTGAGTTAAAGAACATCCAGCAAATCAGGTGAAATAATGAAAAAAATTCACAGAAATCATGAATAGCTGGCTAACATTCTGTAAACAATAAAAGACATTATGTTTATTTAATAAGCTATTAATTGAGAGTTATTTATAAAATTCTATAAAGCAGAATATCTGCCACAATCAATCTAAACTCTTGTGTATGTGATTAACTTGAAGAATGTGACTGGGTTGATTAAACCCAAGGGATTACACGTACTTTTTAAATACAGAATCTTCTTAGGTGTTTTATATCAGAAACAGAAGACTTCTAAACACACTCAATGGAAATTTTGCTCTTCATTTCCACAGGAACAATAATAAGGTCCTAGAGGAGAGTTCTTTTCTCTTTATGTTTCACTCTGTGAATTCTTTCTTTTTTTCTTAATCACACATAGTTATCATTCACTCTCATACCCCTCTAAATTTTTATCTGCTTGTGCATCTCTGAGGATATCTGAATCACATCCCATGGGTGGGAAAATTATGTCTTTATTGAACTTCAGGGTTTGCCTTGGAGTTGCATGAGTTACCTCGTCGTGGTTGCAGGAGAGATGTACAATTGAGATATTACTGCTGGCTGCCCAAAGAACTGTGTAAAACTTACCTCTGTAAGTTATCAGTGAATTAGAAAAAGGTACCTTAAGGTTGATTTAACAGACGTCTTAACCTCCAAAGTCACACAGAATTATTTTTCAGAATCATACATTAGAAATTCTCTACAACTGTGTGAGATGCAACTACAATATCAGTGTAGTTTTGATCAAGAGGATATTTTGAAGTGAATCCTTTTAGTTGCATTTTTTATGGTGATTTGGTTCACACTGAAGAGTGTCTACAAACACAACTAGAATTACTTTCAGATGAAATTCAACAGGGAGGATATGCTTCACAACTAAAACTAACTGTGCTTTAGCTGCTAATGGGTGTTCAGTTCACAAGATCACGTTAAACCTAGTCGTGCATAGAGGTCATCTTGGCATCTGATAGATCAACTCCTAGTGTTGTAACATTACTTAGTTTAAATATAGCTCAGCATTTCTAAATTGCTTCAGTGCCATCAGTGGATGTATTCCACCTCACAATAGATGGTAATTTGAACTATTCTGTTTCTATAGTGTAAACTGTTGGCAGAAGGGTCTTTTTAATTAAAAATAAATGTGTGAATAGCATTCTAAAACTTTATAGAAATACTTCAGTTACTAAAATCAACTTCTACAATTTCTAAATTTATATAAAAGGCAAAAATTTGTTGATTTTTTTGTAGTTGTTTAATTGCAGTCCCATATTAAATTTGTGTTTGTAACTTTAAAAAAAATCAGAAGCTTCTTAACCAGCTTCTCTTATTTTTGATAGCCATGAAACCAGCTCTATAAAAGGACGAGGAATGTGTAATCATTTCAACATTATCTGTTAGGTACGAAGAATGAGTTTAATCATTTCATTAATCAGCCATCTTTATAGATCAAACTATATTCAGTCTTCCCTGAAGATTTTATTCTGTGATCCCTGTATGAAAAACTAAAACGGTGAACAGGAAATTGAAACTGTTATTATACAGGAAATAACAGCACTCTGTCAAAATCTACAGAAGAATCATATGTTCAAAGTTACTGTCGACATCTAACATATCAGATCAGACAGAGAGAAAGACCAAAATTACAAGAATCATTATAATATCAATACAGGGCAAAATTTTATGTGAAAATAAATCCTTTCCAGTTTTGTGAAAAGGAGCTGAACAGAGAGTATCTGATGGAGCAAAGAACCGGTCATAATTTCATATACGAGTGGATCATATGGCAGAAATTTCACTTCCCTCTCCCACCCCTCCAGACTTCGTATGGTCACAACTGTGATATCTAATACATGTAATGAACTCTAACATCTATTATCTATGCCTAGCTTCCGGAACTGCTGTGGTGTTCATTACCAGCCAGGAATTAGGTGCTGTTTTCTACAGTACAGTCCTGCTACAATGTATTTTGATTTATTTCTAAATTTAAATATTGCTTGATTAAAGTTGTTGGAAACCATCAGGATGCAACAGAAAGTAAGATAAAACACACCAAGTTCTGGGAATTGATGACAAGGTTTGTGAACTTTTGTAAATGAACTGAGAAAAATATACTTTGTGATAATCGCTATTTAACTGTTATGTTCTCTGTATTTGTTGAAGCTATCTACTGTTCGTATAGTAACTCATCACGTGGAAAAATGTTTTGCATTCTTTGTATGGCAACAGGTGGAATGAGAAGCCTACCTGTCTAGGTGGCATGCTGCGTTTATACACCAACTGTAACATCTGTTTTCCACATTCGTTTCGACTCAAACTCAAAGGGAAATTAGGTACAGCAAAACACCTGGAATTTACCAGCTGCAGAGCTTGCAGGTAGTTTATAACCTCTTCTTTCTTAGTACTTACTAATTACAGCTGCTAGAGATGGATCTTTTTAATCAGAGTAATTTGCAAGATGCTTAGTACAGAACAGGCAGAGCACCAATGCACATTTCTACTGGTGAACACAGAAACAGAATCATAGAATTGTCTAGGATGGAAGGGACCTTTAAGATCATTAAGTCCAACCATCAGCATAACTCTGATAAAAAACAACACCACATCATTAAACCATGTCACTAAGCATGATGTCAACCTGTTTTTTTGATACCTTAATGGAGAGTGCTTCAACCACTTCTCTGGGCAGCTCATTCCAGTGCTTGGTAACTCTTTCAGTGTAAAAAGTTTTCCTGATACAGGCCAGGATGCTGTTGGCCTTCTTGGCTACCTGGGCACACTGCTGGCTCATGTTCAGCCAACAGTCGACCAACTCCCTCAGGTCCTTTTCTACCAGGCATCTCTCCAGCCACCCTTCCCCAAGCACATAGCACTGCATGCAGTTGTGATCCAAGTGCAGGACGCGGCACTTGGCCTTATTGAACCTCATCCCATTGGCCCTGGCCCATCTATCCGGCCTACCCAGATACCTGTGCAAAGCCTTTCTACTCTCAAGCAGATTGACACTCATACCTAACTTGGTGTTGTCTGCACACTTATTGAGGGTGCTCTTGATTTCCTCATCCAGATCATTGATAAAGATGTTAAAGAGAACCAGCCCAAATACTGAGTCCTGGGGGACACCACTCATGATTGGCTACCAACTGGATTTAACTCCACTCATCAACACTCTTTATTCCCAGTCTTCCATCTAGTTTTTAACCCGGGGGAGAATATTCCCATCCAAGCCACAGGCAGCCAGCTTCTCCGGGAATATACTGTGGGACACTGTATTAAAGGCCTTACTGAAGTCCAGGTAAATAACATCCCCAGCCTTTCCCTCATCCACCAAACTGGTCACTTTGTCATAGAAAGAGATCAGGTTTGTCAAGCAGGACCTGCCCTCCATGAACTCATGCTGCCTGGTAATAGAAAATATGTATTCTTCAGCTCCATTTCTACAATTGCCAGTCTCTATCTGTGGGATGAAGATGATCACTAGCTTTGCAGACTAGAGGGTTTTACAGAGGCTTGAAAAGGAAATGGGAAAAATAAAGTAGAGTAAGTAGAAGCTCTTTCAATGCAAAAGATGGGCTACTTGGGCTCACAGTCCTGTATGGTTGGATTCACGGCCACAGCATGGACCCAATGTTATTTAACAAACCAGGTTATTCCACCATTTAGAATAATTTTATTAAAATTTGAAAAAAATATTCACTACAATTGCAGCGATAATGTTGCTGTAAGTAATTGGCTCGCACATATTGATAAAAAACTTGGTGAGTCAAATTTTGAGTTGCTGGACAAGAATACAGTGACATGCAATAACTTGCATTGAGAAAAGGAAAATGTGGCATTGATTTCACCTTGAGCACCACATCCGCAGGAGAGGTGTCTGCAGTTACACACTGGACTGTAGAAAATTACAGTATTATCAATACCATGTTTCTTTTGGTTAACTTCTGGAATACCTCTCTAATTCTGACATGTGATATACTATATCACCTTCATGTCTGGTAGACTTGCTCCTTTCATCTTTCAAGGTAGAGGACTTGAACTTCATTCCTTTTTTTTTTTTTTTTTTCCAGCCTGCTAAAGGCATTCTCCAGTTGAGCCATAATATAAACCGGTAGTTTACACACCACTTAAAAGATGCTGTCATAAAGAGAAAACCAGAATTCAGAAAATCTCTTGTAGTAGATGTTCATTCATTCTTGACTGCTGTCTGTGCAAAAGTGAAATTCACTATCTTTAGGTTGATTGTTGTGATATACACCAAGTACCAGTTCTTCAGAGTCTGACTACTTTGAATGTTATATCTTAATGACTTGCTTTAGCAATACACCTAGTACAAATCTTGCTGTCATTGATGAAAGAAATAAAAGTTTTATTTGTAACTGAAATATGATGTAGTCTTTCTGGTGTTCTATTTAAACATCACCTAGGAGTAGATCATGTTTTTAGAAGTCAGGAGTAGCCCCAGGCCCTCCATAATTCTAGTTGATGTAAATGAAGAAAATAATGAAAGCTTGTGTGTGCTGACCCTGTTATGCAGGGTGGTTTCACCTCAATTAATCAAGGAACCTTTAGAGATGTTGCAAGCATCTGGCCCAAATAGAGAACTCTTCAGGCTGATACTAAGCTGGCTATACTCAGTTGAGATACTGTGCCCAGATTTCTAGCGAAACTGCTTTGTTTCCAAATGCTGACATGTTTAAAGTGACTGCCATTCTAAAAACAAAACTAAACTCCTCTCCCTGGAAAACATTGTCCTTAGTGTTGAAAAAATATATAGTAGATAGATAAATCTGAGAAAAAAACACTCCCCTTGGGAAGTTTGTATTATTGCTATGAAACTGAAAGCACAGAGAAAATTCTCATTTTGTATTTGAAATGCCAAATACCAGGTTTGACAAAATTAATAGTATATAGAGCAAAACCTGGGAATAATGCTTGCTTTTCAGTCACTGTCTTCATAAATCTGACATTTGTAAAAGCTAATACAGTTCAGGATTACTATTTATTTTTACTTTGTAGTAGCTTATTCTAGCAGTTTTCCGGAAGTACAGATACTCTGGTAACATGTTACCTTTGTCATATCTCATATGCGTATCTTCCATAAAATGGCCTTCATGCCATGTAGCCAACAATGCTTGCAAGTAAAACTTGAAGACAAATGAAGATCTGTAATAACACACTGAAAGGTATGTTTATTGATTACAAAGCTGAATGTTTTTACAGTGATATTCCTTTCTCATAAAAAGGAAGCATGAGTGCTTATTTTGGTTTGATTTGGTCTGGGTTTTTTACAACTAGAAGTCTTTACAATTCTTTTACAGAGGTGGTTATTTAATTTTTCAGTGAGTTCACAGAGTGGTCAGTATCAAAGCAGTAATTCTAAATAGCAATTATGTACAGAATGAATTAAAGAAAACAACAAAACACAAACAAAACAAAATAAAAAATAATAATAAAAAAAACACCACAACCAAAAACCTTGGGGAGGTCCACCCATATGCTGTCATATGAATTTAAAAGCTGCCTAGCTTCTTGATACTCTTGAACACTGGATAATGAAATTTCTCTAAGTCTAATGTTTTTAAAATGTGTAAACAGAGACTTATTTTTGCTAATTGTGACAGGTCCTTTTAGACCAAAAAAAAAGGAAGTGGCAGGACAGGAAAAGTATGAGAGTGTGGTGAAGATTAATAGTAAGAAAAAAAAAGAGTGGCAGGATAATGTTATGATTAAAAAACAACGGAGCAGGTGAGTTGTTTAGTACTACTTGCAAGTGGTTTTGCTTCTCAGGTGCAATAGCTTCTTAATATAACCAAAAATGTACAATAAGATATTTTATTTTCTCTGAGCCTTGTTTCTCATGAAAAACTGTGTCCCAAAATAGAGAAAAATCTATTTTCATACTTACTTACTGGAATCTTTGTCAGTTTTTTTGTTTGTCTTCGTTTTTGAAGAAATTCCTGCAAATAGAAGTCTTGAAATATCCTGAAGACTGTTCGAGGTGAAAAAGCCAGATAAGCAGAAAGTAGCAGTTTTATGTGCTTTCCCAGGCCTGTCAAAAGGGTGGATGTATTAGCCTGAAGGTAACACTACAAATCCCCACACATCAGCAGAGATCAAAATATGAGAAGACTCATCCTTTTCTATTAAAACTAAAATAAAATGCAAAGCTGAGTAGGGAACCCAAACAAGATTTGCAGGAAAGCCCTGCTGGGCTGAACACCCCTCTCTGTATCTCTGACAGTTTCTTGTGCTGTTCTGGAAGAGAAATTAGAAGACCAAACCTAATTGACCCTTATCATTCCCATTCTCTCTCTGAATTTGGATTGCCTTCCTAAGGCTATGATGTGTTTTCTGAAGATCAGGAAGAAGTGAATTTAAGCAACAAGAGGAGGGCCTTCACTTTATCAGAAATAAGCCATGAGCCTAGAAGAAGGAAGAATTACACATTTTGACATAAAAAACAAAGCTTATGAACATATCCTGTATCTCCAAGGAATTTAAGCCTCCCTTGGACCTGAGATATTATTGCAATTAGTTTCACTATGGTCAATTTTACCACAGTGAATAAAAGAATGTTATCTCTTGCACGATACCGAGACTTTTAAACTGTCTTATAGGCTGAATATATTAAGGAAGAAACTAAAAATTATCAGTAAAAGCCTTCTTGCTTCCAAATCTTAAAGGAAATGCAAAAGAAAATGAAGTCTTTTTCTAATGTAGTTTTTTTAGAATTGTGGGTCCTAGGGGCTTTTCATTTTGTAAAATCTGTAGGATGAATGGATATCTGTGTGGAAAGTGCAGGTTATAAAAATAGCCTATGTGCAACAAGGATGTTACAACACAAAAGTCGGCTGGGTTTTTGATTTTCCCACTGACCTTTGAGTGCAATTGCCATTTTTAATATGTGACATTAGTAGTGAGAAAACTCCCAGAAGGTTTCTTGGTCCTAACTAAAAGCAAGGACCATTCCCTGGGGAGGAAAGAAAATGTCCACTTGAGAAGATGCAATGCCCAGAGGCACTGGAAGTGGAGTGACACGATGGGTTAGGAGGTGCCTGCAGGGAGTCTAGGTTCTGCTTCTCCTACTGCCCAAAGACAGATAGAAGGAATAGACCAGTGTAGCACATCTAGTCCTGCTCCATTTGAATGTTTGTGTCCTATCGACATCTTGGATATGACATCTTGTCCACACAGCTCTCTTTTGCCTAGTGCAGACATCTTACAACACTTCTTTTTCAAAGTGAGCAACTCACAGTGATTAAAAATTTATAACAGTAGGAGATGACATAGTGAAAGACTCGTTAGGCTGACTTCACCAGGGACATTTTCTCCTATGCAGGGTAATTTGATGTCTGCTCTGAGGACTAAAACTGACTCCTTTGTACTTTCAACAGTGTACCTGTTGTTATCAGGTACTAGACCTTACACTAAGTTGCTGCACATTTCTGTGTTTTTACAAGTAACCCACACAGATAAGAATAATCTGGATCCTCTCTTCAAAGGGTTAAGCTTTATTTTTAGCATGCACTGTGACAGGGGCACATTATAATTAAGACAAGAGCATTATGCTATTCAAAGAAAAAAGAAACAAACCTTAAAATTTTCAAACAGGAAGAAAATTTTAACTTGAGCCTCTGAAGTACTCTAGATCATTTCTGTCCTACAAGATTAATCACAGTTTAAACAAGATCATAATTTACTACTCTAAATTCTTCCTTAAACAGAACTATGATTTGCATCATACTACAAGAAACTCCCACTTTTTGCTTTTTAATATAATGGAGCTGTCACATGGGACATACTTGTTTTGGACAGAATCATGCTTCTACTTGATTTCAGCAATTTATTCTGATCCAGTCTGGTATATTTTTTGATGCATTATTTTTTTTCCAAGGAAGATTGCACGAATCTTCTTGTGCTTAGTGCTGCTGCGTATTTATTATCAGAGTGACTGTATGGTTCTTTCTGCCTAGGTGGGAAATAAAATGAAAAGGATGAATGACACTGAAGAAAACTAAAATATGAAACAGTATCAATTTACATTTATAAAAAACATGCTGATAATTTATGTTAACTGAATATCTGTTAACTAGCACTTATGATACATCATTCTATATAAATAAAATGAAGATTTTATTTTGCAAGACATCATTTTTCTTTTTTTCTAAAGAACTGAGCTATCATGTCTTTTAAATGAATCTGAGCTTAAAGATTTCCTATATTCCTTTCCAAACCTCAATGACCACTTTAAAGTACTACATTGTTTTCTTAGCATAAATTTATGAGTAGAAAATAAATCACTGCAAATGAATAGCAATAATAAGATAATCTGTTTAATTTGCGCCTATATCAGTGGTCAATATGCTATGTTATTGAAGACTCAGAAACTTCTGTGTTGTCATGAGAGTACTTCAGGGACTCCTGTTTTCCCATTCTCTGCAGAAATCTGCTCACACTTTTTTCCAAAGGTGAATACACAAAATGCGCAGTCTAATTTGTGTGTGTTTTCTATTGTCCTTGTTTTCTTGAGTAAAAACACACCTCTCTCCTATCCTTACTGTATTTCCCTGGAGAAGTAGACTGAGAGATAGAAAGAACTTTGATAGATGATATAGGGGTTAAACTGGCTGGATGACAAGAATGCAGAACCTGTTGTGACAGTACTTGACTGGATTTGTTGACATTTTTGTACAGGGACAACTTGATCCTTCCATCACAGCATCTGTAATGACTCTATCCACAAAAACTTTGGGGTAAATCAATGGCCAGATTCGACTGATTTGCTTTTTCTTGGGTAGCAAACACAACACAATATATTGCAAGAAGTTACCGGTCTATTTTGTTACAACAATTCAACTGGAATTTAAATACTTGCCACTGCAACAGCCAAACATTTTCCAGAACAGGCATGCCAACTGACTTTTTTTCCCAAGACTACTTAAAAATCAGGAGGTGCTAAAACTTACTTGTTGCGGACCCTACCTAGGCAAGTTCATTATAGAACTAGGAATAGAAACAGTAGGAATTAAAGGCTTTGCTCTTATATATCCTGAGCAGCCTAATCACTGAATAACAACATAAGAATATGCCATCTGAACTTTTTATGATGGAGTAATAGGTGAATAGAAGGAACGCCAGAGTATTGCGTAACTTCTGGTTTTAGTACAGTCTTGTTAACTCTAAGGGGTATGGGAAACTCCAAAGGCAGCTTTTAAGTAGAAGTCAAGCTGGCAAGAAGAGATGAGGGGCAATATGAGCCTTTGAAGACATGGGTATAGACTGATGCAAGACAGTTAGACACACTTCTGACTTACTGCGTACCATCACTATTACAGAGCCATGCTCCTCTTCCCTTGCTGTCTTTCCAGGTCACGAATCTTTTTTTGTTTTGTGTTCAGTGAGCTGAGCTTTAACAGGATCATTGAGGGGGTGAGGACAAGCTATTTTGTAAACAATGATCATTATGGCTGTTTAATTAAAATGTTTATGACATTTATTATTAACTCAATTGATGTAGGTTAGATGTCCTCTTTTCCTGATACCAGGATCGGGACTCTCAGAGGACTTAAGGACTTCAATGACCAGCTTGCTCTCTCTCCTTCCACATATTTGTTAAAGGGCAATGGCAAACAGAATCTCATCCCAAGTTTGCCATATAGTCAGGTCCTTTGGCTTTTCCAAGTAACCAGCACAGCATTTAAGTTCAGAAATAAAGGTGGTGTGATCCACACAAAATAAAACAGTTGTAGTTGATCATATCAGGACCCTATTAAGTTTAATATCTTTTCTCCAATATTTCCCAGAAGCTTGAAAGGGAACCAAAGTTCACCAACATGGTCCCTCTGCTCTTTCTTAGGAAATATTTCTTTCTCACTCCTGCTATTTTTTTCATCAGTAAATTAAACTACTTTTTTTCACTAGGCCATTTCTCAATGCTTTCATTTTTTTATTTTTTTATTTTCACACAGACACACATTGCTGGAGCAGCTCATTAAATCTGTAAATGAGCTTTACATCTCTGGTGTAAGAGGTTTTCTCTCACGTTGGTCCTTAGGATCTTTGAAGCATGGCTGTACAGTAACAAGACTAGCAACTAATATTTCTTTTTCAGTTAGAGTGATTTTTCCACAAGCTGTTGCTATGTTCATATATTTTGTCTATCAGTCTATCAGTGGGAATAACAACATATCGAAACGCTATTGTTATGGTTTGAGAAAACTTATAACAATTTATTGTTGTTCGGACAATTATTCTATCACCTGATGGTCCCTCCCCACCCAGGAAAGGGGAATTGGGGAATGCAAAGAAACACGAGGGCTGAACTGTAAATAGGTTTAATAGAATAAGACTAAATAATTAACAATAGTACTAAAGAACCAGTATTAATCTCGACACTGATATAAGATATACAAGAATTATACTCAACCAATCCTATCAGCAGGAAGCTGTACACTCCCAGCAGTGGACGACAAATGTCAGATGCAGCGGGTGCAACAGCTCTGGAGGAAAGGGAGGCCTCAGGGGTCCACTACTGGGGAAGGAGTTGTCTGGACCACTGCCATCAAGGGAGAGCCCAGATACACAACAAACTTTTCTAATTTATATTGAATGTGACGCTCATGTTATGAAATAATCCTGTTGGCCAACTTGGGTCAAATGCCCAGGCCTTGCTCCTCCTCGTTCCTGCACCTGGCAAGGCTCAAAAGCACTGAGACCTCGGATCTCACAGAGCCTGGTTGGCCATAAAGTAAATATTTTCATGAATTCATACACTAAAGTCTTCTAAAAGTGTAACTTCCCAGCATTAGAAGAAAAGTTAGTCCTGGGGCTCTCAACCCAGGGCAACTATGCATTTAGAAAAGAATGCATTTAGAAAAGAAGTGACAGCTTTCTGCACCTGTATTAAATTTTATCCACCAGGTCCTTCCTTCAACCTCCCTTGAAATTCCATTAAAAATCACAAATGCTAAAGCAGTTTAATTAAATGACTATCAGCTGAACACTAATTTTTAAGAAACCATTGGTTTATTCTTTGCACAGCAATTGTCTAATCCCCTACTGACTCTGATATAAACTAGTAATGGACATTACTGCTGCTGTTCAGAGGCTTGCTAATGTTTTCCTTTGATCACCACACATTTTAGGATTTGTTTTCTGGTTGTACGGCTAATGTATGCTTTCTATATTTTTAGTGCCAAAAAAAATTTAAAAAACTAACTACTTCTATTCCATTTAGAGTGTCAGAATAGCAGAGAACAGAGTAAGGAGAGAGGTGAAAGGGAGGGAAAGAGAGTGAAAAGGAAGATGGGGGAGGAAGGTTTGTTGCTGGCTTGAGTTAAAAGGGAATACAGGGTTACGCCAGGGTGCCTTTGTTAATAATGACAAGATCGTTTGCTTCTCACATCTGTAGCAAAAAATGAGAGAAGAAGATGGAAAAGAGGTCCTGGGATGTACCAGCTGTTGATGTTGCTCCTCCCTGCTGAGCCCAGAGCCTTGTGCCCCTACCGGAAGGCATCGCAATCTGTTGACATCTCCAGCTCTCTGCTACTTCGGGACACTCAGCTGAATCTAAGACGACGATCATCTGGCTGAGTGAACAAAAATCAGTGCCTACAGTGAAAAAGTGGGACTAACACACAAAGCAGATGGCTAGAGGCCTGCTCATTCCTGCTTCTGGAGCTGTTTATATTCTTCAGTGACTAATTTTGACATGTTATACTACTAATGAAGTTTTTTTTGTGTGATCCTGTAAACTGCATACAGTGCAATCTGGGGCAACTCTGATTTGGCTTCTGAGGCCCAGTGCTGTTTCAGATCTACAGATAGTCAATTAAAATTACCCATGCCTGACTAATCATGGTCAGTGAGCAATCAAAGATGAATTTCAAAATGACAACTTTCTCCTATATATACAATTCAAAACCTACAGTTTGGCATTTTCTTAGCTAAAATACTTTGTCAATGCGTAATATCAGTCTTTATTATTTGTCCTTGTGGGACCAAGATCAGAGTCATGGCACAGCAAAAGATGCACAGGCCTCTAAGACCTTCACTGGTGTAACTATCCAGAAACAAGAAGTTTTATCTAGCCCTTCCTGTATCAAAGAATACAGAACTGGAAACTGAAAGAAAACATTCTCTGATGAATATGCTAGTATTTCAAAAGGACTGTAAAATAAAAATTTGAGTAGGTTACCATCTAATTCTGGCTGCCAGACCTAGAGGCTGCTCAGATTACATTGATTAAGGTACAAAATCTGAAATGAAATGCAGAGTCAAGACTTTAAATAGTCCAAGACTTAGCGCAGTTTGGTTGAATCATAGAGATGTTAAAATTGAAGCCTATTTCATCTCAGTGTGTAGTTCTTGGGTTTTTCTTTCTGAAGTCTATGAAGGATATTCAACATAAGAAACTCAGATATCCTACAGTTATCAAGCGTGAAAAAAAATCACCCCGCCCTACCTGGTTTTGTCTGTAAATATCTCTTGTGCCTGTGTCTTAAACTTGTTCACGGTTTCACAGTGACGGCTCCATGGGCACTGAGAATCAGTAAATGATGCAGCTAAGCAACTGAAACTAAAAATAAAACATACAAATAAACACTTTAAGGTTATTCTGGAGCTGTTAAGGGCAAGAAGTCTAATAGTAGTAATAATAGTAGTAATGATTGAATGACATTTTTTGTCCAGAATAAAACTAAAGGGCTTGCCTCGTCTGGAAGCATTTTGCAAAGAGCTTGAATTAACGTGAGTAAAGGGGAAACAACTGTTGTTTTCCAGAGTCTGGATGTGGATTTAATTTATGCGCCACTGGCTGCAATGGCCAGTTCTCACACACAACACTCCTTGGCATCAAGGCTACCAAGACTTTTCCTTTTTAATCAGGGTCACCCCAGTTCAGCCATGTCCCAGTGGCTAAAGCAGTCATTCAGGGTGGGGAGTTTGGGTTTTTATTTGCCCTATGTTATTTACTGTCATTTCAGATTTGGATTATCGAGATGGGGTATTATTATACTGCTCCGCCTAATGGAAGGAAGGTCTATATTGAGGTCTGTATTTATCCTATCTTTAGGAAAACCCCTAATTTATGGAAGTGATCTCATGAATAGTGACCCGTGAACAGTATTGTATTCTGTTCAATATCAGTACAGAAGTACTAAAATAGCAGAAATCATAGCAACTGATCATTCACATGATTTTTTGCATGGAGAATAGTATTGACTTTTGCCATATTTAATCCAAGAAATGACTCTTCTTAACCAAGTATTATGTTACCCAAGAGCCTAGAAATCAGGCACCAGTAGTTTTGTAACTGTCCATCTACACATTCATTGTGTACTCAGAACCTCTATGACATCCACCAGTTGGGCCAGCCATCATGAAAATCTATTTCCAATGTAACCTTTCTATATTGTTTACTGTTGACAAAAAATCTTTTGTGTTGATATTTAAAATACAGACACTATTTAACATGCTAATAACAGATGAACCCAGTGCTTTTTAGTGACATGACAGCTAACTGTCCTGCTGGAACAAGGTCTATCTAGAATCAGTATGAATAATCAGATACTTTTGATTGAAAGGAACTAAGGCAGTACACATTAAAAAAAAACAATGGATGACTCCCCCCAAAGTCTTAATGCAATCATCAGTAAAATTTATAATGCACACAGAGACATTTCTCTTTTGTTGTGAAATATCCTGAAGACAGAAAATAAAGTGTTTATCTGTCCATATTTACATGAAACTTTTTATTTCATCTGGTTTGCTTTAATTCTCTCATTTTTTCCCTTTTCTTTCAGTCAGCTAAAAAAAACCAACTTTTGCTGTGTAGTGCTCACCAGTATATAATTACCTAAATACTTCTTTGTATGGGAATTTTAGGATCTCTTCACTTAAACCAATGCATATTTTGATTCTTCACATCCTTCCTTTGAACACAGGAAGACAACTCCGCAGAAACTGTTTTCTCATTTTAGATCCCCAAAGAACAGAACAAAAGAAAAAAAACACAAACAAACGAAAAAAAACCCACCAAACCAAAACCAAACACAAAACAACCCTCAGATAAATCATTTTTTATTTCTTATTTCGTGCTCTCAGTGAAAGGCAGAGGCTGCCTTCTATTCTGCCATCACCAAGACATTTCTTAGTTTCTGAATCCAAGCAATGTTTTTTCACAGTAGCTGTTGATCTATCTAGCACTTGATCTACCTTCCCTCCACTGTTTTAGTTTGTCCTGTCCTAGTAGTCCCCACCAATGTACAGAACTTGACTATAACACTCAAAAAGCTTTACTTATCCTTAAGCTGGAGGTAGCTGGAGAGAGAACTTCTATTGTCTCATGTAAGGAGTGCCGCTAGTCCAGTAAGAAACCATTTCATGTGAGGATATTTTGAAGTTACTTTGTGATCTTTCATCACAGCTGTAAATGGCCCCAACAGACTACAGTGGAACAGGACTTTTTGCGTCAGAAATTCAAGATACCAGATCTTCTCCTGTCACCACTCACATACTAACAGAGCACAAGCACTAGAGTAAAGAAGGGATTAAAATTAACAGTGACAGATACCATCTGAGGATGATGTTTGTGCCACATCTCTTTGTAAAGTAACAGCAATATAAATGTTCTCCTAAAGAAGAAACTGAAAATACTCTACCATTTTCTAGAACCAGTACATGTTCCTGAAAGAGGGTTTAGCCCAAATCAGCTAAATGGGATAAAATTCCCAGACATGATAAGATAGTAGCTTTCTGATGAGCTGCCAGGCATATATGAAGAGTGAAATTCCCAATCCCCCACACAGAGAGAGGTTTATCACAACCTATTAATTCACATGAAAACTTCAAAGTACCTCATCTTCTGTAGGACTTTACCTCCTATAATCCAACTCAAGTTAATAACTCAACCTTATTTTATTTTTCACTCTGAAGAGAAGGACAAAGACAAAGAGGAACTCCTAGAGAATATAAACTGAGAACAGTGGCAGGAGTGAGGTTTGCTAGGATCCTGCAATCCTTTGTGAGTTTAACAGCTTTAGACTACTTTTCAGCCTTAGGATTTATCAAACTTCCTCTGGAGACAGAGCTGGCCACGAAATGTTCCCAAAGAGAAGAATTAGGGACATTTGTTTTTTAAATATGCTTCACAATTGTGTTTGATGTTGTCCAGTGCTTGATACTGTGTAGATATCAATTAAGTACAAAACCCTATTTTTTCTACTTTGTTCAGGAAAAAAATAATAATCAACCCTGGTAGGTTTCACAATCAAAACTGTAATCTTTCTCAAGCATGCAAATTAACAATTAGAACATCTCAACAATGGAATTCTGCTAATCCCTCCACAGGAGAAAATTGGTTATCTGCCTACGGCACCAATTAACAAAACAAAAGCTGTTTAAAGCTGAAAAATAGACAGAAAAATTACTACAATTGAATTGTTTTACACACCAGATAGACAGACTCTCCCACTGTGGAGCTGGATATAGTTTATTTTTGCATGACCAAGCTGCTGCAAAAGGTGTTGGGTTGAGTGGGAAAGTTCATTGTTTGATGAAGCAGATCATGGTCATTGCAAAACAGACTCCCACATCCCACTCTGCCTGTGAACTTCGGCACGAGATGGTAATAAAACAACAATCTTTTGCAGTATTTCTTGTGATTTCCTTCTCAATGCCTATTACTGTCCAGTGTTAGAGACAAGACAGTGTGTTAGCTGGACTACTGGCCTCGTTCAGCTTTCTGTTTCCTTAGTCCAAATATTTTTATTTACTACCTAATTGAATCTCATGCTATGGTTCAGGAAATCTCTGTGTAATAACATCAACTGCCCTTAACATCCAGCAAGAAACAGAGTTATGCAAAGTTTATAAAATAACATAAATCACTATGTCATATTTGGCTAACACAACCATTGTCAAAAAAAAAAAAAAAAAAAA
>VXBW01007106.1:328649-342273 GCA_013400375.1 Thinocorus orbignyianus
AAAAAAAAAAGAAAAAAAGAAGAAAAAAGGGTGCATTATCTCTGGGTGGGGCCAATCTGAGTACTAACATGTTTTAAATTGTGACCTACCTGAGGGGAACACCCAAATCATTGAAGCAGGCGGTGCTGGGAAGAGGCGTGTGAAAAAACTCTGCACCTACAGAAACGTTGTACAACTTGGCTGTCATCCAGTTTCATAAAATAAGGGAAACATCATTCGTGCAGGTGCAATATAACTCATTTTGACTGTGTGTGAAAATAAAACTTCCATTCAGAAAGCATTACTTGCTCTAACATGATTTTGCTTGGGGTTGGAGTGTAGCTGAGGCAGAAGATATTAGCATTCTGAAGCAACCCTACAGGAACAAAAAAAGCTGAAACATTTCTTAAAAAGAAAAAAATTGAAATAATTGAATGTATCTTTAAAAAGTCTTTTTAATTGAATAGAAAAGAAGTTAAAGAAAGAAAGAGTAATCGGACAGTTCTGGAAACTGAAACCTTCTGTCTGTGGAATGAATATAAAGCAAAGAATGGCTATGCATCTCTCTCTTCTTCTTCCTTGTTGTTCCCTCAGCATGCAGCCAACTGTCTTAGCTGTGCTGCTTTTACTCTATCTCTTATCAAAGTAAAATAATAATATTATTTGGATTAGACATTTTGAGTCCATTGTTTTGCAAGAAGATATTGTTACATCAGTCCTTAGCCACTTATGGACAATGTACAAGTCGGTTTTACTTTGAATTTACAGCTAGTATGTGGTTGCTTTTGCAAGAGAATTTATTTAATGTGACTACAGAGTCCAGCCTCTTCTAGGTACAATACATATCTCCTGGGGAATATGATTTAAACTTACACGAATTGAACAGCAAGTTGTGGGTAATATATTTATGTTTCTGTAATTCAGAGTATCGTTTTGCTTTTGTATCCAGACACTCAGTTTTGAAAGTGCCAAAGTTCATCAATTGATTCTACTTAAAATAATATCTTATATTGACTGGAAAGACAGGCTTGCTGGAATGGAATGTTTATTTACCAAAGTATTTTAAAAGAACAGGCTATTGTTGGTGGTGAAATGCACAAACTAAGCTGTTTTTGCAAGAAAGCCCTTAAAGGCTGAAGCCCGGTTCTACCTGCCCAGATCTCTGAGATGGCCCACTCACCAGTATACTATTGTTCCTCTTGAAATACTGTTAATTTGTTAATTCTGCCCTGTATTCTGGAAGTAAAGAAATGTTTCAAGTTTTTTTCCTCCCCCACCTTAACCCCCTTGGTGTCTTTTGAAGTCATGTGTGCATCATTATGTGTTTCTAAAGGAAGTCCAGCTGAAATGCCTACAACTAAATCTTACAGTTAGAATTCCATTAAACAATGAGGTGTATTTAGGAAGCTAGAGAGAGAAAACACATTTAATAACCTAGAGGCTGGGTGCAACTTCATGCTGCTTCAAAGTAGTTCCTATTTTAAATCCTAGTATTGCTTGAGGCCAAAAACTGACTTTATTACATTTCAAAATGAAAAAAACACACCATCATGCACCTGCTTTTGCAACAGACTTTGAAAAAAAAAATTACTGACACTTATAGAAGGAATACATTGTGTAGATCACATATGTCATCAGTTTAACAACAAAAACATGATAATTCATTCTCTGAGCAAAAGAAAGCATGGAGGTTCCAGCTATGTTGGTTCACTGAAACAACGGTACATTAAATGTGGCTATGACTCTACGCTACAGTGGAACATCTGGGTTATCTTTCTAGCTCTGTGTCTGACCTGCTCTGTTACTTCAGGACAGATCCCCAGAAAGACATTGCTATTAAACTGCAAACCATAGCAAACATTTAATATGTAGGACCAGGTCTGAAAGAAATGCACTCAGGTACGTAGTTACACTCATGAGATTTAGACTTCTAACTGCAAGACCTTTAAAACTATTCCAAACTGAACCCACTTTATTTACAGGTAATTTCATGATGACAGTGATCTGAGAGGCGTGTGGCATTATTAGGACTTCACTGCTGTCCCAGGAAAGATTGCAAAACTGTCCCAGAGGAGAAGGAAAACTGCATAAAAGAATAGTCATTTAGTTTCCAGAAAACTTATTTTTGGGGATAGAATGGTTTATACGTGCAAAGAAGAAAAAAAGATTTTCCATCTTTTCTGTGCTACAAAACCTGAGGGCTGGCAGAAATGATGAGTCTTTTCCACTTGCTAGAAGAATGGGAAAAATTGAGAGTTTATATTTCAGTGAAACTCTAGTAAAATACACCAAAATATTCTCATTCTGAATTCTGCCCCCCCGCCATTTGTAACTTAGACTCTAGTTTTCATATGTTTGTTTGGGTTTTGTTTTTGGTTTTGTTTTGTGTTGTTTTGTTTTGTTCTGTTTTGTTTTTTCCAGATTGAAAATAATTAAAAATACTTTGAGTAACCAGGCTTAAACTTTTCTAGGGGGCAGAATGTGAAATACATGCACTCACACACAAACAGTCACAGAAGCTATATGTTATAGATATTGTTACTTTGCAATAGCAATATAGTAGATAAAGCTGGAGCATGCTAACAGTACAGACATGTCTTCACACAATTCAGTAAAAGCCATTTATATCTGGCCAAGGCGCAAAGATTTCAGTACAAAGATTTATCAGCTAAATGTAAACATTTTATGTTCCATTAACACTTCTGATGGTAATTCCCATATGCACAGTGTTTTATATACAAAGGGAATGAAAATTTGGACTCTCAGATTTATTCATTTCAAAGAAGTGTACATAAGAAATCTAAGGAATTTTTATTTGAAAAGTCTCATGAAATGAGATCTGCAAAGATCAAATAAGATAGCTGGATCATATGACTTGTACATATTTAAATATACACATTTTTTCTAAACAGAAATCACATTTCTGTTGGGATACTAATCCTTTCAATAAAAAGTGGGCACAATTCATCTATATGCATCCAGGATACTTCTACAATCTCTGAACAAAATCCACATATTTCTGGAATATATTTTGCCCCGCTTTGCATGGCTACAACAACCATGGTGTCAGGCAGCCATACTTCAGCTTATATATTTAACAAAACCACTGTGAGAAGACAGACAAAGGGGAAAATAGTGGAAATAAAGTTGTGACCTGCTGTTAGCTGGCACAGGCTCTGGGCTCAGTTTCTATGCAGAGTGGTCACACTACTGCATAGTCTCCCAAGCTCGAAGATAATAGCAGTGGTTGTTGTCACACAGGAAACACAAAGGTTCTGAGGTGAAGGATGCTATTAATTTTTTTAACTTAGTAAGACAGCTTATTTTTAGCTAGAGAAACTGTGAACCACTTCTTTTTTTCAGTAAATATTGTTACTTTTCCAGCAAGCACACAGTTAAATTGACAGGACTTCATTTGTAATCCACAGAACAATAGATGACCTGAGTAAAACTGTGCGCTATCCTCCAGATGTTGCATTCACTGAAACACCTGGAAGAGCCACAGGAGAGAAGCAAAAATGACCGCTGCATTTGCTAAAGTAGCAGCTGTATGTTCAGCAGGTAGAACACATTGCCCTACCTTCAGCACCTACCAGTTTCATGCTTTCTGAATTTATTAAACCCATAACTTAGCCCTTCATTTAGTTACTGGCATGTTCTATTTCCCATCAAAAAAAGCCTAGTGATTCTTCCTTCCCTCAAGGCAAAATACTGCAAAACCTCTTTTGTAGCTTATAGTGCTTGATTTAGTGCTTATCAGACTTCGAGTGTGGACCTAACTGCTTTGCTGGGTTCACACTTTCTCTTGCCCCAACATTATGCTTCTGTCAACCCCCAGTTTTGTCTGAGGACATGGAAAAAGTAACACAGCTGTATTCCACCAAGAATCACTTGAGAAGAGTCACATTGTATACCACAACAGTAGTAAACAGGCTTGAATCAGATGTACGTACATTCCTAGTATACAAGTTCAGCGTAACAACTTAAAGCTTTTTGTGAGATTTTCATTAATTTGAATAAACATGTGGTACCAAAAGCAGCAAGACACTGGATTTCTTGACCAAATGCTACATCTCCCTATGTTTTATGTACATTATCCCTATCCTATTACTTCTACCATATTAAAAGTGTTTAGTCTAAATAGGAAGTTTTTTAAGGCACTGAAACGTAGCAAATAGATGCTTTAGGAAGGCTAAGTATAACAAGCCTCAAAGAAACAATTATCATAGAATCATAGAATCATAGAATGGTCAGAGTTGGAAGGGACCTTAAAGATCATCAAGTTCCAACCCCCCTGCCATGGGCAGGGACACCTCTCCCTAGAGCAGGTTGTTCAAAGCCCCATCCAGCCTGGCCTTGAACACTTCCAGGGATGGGGCATCAACAACTTCCCTGGGCAACCTGTTCCAGTGCCTCTTTTTTTTGTGTGTGTGTGCATCTTTTTCCCCATTTATTAATTTCAATTTTAATAAAGTCTTAAAAACATGATGCCTATGTAAAGTTGAAGTTAAGTCGTTGGAGTCTATGGAGTCAGTCAGATCTCATTCAGATTTCTCAAAGACTCTCCCTACAAGAATTTTCCTAAAATCTCATGGTCTATTTGTTAAACCTTTTATAGTTACACGTTCCCACAATTTCACCTTAAAATTTGCAGGTTTGAAATAATTTTTTTCTAGTTTGAATTTTTTTTTTCTTATTTTTAAAAAGTTGGATGTATCTAGTATGTAATAATTTTTCTCATCTCTTTTCTTTTTTTTTTTTTTTTTTTCTATAAATGACTCTCATAATTCTGAGCTGTGCTGGATCCTCCAGCTCTCAAGAAACGAACTTGCTTTGGTTCCCAAATGTCTCACCATTTGTTATTTCTGTACATTGCACAAAGGTATCATAGAAAGAGGCTGTGAGCATAGGAAAAAAAGTTAAGTCAGTTGTAGCAAAGTAGTACTGAGTGAAACATTATGTATCATTATGTCTTCCTCCCAGACACCCATGAGCATTAGAACTCCCTCAGTTTACCAATGGATGTTAGAGGGAAAATGAGCCTGTAGAAGTTTAAAAGTAGGTAAGTGGAGCCACGTGGTCTGTTCCCAGTGCAATGACTGCTCCAGTTTTTGCCTTACTCAGGCACGCTCAAAGACTACACTCTATTCAAGCAGTGTAATTGAAATTAGTACTTTTCAATACAAGGCTGTTAGAATTCAGCCTTCATTTAGTGGTTTTATTCTGTCCTGTTGAACAAGTTGCCACTTAAACAACAAAAATACCACACAGACACTAAGTATTGGGCTGGGCACTTATTTCTTCAAAATTCAAAGAAATAAAAAATTAGCTTTGGAGTTTGTTTGAACCCACACTGTTCTGAATCAAGGTAAAATTCTGCAAACAACCTGGTGAAAATCTTGGGAAGGATGCAATTCCCATTTTACCTTTTCAGAACAAATTATTTTACTTTTTTTTTTTTTTCTATAAACGTCACTTAGTTTTACATTTATATAACTTAAAATATAAAGGAAGATATTCCATGAAAACCAGAACTAAAGTGACATGGTTCCCAGCAGAGTTCTGTGCTTTATTCCCTATAACCTCTAGTGTCAGTTTGTCCTTATTTCTTTTGCCACTTTTGCCTGAAAAGACATCATCAGTGCTGTGGTGGGTCTTCAGTCATACATGTGCACGTTGATCTTCCCATATATGCAGCCTAATACAAATCCTGGCTACAAAACAGAATGTAAAATAGGTGACATCTGTTCCCTTGACTTCAGCAATAGCCCAAATTTTGGTCTCCTTCCTCTACCTGGATAATAGTTTTCACAGAGCTTGTAGGTGCTTCCTTGTTTCTGAAACATGTGTCCTTCTGTAAGACCTCCTTGATATAGGCAAATTAATTATTGCCATAGTAGGTAAGAAAGAATAGAAATACACTGGATGGATAACATGATCTTGTATCCTTTGTTTCTGTATCTTTTAAATTACATTTATTTTTTTTTAAATACAAATGTTTTCACACTTTTTCAGTTGAACTGAGAAACCAATAGATGTATAAATAGATGCTGGAACACTTCCTGGCATCCCATCAGAGACATTCTTTGGAATCCACAGCAGCTTCATCCAAAAGGCCAGTAACTGAACAAAACCTGGGAGTGAATTGAACTTTTTTCCTGAGAACCGTTACCCTCCAGGTGTTTTTTTGAGTGCTAACAGAAGTTAAAAGTTCCGCTGCTCATGTCCTGCTATTGTCTAGGCTAAATCTAACCTGTAGCTAAAAGGAAAACTTCCTCATGACAGATTATCAGTCAGTTACCTTTGGCAAGATGCAAATAAAGTTATAAATATGTGAAAAGAAAAAAATACCTAAAACCAGCTGGCTAAGAAATCTTTATGTTTTGGTGTTTCTATTTCTTCTTTTCTTTTGAATAAGGTAGATATTTTAAGACCATAAAACAGTGTAAAGACACTTAGAAAACCCCTGAGAGGTGTTTGCACATTATAACACTCTAAAGGTTTTATGTGACTTTAGAGGTGTTTCCAGTATTTCCCTGAAAAAAAAAAAAATAATATCCTTTTCATGTAGAGAGCAGTTTGTAGAAATATCCCCAGCAGAGGGAGTGGCTCATCTGTTTGAGATGAGGCCCAAAAGATTAGCAAAAGCAAATTTTTCCTTTTGTTTTACACATGAAAAATAGTGTTAAACATAGTAATTTATGTAAATGTCTATTACAAAAACATCTTTACTCTCTCTTATCAGTATGGGAGAAGAGCATGGTGGTGTAGCTGCAAGAAGCAAGAAAAGAGCCATAAAAAAAGTCTAGGTACTGTAGTCAGTTTCAGAAAAGGGTCTTTCATTTTCCTTGCTTTGTAGTGCACTTTTACGTTGCATTTCACTGCATACAAAATAGACATAAAATGCCTGAATATCAGAATTTGTAGCTCACTTATCCTGATAGTGTTTGGTAATTTAGACATAGTTTTCAAACAAATACATAAACAGACAAATTGAAAATCACTGGAAAACTAAACCACTAGGCTCAATCTTTCTGGGTATAGATCAGTATTGACAGATGAGCTTTAGTTGAGTTATTTTGATTTATAATGGCTGAGTGTTTAAGCTAGGAACTCTAAACAAGTTGCATCATGTAAGTGAAAAAATAAGTTTGAAGGAAAATGTGAATCTTAGTAAGTTTTCAATCCGTTGTGTTCAGCGTTATTAAAACTATTATCAACAGCACAACACAGGAAAATTTAATTATCTAAAACGTCAAGGTGTGACTACAATGATACTTCTATTTAAGCCAAAGAGCAGCTGCTAGTAGTTTTCAGTCCCCAGTGTCATCGTCAAAATTTCCTCCTCAGTTTTAACAGCATAAGAGGGTTAACTATTCCTTCTGATCCTAGAAAACCCAATTGATGAGTCAACATCTCAGTACCGAACAACAGCTCTCTGCTGCACCCCTGTGTGACCGTGTAAGTCCTGCTCTAATTGTTGTGAGTAAATGAGACAGGGTCTTCAGGCTGGGAAGCTACCCCACCAGGGAAACCAGAGATCTTATCAATGTAAAACACCTCTTGGTTGATGATTCAGGAGTGCCCTTTTGTGTCCCATTTCTCTCAGGGAAGTAAGAATATACAGTTGTGTTAGAAGTGGAGGAAGCTCATTGTGCTCAATTTGTACAGTGCCTGGTTGCAGTTAATTTACACTGAGCACTCTAAAGCCGTTTTTGGGTAGGGATATAGCTTGGGGCTCAGGTCTCCAGTTTCAAGGGATCCCAAAGCCCACCAATCAGTCAGTAACATGGTTTTCAGGGCAACCAGTTGCTTTTCCAAACACTCAGCTCATTGGGCATCTGGAAAAACAGTTAAGTAAATTCTTACATAAGTCATCCCCATGCCTACTGCATCCAGCGGTGCCCAGTTAATCTGCACAATGCATTGAGTTTACTGTATATGTGCAGAGTAACATCATATCCCATGTCATGTTAGACTGAGCTGGGAGTTTGATTTATCTGTGTGGAACCATAAGGGTTTCCTGGTACTATTGGCTCACAAAACCCTAAGATCACTTGTTCCATTTATTCGTTAAAGCTTAATCAGCACAACAAGGTTTCACACCACAGCCCATATGTTGACAAAGCACGAAAAGCATAAAGATTGTTAGTTAATAAACAGAGAGGATCTTTATACAACCATAACAGAAACCTGGTCTTATCCTCAATTCACTTTACTATAAATACAGTATGTAGTCCTAAGTCTTCTGATGGGTCCAATACTTCAATTCTCTAATTTAAGTAATTCCTTTCCTCTGCAGAGGAGTAAGTTTTGTTGAGTGTGGCTTGACACAATTTATTAAAATTACATTTTAAATTTATTACAAAAAAAAGAAAACATTTCTTCCTAAAACAGCAGGACTAAGATTATAATACCTTTACTCATGATGGACAAATATCATCTATATTTTTAAGAGTTTTCAAAAAGACTTTGTTCCAGTTAATTGATTAAAAATAATCTTACTGGGGAAACCACTCATGATAATGTTTGCTGCTTGTTCTTAGTATCCCTGTGGGATTACCATGGCTACAATAGGACCTTTATGTACATCAAGGAGCCCGTAAAAGGCATTGTGGTTGGAAAGAAAAACATTTACATAGAAACACTGCAGATATTAAGAGTCAGTGTCCAGGTTATAGCTGAGGAACATGAGATCAAACAAGAGGAAACTCAGCAACAATATTTGTATTTCCACAGACCTGGGACACCTCTTCATGCCTAGCTTTGTGGTAGACAATAATGGATGATTATGGCACTTGCAAAAAGAATTTCTAGCTCACCACTGATTTTGTGCGTGTCTGGACTATAAAGAAAGCTGGGCCATGCTTGTCTCCTTCTCTTCACCATGCTCCTCTCCCACTCTTAACCCAGACAGTAGGGACAGGTTGCAAGGACCTCTGTGCCCTGAGGAAAATTGTAGGGCAGAACCTCTAGAGTGGGAGCCCAGAGGTTTGTGAAACACACTGGAAAAAAAAAAAAAAAAAAAAAACCTTNAAAGAAGAACAATAATCTCTGACATACTAGATACTCTGTCTCTGATACACTAGATACCCTGTGTTCTCAACAGGTAATTAGTGCATAGGACAGGAATGTGACCTTTACACACTCTAGCATGTAAAGATACAAATAACACATAAAAGAAATCTATGCACCTTCCCAAATTGAAGACATGAAGACAAATTCTACTAAAACACACCTACAGTCTTGGTGTATTTGATTTTCATTCTAACACCTGAGCTTATTCTTCAACTCCAATCCCCCTGAGATACATATTTTCCTTTCAAACTGCTTGAGATTCATATTTCTTCTTTCAGCTTCATGGGACTACTTTTATTCCTCCTGACCATAATATAAGAGGGACTGAAATATCTCTGCTGGATACTTGCCATTTAGAGTTACAGAAGAGAAATGGAGCAATATCAGCCCCTTTATTACACAATTTATGCACAAAAGTATTTTTTTTTTTTTTTAATGCAGTA
Organism: Thinocorus orbignyianus; assembly: GCA_013400375.1. Classification (NCBI taxonomy): domain Eukaryota; kingdom Metazoa; phylum Chordata; class Aves; order Ciconiiformes; family Thinocoridae; genus Thinocorus; species Thinocorus orbignyianus. The sequence goes on from VXBW01007106.1 coordinate 338,150, forward strand.
AAAAGTGCCTGCAGAATTGAGAAGATGAGACATTTTCAAGTGGCTAAGTTATGGAGAAGTTTCCATAGTCGTCCAGGTTTTTGACAAAAAAAGACAATACAGAATTTGCCTATCTTAATAGCTATTTTGTACTACTATGGGCACTGAAGTTTATAGCTTGCTCTGGGACTACTGAACAAGTACAGCTCTGAACAGGTACCACCGATACCATAGACAGCCACCTTTTAAGGCAAAGACTTATTAGAAAAATAGTATAACAGATTTCCTCCTTGGGTCACACAGCACTGGATTTCAGAAGAGCTGTTTCATAATAAGGAGTTGTGATAGCTGCTGGCAAGAATGTGTGGTCCCAAGTACTCAAGTTGGCCATATCAGTCAGGAAGAGAAGGAATTCCAGCAGGAAACATGCGGGTGTGTGGTCCTTTATCACTCACCCTGCTCAACTTCCATCACCATCCTATGAATCACGCAGTGCTTTCTGCCAATATAGTTGTGTTCTTAAGGGAGTATTAGGGAAAGGGCAAGCATTTTCAAACAAGCTTTCAAAATCCCCAACAGGCATACATGCCGGGTAACAGTGTCAGTACAGTAGTTCTATACTGGCAACAAGGAGTAAAACCCTATGAAAGGCAACCTTGAGGAACAATGATATTGATGACACTGAGTGATGACAGTGTTGACATTGATGTTCATCATTGATTTTGATCAGCCAGGGATACAATATTTAGGAAGGGGTTTGCAAACTTCCCAGGGCTTTAACGTGTATACTAAAATGTGACTACTGAAACACAGCTAAGACTCCCGGTAGCTAGATGATGTGACAATCATTTGCTGCAGTTGTTGAGAGAGATCACTGTGGACAGTGAGGAGCATATCAGCAATCATGACCTAATACATTTAGCAAGTTTCCCAAGGACTCCGGGAAATGGATATACTGACTGCTCTCCAGAGATTCTCCTGTAGGATTCCAAATTTGCAAGCATCATTTTTTTTTAACTCTCCCCAGACTCAGTGTTCTTCCCTACTAGTGCTACCTGTTCATTCAGAACTAATTCAAAAAGCCTGCAGGGCTCTGCTGCACCCAGACACACCAGTATGGTGTCCTGTAGACAACCCACCAAACCGTCACTGAAACAGAAGGCTGATGAAGGATACAGAACTTAAGACCCTTAAAAGGGTCACTATTTCTGAGGGCTGTAGATATAAGATACCACCTGCTATCTTACTCTCAATTGGAAGCTCTTGAACCATATTGTTGAGCTTTGGAAACAAAGGACAGGCAGAGAGTAGTCAATTTTCTGCTCTCCTGCAGTGTATGGCTTAGTCTTGGATCTACTGCTGCCATAGCAATCAAAGCATTTTGAGAACTTCCAAAAAATGAAAACAGGTCCTCTTAGCCCTTAAGCAAAACTCAAAACTATGGTTTCATCTCTAGCCCATCAGAGTATCTTGATTCAATTGCCAGAATCTTGCTGGACAAGTAGAGCTAGAATTTTCACCTAATGTAAAAAAATAGCTCTTTTCAGCAGGTTTAAGCATTCTAACATCCAAATATGAAATTTTTTTTGCTATGTTAAAGAAGACCATATGCATGGAACTCTCTTCCGTGTTAAGTTCTTCAAGTTCCACTAAGACTTTCCCAAGCAGAATCACATCAACTCAAATTTCACAGTCAAAAAAAGGGCAGGGTGAATTTCATTACCAATTACAATACCTTTGATGACTCCGTAGTTGTCACGGATAAAATCAGGTTAGGAAAAATAAGTTCATGTCTTTTGAACTGGAAAGTGCATAACAATTACTTACTAAACAATTAAAAATTATTAATTATACTACTGGATGTAGGCCTTGCAGGGTCTAAAGAATATGCGCTGCTTGCACTTGTATATGCTCATTAATCACAGTCTGTTACTGTAATTTTAATGAATGTTTATCTTATTTTCTTTGTATAATCCAATTACTTTTGTTTTTTTAACCATCGTCAGGGATCTCTTTGTCTGCGGCATTCTGCCAATCAGCCCCCTTTGGATGTGAACAATTCAATTCATTATCATTAAGTTTCTACTTTTAATCCCACTTCTGGGGGAACCATTGAAAGAAAATCCAGGAACAGAAGTCCTTGCACAGCAGGGGAATGAAATGTGTTCTGAACACCTGAGCAATTATGTGCAACAGTTCTCCAGACTGGTACACTAATGTCTTTCTAAACTTGTACCACATTAACAATTAGATCATCTGTCATTTCCATTTTGGTATTAAATTAATTGCAAATTGACTCTAGGATTGAGAAAAAAATCAAACTGCTGGAGTGAATCTAAGCATTTTGTGTTTGTTCATATTTTAGTTGGCGCATTGTACCTGTCCAAATTATTTGTGATGCAGATACTACAATACCAGTTGATTATGACAGCCCCTCATACCAAAGATGGAAAAAATCAACCCACTAGATTACCAGATTTAGTTAAAAATGAGTTTCTAGCACCTGCAGACTTTGTCATGAGACATACATATAACAACATACTTGGATTATAAGACGATTAAACAAAAAACAGCATGTCATTTACAGCAAGAGACTTAGGATGGTAAGGATTTAGTATAAATGCAAGTATGTAAAAGCATAAATAAAAATTTAAAAAGTATGTATTTTAGTAAATCAGAGACTTGAAGACAGCCATGATTCCCCATGTCAGAGTAAGCATGAGGCAGTTGAGAAACTAAAGAGTGTGACTGAGAATTCTTTGTTATCAGAGGTAAAGGGAGAATAGAACAGCAGCACCATCAGCATTGTAGGCTCAGATCCTGGATTCAAAACAGCAGCACTAACTTGTAGTTGCAAGCCATTAAATTATTTCTTCCAATCTCCTATGTGGTAATAGAGACTCAGTACAAGATGGGGGAAACTGTACAACTGAACCAAAAGATGCCAGGGAATGATGCAGAATTTTCTCTGCCTCTGTTAGTCTCGCTTCTGACTCCTCATCTCTTGGTGTTTTGCTACCTGAGTTGTCAAGGGTAAACTGCCTGTACTCATAGGTAGCAGGTTAGCAAAGGTACTTTTTATGTGAACTCTGGAAAGCAGCAAAGACAGTCTGGAGTTCCAACAGAAAGACCAGAAGCAGCAATTACAGAGTGAGACTGGGAGACATGTTACTGGAGTTTTCCAATGTTCAGCTAGCAAGAGGAGGAAGTTCTTAACCTGATGGGCTGATCTATGGGCCAGGTTTTGGACTCAAATTTCTTGGTCCCTCTGACTAACTTTCACCCACTGTGAAGAATGACAACATCAGTGCTTAGCAATTAGTTATCTGTACGAGTTGTTAACTCTAACAACTGTTGTCAGTTTTGTTGTCACACACAGCCAAGGACCCTTCCATCTCTCACGTCACTGGCTTCACCTGCAAGTAACACTTCCCAATATGTGCTAGCCATAGGCACTTTCCATAGTGAACATGCCCCATTTGACCGTTCCACCTCTTCCTTCTCTCGGGAATGAGGAAGGGCACTTCTTTGTTGATTTTTCCTAAAAACAAACAGAATCTGGTAAGTTAGGAGTTTCTCATTGCCAATAAATACCTCTTTAATTAAGGAGCTAATTTTCAAAACAATGCATAGGCCATGACTATTTTTTAATCCAAGCACGCCATTCCTTTCCATTGCAGAGTACAAACTCTTCTGTATTTCACTTAGTACAAAACTAATTCAGTGGAAGTTTCCTTATCAGGATGAGTTGTGCATGACAGGCAAGTCAACGGTCAGTGATCAGATAGAAACAAAGTGAACTGGTACCCTTAACCGGTTCAGAAACAAGTCTTTGTGAGATATACCTGTTTCAGCAACAAAGCTTGGTAGGTAGTTATTTTTGCAAACTATAGCTTCTACTAATTATGCAAAAGGTTTTAGGAAAGGCTACCTTTTAGGATTCATTCAAGCAGTTCCCCAAACACATCATAGCCACCAATTCAAGGCTTTCCATGATAAAGCTAGAGTCAGGTCAGATGCAAAAGAAATCATAAACAGGCTGCTCAGGGAATTGTTCTTGTGAGCATGACACTTCTATAAGGATAAACAAGCCAAGGCAGACATGAGTTGATTGCAGTTGTATGAATCTCAAAAAAAAAAAAAAA
>VXBW01007106.1:342311-375221 GCA_013400375.1 Thinocorus orbignyianus
TGCAGTGCAGCAAAAGGTATGCAACAGGGTAGAAAGACTGTTTTTATGACAGTTGTTTCTGCTGAAGAAACAAAAGAGGGGAAAAATAGGTATCGAGCTGTGATTTTTTGTGTAGCTACTCTCAGCTGGTCTACCTGGTGGCAACCTCCTAGTCCTTTCAGATCTATGGCTTCTAAAAGATGACTTTCAAGTTTCTTTCCAACTTTTGAAGTCTATCTTTACCTTTCTCTGTATAAGTAAAAGCCCCTCCATTTGGAAACATATCTTGTCCATTTTCTTCAAGTACGTCTTCTAAGGATATATATATAACCTAAAAAAAGAAATCATCTCTCCCCCACAAACCTGAAGCTTACTGCTACAGGATATTTTACATTTCAAAAGTCTATGTGAGTTAAAATGCAATTAGACAGCTTCATGGGAAAAGAGGTTCATCAAGGGCTATTAAATGCAGCAGCTCAGCTTTCCTTTGGAAATTGGAAGTAGAAATGGGCAACAGTTCCTGCACACTTCATTCTCTTTTACTTTCTTCTTAAGTGCTGCTCCCAGATAATATCAGATGGGAGCTTGTGATGCTAATGGACAACTGAGCTGATCCAAATGAACGGCTGCAATTATTGTGGTAAAATTGACTTGATATTGTCAGTAAATATAATGCATTTTTCCTATTAGTGAAAGATTCTTAAGCACAGTGTCTTTTTTCTCTCTGTTTTTAGAAACATATTCAGTAGGGTCTTTCTGTTTCTGCTATTGCAAGGTAAATTGGTTTAACTCCACCTGAAAATAACAAGAATTTTTCTGAGTGACTCTCCTGGTTTCATTTCAGCGAGAGGCCCATGAAAAAAGAAAAATAATCTGGTATGTCTTTAAAATTAACATATTTATGACCTCACTAAAAGACAGAGTTACAGTAGTCTGAGTGTTCAAACTGCATATTTATATTTTTGGAGATTTTTGATAATTCTCTTTAGGTTTATCCTTAAATATTTTAATCTTGAGGAATTCATAATCAACAAGGTAAGTTGTCAAAAAAGTCTCGATTATTTTAATATTTCACTTCAAGCTGTGTTTCAAAAATCATGCTATATCAATGTAGTTGTGAGGGAAGGAATATAAAAAAAGAAGTCAAGCTGGGGAAAAAAAAAAGTTTGTCATTCGTGAACCTTTGCAAATGTTTGTATCTTAGCCCATGTGTTCTTTAGCTTTTCCAGATTCCTTAATATACAAGATTTTCTGTGGTGCGTTGCAGAAACAGATGATCATGCAGTATTTGAAGACAGCAGCTAGCCCGATACTGATGGCCAGATGTGGTATAACCTTGGATGGGATTGATGGGATTTCAGAACAGCTTTTGACCTCACTGAAATCAGGTCAGGGAAGGCCAGGTGAAAACAAAAGAGGAGCCCTGCATAAAGAGAGTTGAAAAGGTCTATTTGTGAAGGTAATTGCATGAAACCAGGGTTAGGAAGTAGCTGAGCAAAGTAAGGCATGACTTAATACAGAACATGTGTGTATGAGGAGAGGTACAAGTAAGGGTACAGAAATGCATTAAGATTGCTTGAAAGTATAAACAAAGTAGATGATAAAAGAAAACTGCCTACAGCAATGTGTAGGAACCTTCACAAGGTCTTTGGGAAAGGTTCTTATGCTGAAGACAGTGTTGCAACGAGTAGCACTACTGACAAGAAGGAGAACAAACAGTAAGTTTCATGGTGGGAAAAGAGTGAAATCAAGGTGCCTCAGTGTCCTGCAAAAAGATCAGTACTGCTCATTTGTATTCTAATGATTTGTAAAAGAAGGGAAGCACGATACCATGAAGTTATTTCAGGTTTATCCTCACAATGATCTCTGAACTTGAATATTTGGAACAAGTTAATCCAGTAAAGTGATCAGGAACAATGAACTAGAACATGAAAATCAGCCTTAATGAGTACAATATAATTTACATTACAGAAAAAGATAACTAATTTTATGCTGACACATTCTTAATTAATTATACCAGGACAAGAAAGGATTCATTTTACTTTGAGTAATTTGAGGAGATCTTAGCTCAGAGATCAGTAATGCCTAGGTGTACATTTGAATAGGGCAGGAAAATACCAAAATTTTAGAGTGTTTTGATATACTCTGAAGATTGCTCTCACCAATAATGGTATGCTTAACTTTATCATGCATGAAAGTAAAGATGTAGTAGAATTAGAAGGTTGGAGAACTTCATCCTGTTTCTTTAGAAGCAAGTTTGAAGATTAAAAAAAAAAAGGCCATTGAGAACTTCAAGGACTTAATCTGCAAGACAGAAAGAGTAATATTTAATCTGCAGGAAAAGTGGAAGTGCTGAAAGTGAAAACAGACTTGGAATGAAACCTCCAGTAAAGGCAAAGCATTGACAGAAAATACTGAGTGCCAGGAAGAGACAGCATGAAATGCCTTCGGCTGACTTACAGGAAATAGGATCGTTTTTTTAACAAATGATCTTTTATTGAAAATGTTCTTTTATTGAAACGTTTTTTTATTGAAAAAAATTTAGCTTTCATAAAAAAAATCTAATATGAGTAAGTATGAAAGGAATGAATACATTTGAACATTGTAATGGATACAGAGCCATCTACAGCCAGCTATCAGAGTTGGAAATGGCATATACTTAGCTGAATAAATCTCTAAAGAGATAAAATTTCATAGAATGTAAGTCTACTGAGAGGAGCTTAGTGCAAAGAAAAATACGACTAAAACCAAGCAAGTAGTAGTAGATTTGTGTTTTAAATTGAAGATGTGAGTGTGGAAGGATATGACTGGAGAATTCTGAGAAAATGGAGGGTATGGTCATGAAAATCAAAGACAAATGCTCTCAGATTTTAAAGCATTGATATGTCTACAAACCTTTGAATCCTTTCTACACATAGAACCACAACTAAGAAACCACCCTGGAGAGCAGATGGGGGCAAATGTTTCACTATCTGTCATAGTTTGCTTTATGGTAGAGAAGGAAATGCATTATATTAAGGACTTTCTTAAAGCAGGAAATACAAACTGACTTCTTAAATGTAAAGAAGAAACAAAACAGGACAAATATCCTCACAAAAATAAGACACACAGAAAACTAATCCAAAGTACAATCTGAGTCATAATCTAACTGCTTAGTGGTCTGGCCAGCATTCGGAGCCAAGACATCAAAAATAAACAATATTTGTGGAGACTGAATACTCCACTGCTGTATAAAAGGATTGTGCTTTTATTTTTGCTCTTTTTTTTTCTTTTTCTTTTTTTTTTTTTTTCCTAAAAAAAAAAAAGGGGGGGAAGAGAAAGTGATGAAAATCAATGAGATAAGAAAATATTTATCACCAGGTCAATGGTGGGAGGTAGACCAGAATAAAGTTTCTCACCTTTAGGAAAAAAGAATAAGAAAAAGAAAGCAAACAAGAAAAGCAAGAGAGAACAAAAAATTTTACACAAACAAATTGGATCTGAAGAAAATCCATTTCTGACTTGTATAGGGAGTTTCTGTACTAGTGAATGGGGTTTCTCCTTGCAGATTTAAGTTAACCAGAAAAACTAGGCAGGGCTGACTTCTTTTGTTTTGGCTGCTTAATCCAAAGAGAGAAGTAAGGCAGGTTTTTCATTAAAACAAACAAATAAACAACCAAATAAAGCATAGATTAATGCAAATAATGTAATAAAGCATGCTTTTAAAGAATGGGTGGGGCTGAACATTTGTAGGAGGAGCAGAATAACTATTATTAAAATACATTTAATCCTCAAAATTTTTTAAACACTTATTTCAATAAACACATATATATTAACCACCACCTTAAAATTTTGCCACACTCTTCTCAGAAACTTTCTCTAGGAAGATAAGAGGCATGGCTTCACTGAACTCGTACTGGGTAATCTTCTGTAGTTGGTTGCTTTGGGATTCCCTTTTCGATGACACATATCCCACAGCACTTCTGACAAATGCTGAAAATTGCAATGAGAAAACTTATCAAAAAGTATAGAGGCTGAAAGTTGTATGAGGATATTGGGGTTTTTAGCTGTGTTTTGGGAAAGAAATAAACGTAGTCTAAAAAAAATTAACATAAATAGATTGTTTAAAAATTAAATAATTACTCTATACCATTATGGTTGTGAAAATTTGCTGATCAGGCTTCATGCCTGTCACAAAAAGAAAACTGAATGCACTTAGCTGAAGTAAGTGAGGGAGATGTAGGAAGGGAATTCTTTCCACCTTTCACAAAAAAAAAAAAAAAAAAAAAAAAAANNNAAAAAAAAAAAGGTTTTATAAAATATTTCACAGGCAATACCCCAGTGATCTTCAGCTACACTCTCCAAAACATTTTCTGCTGGTGGTGCTGGGGAGAGAGGCTCCAACTCGGGGTAAATGCTTGGATTCCCATCTCTTTTGGATGTTAGAGACTAGAATAGTAGCCATGATGGTACTTGGTACAATAATCTTTACATGTATGTAAGTTCAGAATGATAAACTTGTATCTTCATTATTAGCAATGCAGACTATGCATTGCTCCACGGTGTAAGGGAGTGTCCCCTAGAAGGGAACACATGAACACATACAGAAGTATTACACACAGAAAAGATGGATACTGATAATGAGGAAGGTATTCTATCATAGAATACTACAGAAAACAGACAGAAGAGGGACAGCTGCACAGAGGTATGGATTTTTTCGTGCCAGATACTAAACCTTCCTTAAAGATGTATCTGGTCCTTGCTTGAGTTACTGAGTCTAATTACAGAATAAAGTGTCTAAGTAATAGACAGAATCTGGCCCATAATTATTTTAATAAAACATGCATATATTATAGTGTCTCACATATTCTTTCAGCCTGTTACTTTTGTACCAAACACTGCTTCCATGTCATTTCATTTAATTAATTAGTATTGTTTTCAGGAATTGGAGTGGGCCATTTAAATAGTTTCTTCCTCTGCAGGCTTTCCTACCCTCAGTACTATTTAAAATCCAAACACCAGGTTTTGACTCTCTTCCAAGATTCACTATTTGACACCCTGGATATATCAACAGCTCACATGGGTATTTCTTCAAAGAACATCAGAAAAAATGTAGGCTCAGGATCATGTCAATAAGAATCTAAATTATTTGTTTATTCAAATAACCACTATATTTACTTGCAAATCCAAGATAAAACTAGAACTTTAAAGTATAAATGCCTTTAAAAAAGAATACCAAAAAAAAAAAAAATCAAAGCAAAAAGAAGGTGCAAAATACAGGTAGAATTGTAATATTTTAAATACTTTTTTATTTTAGTAATAGAAATTAATCAAATTAATAAAAAATTTCAGTTCAGCTGTATGATTTCAATCTCTACCTTGGCTCCTTTCATCAATTTAAAAATTGAAAGGTATTAAGAAATTACTTTTCCTTATTATTAAACTAAGAAACAATTGTTTCACTAAGGTAATATATAGTGTCTCCCTGATGAATTTGATTCTCCCTCTCGCGGAAGCTAATTTCCACTTCACTTGCTTTAAACATAATCATAGAATCATAGAATCATCCAGGCTGGAAGGGATCTCCAAAGGTCATCTAATCCAACCTCCCTGCAGTTGCAGGGACACCTTTAACTAGACCAGGTTGCCCAGGACCTCATCAAGCCTCACCTTGAATATCTCCAAGGGAAGGAGCCTCAACCACCTACCTCCCTGGGCAACCTGTTCCAGTGTTCCACCATCCTCAGAGTAAAGAACTTTTTCCTAATATCCAATCTAAGTCTACTCTTCTCCAACTTAAAGCCATTGCCCCTTGTCCTATCAGTGCAGGCCTTTGTAAACAGACTCTCCTCAGCCTTCCTGTAGGCTCCTTTCAGGTACTGAAAGGCTGCTATGAGGTCTCATTGGAGCCTCCTCTTCTCCAGGCTGAACAACCCCAGCTCCCTATCTCTGCTATGTTCGTAGCAGAGGTGCTCCAGCCCCCCGATCATCTTTGTGGCACTCCTACAGATCCACAAGGATATGTCACAAAAAAAAATATATAGAAGGGCCTCTTACAGACTGGTGCCAGGAGACACAGAGCAGGACTGCAGTTAAGATTTGCTTTTGTATTTCTATCAGTCAGCAAAAATAACAAGCACAATAAAACATACACTGTATCTTGTTGTAGTAGTAAACAGTGAAGTGATTTTCAACTGCTTTTTATTAATGGCCTAAGCAAATATCTTTTCAAATTTCCATTCTGTATACCACTTGGTACTTCAAGACAATATTAAAAACCTACTTATGCAAGAGAGGACACACTTCAGGGAGGACACACTTTGGGAGGTAGATTAAGAAAGGGTTTCTCAAACCATTTTCAGATGGGGATTCAAGCTGGGGCACAGACTTTTTCCGAAAAGGAAAGAAAGGAGTAAGATCTATTTCATGGTCCCGGACCTTTAGGCAGTCAGGAAAGTGGAACAGAAATTGTGTCCTCTTCCTTCTTCATCACTGGGATGCTTTGGGTTGTTGTGAGCAGGTTTAAAAGTATTGAAGATGGTTTCACTAGCCTGAAAGACAAACTGAAAGGAAATATTTTTCTTATATTCAACTTTTCTCTCACTTTCTATACTAGTAGTTGATGTTTTGCTCTCACTTCCTCAACATATCCCTTGATTGTGGCTTCACTGTTCTGTTGCTTGCCAGCAATTCACAGTTGTTTCTGTGGGAGTCTATTAATGCTCTCGTGGAAGTCAATACAAGGAAACAAACCTTTAAAACCTTCTATTATAATAAAGACATGAAGCTTCTGACATGTAAATTTGCCCTATTTGCCATTTTTATCTGCTTGTTGATTTTTTTTCTTTTTTTTTGTTTTTTTTTTGCATTCCTCTGAGCTACCCCAATTTCTCATTCTATTTCTAATAATGAAGTGATCAGAAAAGGATGCAATGTTACAGATTAAGTCACCTGAAATGGACAGGCAATAAAGGCCTCTAAGCATACAATTCAAAACTGTGTTAAACCGTTGTTGTCTCCTTATTGAAAATTTTTCAGTTTTCTGCTTTCTACTCACTACATATTTATATAAAGTTTGGATTACTTTTTAAGGTGGATTGCTTTGCTCTTGCACTTGTTACATCATGAGTGTATTGATAATATAAGGGTGATGTAAAACGATTTTACTCCACCTTCTCTCTAGTATCTGAGGGGTATTTTTCAGTTTGCTTCTCTATATGTACCATCAACGTGCTTTTCAGTCATTTTGCATAGGCAATTCTATATGAATTCTGTTCAAATAGAGTATTAAATAGAACTGAGTTTAGCATCAAGTTACTGTTTGTAAAATTTGGAAAAATTTACCAGAAAAATTCTCTACATAACCCACTATTATTTTCAGATTTAAATAACTCATGGTTTGGGCATTGTGAATTTACGGCTCTTCTCCATAAGCATACTGAATCTTAACTTACATGAACTCGTTTATGGTAGTACAAAGCAGCTCTGTTATGGGAAGATCTGACTGGGTTTTACTTGTTGCTACAGACAACATAGTACCTGCAGTGCAGACAGAGCACTAAATGTGCTTTGTGATGCTGAGGACATCAGTTTGAACAGCTAATTTTCAGTATTCTTCTAAAGACTGCTCAAAAGCACGGATTCCATGGTCCATGGATTTGGGAGGGGGGGAAGACAAAAAGAACCATTAATGAGTATTTTCTCCATCTTCAGTGATTTTTTTGCCTTTAATTTTCAATTTAGGGATTTTAGTTTTTTTCCCCCCAGTATCTCCAGAAATTACGATTTTTGTTAAATTTCAAGGAGGCCATTAATCTGTTTACTCTTTTCCAAGTTCTCATGCATTTTAGCTTCTGTGCAATGTATCTCTATCTTTCAGCATTCAAAAATACTTCTCCACCAAAAAGAGTAACAGCAATGTTCAAAGTAATTTGATAAAAGTTCTACATATATATAAAAAAATCTTATTGTTATCTCACATTCCTAACTCACTAATACAAATTTCAGCGACTCCGATCTGATCAGACAATAGATTCATTGTTAATAACATCTTTGTCAAATATTGAAGCCATTTATGGTTATAGCTATGCAGAGTTTTGGAAAATTTAACATTTTCCCCACAACCAAATTGAAAATATTTAGTATTTTGAAACTCAAAGATGTACATTCATATACATATGTGTAGCTTTATACATATTATATGCAAATGTAATTATATTTGTACTGGACTGGACTTGAAGAGAGTGCTAGTGACTGAGAATAATTTTAACTTTTTCATTTTAGACATGGTCTTGTTTTGCAACTTTTAGAAGGTCGTTATTAGAACCATAGAATCATAGAATGGTTAGAGTCAGAAGAGCCCTTAGAGATCATTGAGTTCCAGCCCCAATGCCACAGGCAGGTATATTATTATTTTTCCCAGTCTTCAGATAGATTTGTAATTCTACCAAATACCATTACAAGCAACAGCAATAGGACCACTGTTCAATGACAGGTCCAGCTCAACAGAGCAAAAGAAGTGAACGATTTCTAGCAAAGTGGTAAGATATTACTTGCTGTTGACTGACCTTTCCCTAATTGTGTATGTTTTACAAATAAACCACAGCAACAAGGGAGGTAGGAAGGCCCCTCTTCTGCATCCTTACAAAATGAGTTTCTTTTTAAAGTGAAACAGCATTATTGATCAAAGCAAAGGGTAACACCATATGCAAAGAAGAAACAGCTGGCAGTCACCTTTCTGTCACTCACTTACACTCTTGCACACAGACCCACACTTATTAAAAACAGGTCAGATCAGATTCCAGGTTCACCCTGCAAAATTAATGACAACCTCGCAATAAAGTAACAGCATGAATTTGAGCCTTGTAATACAACGTGATTACTAGCATTTTTATTAGCTGGGTTTGAGCAGCAGGCAAGGCCGGCTGGTATTTGACACACAAACAGGGATGTTACCAGGTGCGCTGCTCTAAAGTGTCACATCAAAGTAGCAGCCCTGCTGGCTTGGTTTACACCTGAGCCAATTAGCCTGGGAGATCAGACAAGGCTGAAAAAGAATACGTCTTCTTATTTTTGTGCTGGAGAGAATCACTTGATCCCAGGTAAGACGATACAAGGAGAACAATAGTAGATAAAGTATGGCAAAGGAGGAAGGGGGCTCGAGACAGGGGAATCGGTGAGAGGCTGTGATAAGAGGACTATCATCAAATAAAAAGCAAAGTGGAAAGCAAAAGTGCCATATGCCTGTCCCTCCCTCAGTGTGTTTGTCAGTCTTTTATTGGCAACAAAGGGGCTAATTGAAATGAAACAATCTCCAGTCTGTTCACTGGCACATCAAATATGCTGTAAGATCTGCTGGTTCTTGCTCCTCCTGAATTATTGAAGAATCATGGCTTCTAGAGAGGAAAAAAAATAAAAAGAAAAAATAAAATAAAAAATAGTGTTGAGGGATCTTCAAAATACCCCGGTTTTATTCAGGATTGGATTTGGTATTTTAAGTGCTCTCTTGTGGCTTTCACAGACTTCATTTAGAGTAATGCAATAGCAAACCTGTAAGAAAGATGTAAAAGTTTAAACTGCAGTAGTGAACTGGGATACCCATATTACAAGTTCAGTTTTTAAACCTGAGACTTCAGATACTTTGAAACATCTTTAGTGTGACAAACCCCATCTTTTAATGCAGGGACACAGATTTTCAGCTGTGAGTTTTACCTTCTTGCTTTGTTTTACATATGAAAATAGTTTAAGAAAACAGAAAGGAAAACTATTTCAAGGTTGCAAAAAGTATGATTTTTTCAACCAGTTTATTTGGCAGTGACATTCTCGTCACATAAGCATGAAGAGCAAATGCTGATGTATAATAAGGCAGACTTAAGAAGATTCAACTTTAAATGCTGAATTAAATAAAAACTGACCTGTCTAAAGCTGAAAAGCCGACATAATTGAAAGAGGTGTTTGTAAATGCTATGTTTTAGTATTCTTCAAGCTACATTTTAAATTTTCTGCAAATTATTCAGAAATCAGATGAAAAAAAAAAAAACCAACAACCAACCAACAGAAAATACCAGAACTCTTTTATACGGGGTAGAACTAGGAAACTGTTAATTAAATAAAAATTGATCTTTGTAGTGTATGAATTGCAGGTAAAGTACTTTACTTTCTTGAAAGCCATCCACCTGAGTAGATCACCACATTTATTAAAAAAATATCTTCTTTCCAGCATAGATTTTCAATATTTGACTTTAGGTATTATTGAGAACAATTGAAGTAATCAAAATTCCAGATTGAATGATTCTGTAAAAGAGGGCTGGAAAAGAAGTAAAGCAACTCCTTACCCCACAGTAAGAGTGGCAGATGAGCGTCTTTCATAAAGTGGAAGCATTTCTAGTTGGACAGTCTCTTTGTCAATCAGAGGGAGACGACTTCAAAGAGCTGAGACCACATCAGCCATGTGGCAAAAGGATGTGCTAGCTCTAGAGGCTGACAACATTTTCAGTAGTCACTCTTATCTCACCTTCAAAAAGGATGGGTCGTTCTGCCCTCAAGAGCGGATGGGTGAAAAGAAACAGCCTAATTACTGCTGGGGCGGAAAAGCTGTGCAGTCTGATCTTTTTCTTAGACTGTTGGTGTTTTCCAGAAAACACCAGAGGTTTGATAACCCTCTCTCCATTCTTTCCCAAGTAACCTGAAGAGCAGCAACAGTTCCTCAGGACTCCCTGGGAAGGGTGGTGTCTATAGCCCTTTCCTGAGATTTGAATTCTCAAGCTCTCTGACTGGTGGAAAGCTTTATAAAAGATGAGATCTCACCATAACCAGGACACAGCATGAGCAAATTACTTTGATTATGATCGTATCTCACAAGTGTCTAATTTCTGTACCCTGCATTGCTTGGACTAGAGATATGTGGAATAGAAAACTCCACAAAATCAACCTCAAACACCAGGAAAATTGTCAGTATACCATGTACCTAAAGCAACACAGGTGAGACTTTTCCTTCTCAATCCTTGTGAGTGTGTGCTCTTCCACTATAGTTATATACATGGAAGTTCACGTAACTCAGAGATTTCGTGACCCACTACAAAATAAATGAGGAGGTTTTATATTGTGCGCAGGAGCTTAGCTTTGACACAGGCAACTGTCCCTCGACTTAATAGACCTGAAGCCTTTTCAGGAAGGGTTCTAGATCTTTAAGGTTTGTTTCCTCCTTTTAGCTTCTCTGTCCAGAAGCACAGATATGTTCTCAGATTACATATTATGGAAGGCTAAATCTAAGGCATGTTCTCTAGATGCCCTAATGACTGCCATTACACAAAATACATTGTGTAAGAAATCTGAATTCACATTCATTTAATAGCAGCCAACTGATACCAGTTTAATCAAGAATTTAATCCGTTTGTCTAGTATATAGAACTGATTGTGGTGGTGTGCTCCTCTGTGCCTGACACTGATTACATATAGGTGTATAATCATTTCGCTTCTCCTTTTACTGCTTGCAGTCTGTAAAAAGACTTATGTATTTGCAAATTCTTGCATAGAAGTCTTTGAAAATAATTTATTATAATATTGACTTGAAGTCCTGAAAATGCAGTAAAAAATTACAAGGATAATTTTTTTTTTTTCTTCACAACATTTTAAAGTATATTTATTTCCCAAAATTTAGATTTTGGAAATGTTTGGGACTGTTTGGACTTCTCTGCCAACACATGAATATGTACGCTTATCTTCCTCCAGTAATTTTTCATTCATTGGCCAGAGTCACCCAAATATTACAGAGGAGTAGATTTGATAGAGAGAATAACTCCTACAAGTCTTGTCAAAATAGACCTTGGTAGATATTTATTATGTCCTCATTGAAGACAAGGCTCACGTGGAGAGAATCCACACAGAAGGAAACCTGGTAAAACTCCCACTGTGGGAAAATTTCAATCACATTTTCCATAAGAGACTGCACCTTCTTAAATGCCAGCTTCATCAATCTTTGGTATGAATCCATAAAAATGAGTGTCCATGCTTTTTATGCACAGAGAAATACTTCCATCTTTTTTTTTTATCCTCCAGGTTGTTACTAAATTTCCCTCTGTTCTTTTAGCTTTTTTCATTGCATATAAAAGAGCAGAGAGAGAGAAAGAGTCATGGGGAAAAACAAATTATGAAAAAAAGGAGTGTGTCTTCCAAGTATATTTTAGAATCTGAACTGGAAAAATTTCATTGGTAAATATAGAAATTTTTAACAATTTTAACAGTTTGTGATTTTTAATTTGTTATCCAAAAAATATCCAGGCATCTTCATTTTTCTTATTTGCTTCAACATTGTTCCAGTAACACTACATTTCTATAGCATGCAATTCCCCTTTCTGCAAGCAGCCTGCTCCATGCTACTGAAATAGTTTAATTTCTTAGTGCTGAAGATTAGTTTTTCCAGTTATTACCACTATGTTAAAATGGACTTGTTTCTGATTGCTGAAAGTTGTGATGTTTTAAATCAGTTCACTTTAGCCACTTCATTGATAAAGACATGTAGCTATGTAATATATGTGTGTCAACATCTGGTATAGGAATTTTTTTTTAATTAAAAACAAAATAAAATACGTATTGTACTACTGCTCAAGTAGTTTGTTTTTTTCAATATAGTCTAAATGAAGAGAGAATGTAAACAGCAAGATCGGGTTGGCTGGAGTCGGAACCCTCCCAAGAAATCAATTAATGCTCCTCTACTCCCCTTAATGCTTTTAAATTAGATTAACATAATGTTGACCCTCCTTTAATAAAGCCTATTTTTACCCTGTGGTATGCATCTAGATACTAATATCAAAGAAACAAGCCTGACAAAGGGAGGATAAAACTTACCAGTAGGCCTTGGTTCCCTGCTATTAGGATAATTGCTCAGGCTGTAGAGATGCTAAATTATGCTAAATATGCAAACTTTCTTTTTTCTTTTTTCTTTCTTCTTTTTTGGGGGGTTTTTTGTTGTTTGGTTTTTTTTTGTTGTTGTTTTTTTTTTTTTTTTTTAATACTGACTGTGTATGGAAAGAATTCACTGGCAGAGACTTTTGTGTTTTCTCTGACTGTTCCATTTTAAAGAACTCAAAGTTGGAACTAAATAACAAACAGTATGTTTTCAATAGGAAAAAACGCTACATGCAGCCAGTTCTCTATTGTAACTATTTCTAAACTGTCATATTTCAACTGACACCAAAAAACCTCAGAAGTTGGAATAACATGAAGGCGGCCCAACAAACAGCTGAAACTGCCTCGTATATGTGTATGACTAAGATGTTTATAATATGTAAGGTGAAAAATATAATGGACTTGATTTCTGAAAACAATGTGCTGTGATTTGGAAAAAAGGCAAAATAGAAGTGAAGTCATAAGTCCAGGAATTCAAGAATTGAAGTATTGCTAACACTATTTGATCATCTCCACAATCGTGTAAACAAAACAGGAATTTCTTCACCTGCTATGTGACTGCATATTGCAAAAGCTTTTCCCTAGAAACATTCTTTCATTACAAACTAAGACTGTTCACTTCACTGAACTTGTGAGTGTGCCGTACCAGAGTCCCTGCCACTGCCTTTCTGTGGAGATTTTTTCCCCTAGTATAAACATGCTCTCTTAGTGCTAACTCATTTATGATGGTCAGAAGGTTGTGGTGGAAAATCTACCTTCTCCTCACTTATCTGAATAGGGGAATAGGGAGAATGTAAAAGTTCTAGCCACAAGCTTCTTCTCATATTTTCAAAAATCTGGTAAAAGAGCTAAGTGATATTTTTCAGTGGTAACTTAGAGTGCAGGGTGATTATCACCTGTGCAGTACAGACTTACGTACACAGAAAGCTTAGTTTTCTTCTCACTGTTCTTTTATTGACTGGAAATCTGGTTCATAGGGACAAATTAGCTTTTCCAGTGAAAAGTCAAGAAATGGAAAAATGTATTGGTGGTAATGTAATTATGCATATTCAGCTTAAATTAGGTTGATGGGGTTTTTTTTTCACATCACTGAAAAGACAGTTCAAAATGGTGGCTTTGAACAGATGTTTCTAGCCACTTTCACACACCTTTAAAAATAACTGGCTGGTAGGCAGCCTCAAGCTATTTGTCATACTAAAGAGGCTGATGAAAGGGACCACGAAGCAGTAGAGCTCCCCGGAATTTCTCTAATGGCTTTCAGAGAGTTCCCGCTATTTACACTAGTACTGGCTGCCTGGTGAGACAAAGATATAGGACCATTAACCCCATATACTCCCAGCCTGGATTCATCTTGTCAAACTTTGAACTGGTAATGTTGGGGCCTCAGTTAGGAATCTCATCAACAGTGTTTCTCTACAGTCAACAGACAAACTTCCTTACCCTTTGGAAAATTAATCACATCTTAAGTGGGCTCAAACACTTCTGGAAGAATCAGTCCTTTCTCCCTGAGGCAGGGTAGCCAAGGACCCTGGGCTGTGTTCATGACTTATTGCCTAAAGACAGGACTGCCTTCTCCTGCCACCTTGGGAGTACATCAGCCTGCAGCCTCTCTGGTATTGGGAGTACATCAGCCTGCAGCCTCTCTGGTGCGGTGTACTGCTCTCCTTCTCTTTTTCTTTGCTGACTTCAACCTGAGTTTCCTTCCTCTCTGAAACTTCATGTTTTCTCCCATGCTGGAAGATTCTCTCCATGACCATAGTATCACCTGTTCTTCAAAAACCTCCCCTTTATTGCTGTTTCAGTCCAGCTTTATTTTGTACGTTAGTAGCATTTTCAACCACAGGCAGATCCCTTCAGGTCAACACCGACTGTTCCCTGTTGGATGCTGCTGTCACCTGCCCAATGAGTAGTGTGCTTGGACCTTCTACACTGTTCTTTGGAGCTCCAGGCTATCTCCAATAACTAGGTCTGGGAACTTCCAGGGATGTTTAATTGCTGAATGTGACATGCTGGGCTGTTGTATTCATTATCTGGCTTTCTTCCTCTGTGTGCAGTGGTTATAAGAACATGCTGTCCATTTCTAAATTCATGACAATATAATGACAATATAAAGACTGCTGCCCTGTACTGCCTGTGGCATATCTGCATTGGCACACCCTGACTAGAAGCCTATTAGCTCCTTGTACCGTTACTTATGACCCACTGAGTTAACTTGACAACAATAGTCAATGTTGTTTGTAAAAAGTGTATGAGAATTATTCAAATGGAATGTCAAATAGTGTCTCAATAAACATCCTACATTTCTTCCTTAAACAATCCATGAAAGATGGTATGATGAAACGATATTAGGTATGTATATTTTAAATAGTCATACATAAACTTATTTACATCAGGCTCTGAACACAACCACGGGATGATTTTTAATTTATTTGGGTTTTGGTTTGTGGTTGTGTTTTTTTTCCAATTGTTTCTAGCAGCTGGAGTAAGCTAGGAAAAACAAAGCTGAAAAGGAAACAAATCATTTATTTCTAGATTGGAACCAGACAGTATATGAGAGGAGGGCAGAGGGACTAGGAGAGGAAACTCATCAGCTCCCTCACTTAGGGCCAAGAGTAATCTTCACTTGTAAAATGGCATCACTCTATGTCAGTAATTGCTTAGGATCTCTCAGCAGACAAATGGCATACATTCAGGTATGCTATGGAAAAAATAAAGGATTTCCATTACACCTGCTGATACAATATTTTAGCCCCATTTTAAAAATTTATGAAAAACACAAAAGATTTAGCTAAACCACTTCCTTTGCCGCAAGAACTAAAGGACATGTCCTGATGTCCTTGAATCTTGGTCTTCCCTTTAGGATTTTCTGTGTTACAGAGTGAAATGTGGTGAACACAGTCACTAATGCACTTGACTTCCTTATTCCCCTCTGGAACATATTTTACTTCAACAGATGTTTTCAAAATAATTAAATGGTGGTGAGCATGCATTATTGACAATGTCTGATGCCAGACTAATGCACTCCACATTTAAACATTTGTCACCAGCAGGGCTGTGTGTTCAGGAATGTTGTGCTCTTTATAAATAACTTCTCTAAAGTATCTGGACTGTGAATGTGAAAAAATAGAGAAATTATGATATCTGCTAAATATTAATAAACCATGAATAAAATTGTACCAGCCTCCATTCTGTAACCACTGTAACTGAAGTTTGACTATTATCATTTGTACGTTGCTTTTTAAAGTAGAAAGTAATGCACCTCAAGGATTCTGTCTGGAGCCACTATGAATGGAGGTATTTACCCCTTGAACTGTGAAAGAACAATTATATTTTTGTGAAAAACTATAAAAATGGCTTCTAAAATTTTCTGTTAAAATTAAATGCTAAATATAGATGGGAAATCTATGGCTGATACCAAGTAAACAGTATTAGATCTTGTCCACGTACCTATATGCTGTGTAGAGCTTTTATCTTTCTGTTATACTTAGAAGGAAAAAAAAGGGAAAAGAAAATGAAAATTATCCAGCCTTTCGGTTGCATTATTATTTTCTCTAAATATTCAGAAAATATCACTACTGTAATGTAATAAAATTATATTAGGTGTCCAAGCTAAAATAAAGTGAAGTTAGACTTTTTCTCTTATTAGGATTTAATGATATTATTATAATTAAGCTTCTCATTAATTTTTTCATGCTTTATTTTGAGTTACTGTCCCCTGCAGATTTGAAATGAAATGATCATATAATTACAGCAGTCCATTTTTAAATGAGGATATTTGGAATGTAGGTTTGCACCTAGGGTTTTCTGAAATTATAAATCATGAGTAGAATTACAAGATTCCTCATTTCTGTTGAACCTCATAATTAGAAAGGAGTGCAGAAAGAATGTTATACTTAAAATTCATGGATAAAAGTGTCTGATGCCCAAGTAGAGGCATAATGAGAGTGAATATGTATTTGTAGATACGAACAGGAGCATTAAGCACATCTAGTACTGATACTTTCTGCATTTAATAATACAAAAGTTAAATACTCAAAATTATCAAGTCTCCCATCCTTGTCATTTCTCTAAATGGAATTCAGAAACTGAAGCTATAATATACTTGGGATCATTTAATTTTTCAGTGGCCTTTATATCATTGTGATTCTGCTGAAGTAAATATGCGAGAACAGAACAGTGTTTTAAAAGTAAGATTCCAAAGAAATAATTTAATAATATTTGCCAATAATTATTATGTAAGCCTAATAGATAACAGATGATGCATTTTTCTGTTGGACATATATATTCAAGTATTGTATCCCTGTACGTACACACTATGAATTACTCAGAAACAGAAGAAATTAAAAATTAAGCACTTGAATAAAGTAAATCAACCATATATTCTGCCTCAGATGACACTAATAGCAAGAAAAAAAAATCTTCCTGAAAAACTGTGCAAAACAAGAGGCAAATGTCAATTCTCAAGGGTAAAAACAATGTCTTTGCATGACATTCCTGAAGAAAAAAAGTCAGTGTTGGAAGAAAGTGTTCAAAGCATCATCATCATCATAACAAGTAGCAGAGTAGATTAATGTTCCCTAATTAAAAAGTAGGCTATATTAAATTCACACAGTCCATAGTACATCACAGTCAGTACCTAATTTATATAGAAACCTATGGCAAAATTATAATTAGTATCAACTAATACAGAAAAGGTCTGTAAAGTGACAGGAGTGCAAGTCACCACTTTCTTTTCCAGCCACCTCTGAAAATATTAGCAGTGCTCATGCATGAAGAAAATTCAAAGAAGGTTCTTTCCCTAAGAGACAGACTAAGTCAGCTTAAATTTATTCCTAAAATGAACATTGGTGAAAACAAGGAAGAAGTAGGGAATACACAGGAACAACTTAAAACAGCCATGGAGGAATTAGGACAAAACACCACTGTGGCCTCTGAAAAAAAATGAAAATAACACTATTACAGCATATAAGAAAAGGAAATCCTTTAAATAGAACAAGTGAGTAACTCTTACTAGGTTTTTAAAGAGGAAATGGAAGCAGATGTCCTTGTACAGACACAGAAAAAAAAATTAAATGTGAAGGAAAGAAAAAAAATTTTAAAGAAAACCAAAGAATGTGAAAATCAATTTAAGATGCGAGAGACAATACTCCCATAATAAAATATAAAAAAATTCTTAGGGAAACTTATGAAAATTTCTAACAACACTCAATAACAGCTTAGATAAAACTGGCATGTGAAACTTCATTACAGTGTGCTCTTCTGTGCTATGTTAAGTAAAGTGCAACACAACTTTCAGTCAAAATAAAAAATATAACTGAACACTGCCAGTAATGTGTTAGCACACAAAAAAAAAAAAAAAAAACAAAAAAAAAAAAACAAAACAGTGGCTTTATCGTCTTTGTGGCTGTATCATCTCTCCTGAGAGCAAAAATTTTCTTCCTAGAGATGAAAAGAAAGAAAAATACATAGGGAAATCCTTTTGAGACTTCATATGACATCTGGAAAGATAGGTGGAAACCAGAAAAGTGGCTGTATTAAGAATCCAGAAGATCTAAAGTTCATCCTAAAAAACCCGAACACTACCACATGCATTACTTGTTCAGCAAATGTATGTTTGATAGAGATATCAGCTTGTGAACAGAGCCTGGAGACAATGTGAAAGTACAGATTAAAGCAATGTCAATTGTTACAAATTCTCAGGGATTGATGGCCAAAGCCTTGCAAAGAGCACTGTCACTGGTAGATGGACATTTCCATCAATATCCAACTCTTACGAAAATTATTAATTAATCTTCAGTGTTTCAATGATACCCTCAACAAGCACACTGGTACAAACCTTCATACAGAATATTTCCAGACACAGCCCATATCAGTCCATGAGGCTGCATACGTCTGCTCAGACTTCCCCAGAAGATGGCTCTTGAAAACGGTGATCATCCGTTATAGCCTTGCTTTCTCCACTCCTTTGCAGATCACAATGTATCTGTGAAGAAAGAAATGTTGCAGAGGCATGTATTGTGTTGTAAATGTGCCTCACATCTTCTCAGTGAGCAAAAATTAACAGTATATATGTTTGCTGGGGTTTTTTTTCTATTTATTTTAATGAGTGATAGGACTAGGGAGCCAGAGATGTATGATGTGACCTGTTAGTGCACAACAACAAACTTAAACATGTTTCAAGTTTTAAAGTTTGGAAACTTTAGCTCATCAGTAGCATGTCAAACATTTCAAAATTCATACCAAAGTTTGGAAAGCAGAAAAAAAAATAAAATTCAAAAAGACACAAAGTATTTTCCAAATGTGCCTTTTTCATTAGAAAGTCCCTTTTTCAGACAGAAAATTTGAGGTCAATTTTCTGTGTCAAGCTATCCTTCTTAGTGAGAGGGAAAGGTTATTTCTGTCATTCAGTTCTAAATGTGACAAAATACACAAAGTCCCAAAAGTGAAAGAGGAGAGTGGAGATCAGGAATATGTGCTTTTGTTGACATTCTCAGAATACGGGATAGCTGGGCAGTCAAAGACAGATGCCTGTCACTGATCAGATCAGCAATACAGCTGACGTGCTGTACCCTGGCTCACTTCACTGGACTGGGTTATTGACTATTCAGGCTCAGGCAGAACGGATTTAGGCAGTGTCAGTGAGATGGTGTCCTTTGACGCAGCAGGTCTCTAAATTAGGTGACAAGAGCAGAATCAGATGGAGAAGCCACTGAAAACATTATTTGGAAAGAAAAGGTGCACAGAAGGGAGTGTTAACATTTTTACAATCTAGTTTAGAGATGATGGTGATGCTTGAACAACATATTGAGCAATCAATATCATAAACAAAAGGCGGAGGACCATCATGAAGCAGAAACCCACTGATTTTTCCCTTTTGCTGCAAGTTCTTTGATTTTTACCTCCTTTGAACATTCTTAAACAACAATTAAAAAAAAAAACAACCAAACAAAAGGAGATGACAACATATTGCCTATTAATTTTATCAAAACAAGCTATTTTCTATTTTCATTTGCACTTTCGGGTCCCACACTCCTGATTTTATGAGAGACAGTCTAAATGCAAAGGTAAGGTTACATACATAATAGACCCCCTGATTTGTTTTGGTTGGTTTCTTTTCTTTCTTTGATTAATTTTTGTCTTCCTTTCCTACTCCTAACCTGTTATTATAAACAGGGGATAGAAGGGAGAATTTCAGGTGTGTATTAGACACTGCTCTTCAAGAAGATAAATGAAGATGAATTGATGAACTCATACAAAATGATTAGTGTTGCAATTCCAGCTCTATGGTAAATCAGTAAAGAACCAGTACTGAGGTGGAGATGGAAAGGTGTTGAATCCTACATAACAGTGTAAAACTCCTTCTGTCCCACTAGTATGAAAAAGGAATGGTTTCCAGGGAGAGATACGCCTCTTCCTGAGGCTATATACTGACTGACTGTGATTTTGTTTGTTTCTGCTATGCATCAAAAGTAAAGGCTGCAGCTATTTGCATAGTATAACATATTAACTCCTCTTTTTATTAAAAAAAATTATAATGTTTATAATTTTTGAGGCTTTGATGTTTTTGTTTAAAATAGTTATGGCTCCATTTCCAAATCAAGCTTGCATCTTTTTGCTTTTTTTTTTTTTTTTTTGACAAAAAGCAGGTCTTCTTATAAAGGAAAATGATTTTCACAAGAAAAAGGCTAAAAGACAGGCTAGTCAACAATAATTTTCTGTTTGCTCTCAAATTCTTTACTTTTATATCTTAATCATATCCAGCATAGCACACAGTTTTTCTCCTACTGGTTTGTAAAGCAGGCTTATAATTAATTTATAAGCATTTCTAATTAGTAGAGACAAGCAAGCACTGAAAACCCCACATGATGAGGAAGCTTCCCTTTGAAAAAGTCCAAGTTCTCCAAGTTTGTCAGGAACATACTACTCTAGCATAAGGTAATAAAAAATCATAGCACACTTGAAAATTGGGGATAAAAATAGAACAATGATGAGCAACAGAAATTAGTTTTCTGATTTTAGCCTGGGCTAGTCAGAGCAGTCCTAATATTTCTCGTGTTTTGCAAAGGATCTGGAAAAAGTTTGGGTCTTACCCCTGTTCCTGCTGATCTTGGTGGAATTTTTCTCCTTGGCCAGCTGCAGCACGTGGCTGGGCTAGACCCATCCTGAATGCTGAACTGGTTTCCACAATGAAGGGGGCTGAAGGCCAGGAGCACATCCACATGCTAAAAGCAGCAGGACTATTGAGGTGTAACAGACCAAACTTTCACTATATAACCCCTCCACCTCTGCGCGTGTGGATGCCATAAACATGTACGTGCCACTGACACCAACTGCAGGTGGCATTCATTAGTGAAGCAAGTCAAAACTAAGTGTTAAAGAGCTGTTCATCTTGAAGTGAAGACATCCCAATGTGTACACTGACAGCTAAAATGCTAATCACCTGTTAGATGACTGAAGGAAGACTTTCTCAACCATGGTTAATAGCTAGGAGTGGTGCAAAAAAAGGTCAAGATGACACCAAAAAGGCAAACTAAAATGACTGCTGGGAATGTGAACAAAATGGAGAGGAGGCAAGGGGCAGCAAAGGTGATGAGGCAACTGACAATGGATAATGTTGTGTCACTTCATCCAAATTACAGTTATATTTATATCACATCAATCTTCAGTTTGCCTTTCTGTATTTGTTTGAAATTCTTTGGTGCCTTCAACTGGTGCCCACTCACAATTCAGGTGGGTCTCTTTCCTCCATGAAAATAAATCTTTTAATCTTGTTTGTGTTTCTGTGAGTGGATGCTGAGATTCTGGAATTATCAACAGAGTCTAGGAGATGGGACTTCTATCAAACACTTGTGAAAATCTTAAAGGAACTGACTTCCTTTCCACACAAGCCACATCTTTAATTTTTACCTAGCTTGTTACTATTTCACATTCCTTAGACATTTTTAAAGCTTTAGCAGCTTCTAATGTTCTCAGTCTCACTGGTAGGAAAGCAAAGATTGTGTTTTAACTGACCCGTATAATTCAAGAAAAATACCAGATCTAGTATTGTTCTTCCATATGTCCAAACTTTTGGCAAACTACTGATGCATGTCAGAGGACAGAAGGAGAAAGAGTGTGGTGAAAGGAAGGAAGCAGGATTATGAGTATCATATCAAGAAAGAGAAGCAAACAAAAAACAAACAAACAACAAAAAAAAAAAAACCCAAACAAAAAAAAATGACAAAAGAAAACCAGAAACCTGAAATTTGGTCAGGTATGAGAGAACATTCATTTTTGCATTCCCACATTCATTGTTATATTTCCACATACAAGTTTGGAATTACATTCCAAAATTCATTAGCAAAGTACAAGTTAGTTACTGGGGTGCCTGTGGGGAAATATAGGCTTCCTTTTTATAATTACTTACTGCTCGTGTTAATTATTTCAATATTGTCATACTGCTGTCAACATCATTTAAATTCTTCATTGCAAGGGTAACAGTCAAACTTCAAATTCTGGACAATGATTATTCAAATAATCAGAAGAATAAGTGCAGCAGAAAAAAGACAGCTATTTGCAAAACACAATTTCACCACCCAAAAGCTTGATGAAAGGATAACAGAAAACGATTTAAAAATAACAGAAGTTTGTTAAAACTGCACACATTTTCTTTGCTCTTTCAAAATCTTAATACTTTGAAAGGCTTGTAATGATAATTTTCTAAGTTAATTTTCTATTTCTTTTTTTTTCTTCCTATTTTTGTTTGAAATTTAGTTGTACCTTCATATAATGTCTATGTCTGATGTGACGTTTCTGAAGAAACTTGAAGTGAGACCCGGGCAAAATTTCTCAGCAATCTTCCTCGTTTAAAGTTAAATATTTTGCAGGTTTATTTGACTTTTTCCTGATTTCTGTGGGACTTCAAACGCTAGTGCTACTATAGCATAAAAAGTTCAGACTTTCTTTTCCAAGTAGCGCACTTAGCGCACTCCCTCTTTCAAGTTAGCATTTGACTGTGATAAAGTGAAGGGCTGTTTTAAATGCAAATGTATTTCAGGTGTAGATCAATACTTCTTTACAATGACTCTAATAATAATGCCCAAGTTCTTTAGAGACATAGTAGAGAAATAAGATCTCTGGAAAGTGTTCTTTTTGTTTCTATGTCCAACAGCTTTAAAGATGTGGCTAGGTTTGGGGTTTGGGTATTCATAGAAGGGTAAGATGATATTTTCTTTTCCTGCAACGTTAGTAGTTAAGCCAGTTGGCTTTCCACACTGTGAGACTGCCACTTTCACAAAGTCGTTCCAGAGGTTTGACCGCTATATCCAACATTATTATAATAAACACAAATGCACATGGAACAAATGTTTGTTCCACCTCGGTATTAACAGCATAGATTTTGGCAATTTGCTGCACAAAAATATCTAGTTTGGACAAAAATCATAAATAGTATGTTTACTTTCTACAGATTAACATTCACTAAATAAAGCAGTCAATAGAAGGACAAAAAGTATAAAGGACACTTAACACCAAAACTGCACACACTAAAAAAAATTAGGGGAGTTAGATTTGCATTCTTACATCAATGTAAGTACTTGCTATATAGCCATCAGAAGGCTGATTTCTGCTCTTGGGAACGTCATTCTCGTGTTAGCGAACTAGTAGACACAGTGTATTCACTGGACCAGTTTAGGTCTACACTCCACGTACATGGCTTTACCCAGTTTTTCTTATTATTCATTCACCTTTTGCCCAGGAGAATGGTGGATGCAAGGACTTTTAATCTGGGTGACTGATCCCTCTGTCTCGCTGATTTATCTCTGTCCCCTTCTCCTCAGAGCTCTACACTGGCCTTTAAACCACAATACTCTTTCTTTTGTTCTAAACAATTCAGAAAATGGGACAACTGCCTAAAATTTCAATGTAAGGGAAGTGTTTGGTCTGCTGACTCATACTTCAGATATTATCCAAATACGGGCCAGTTTCTCTGTTAATATTTTTCTTAATTATTTTCCTTAATCTGAGTTATTTTTTGTCTTAGTCTAAGTTAGAGAAGTTTTACTTTTTCTGCATAGCAGAAAATTACAGAGGTAAAACATATGTGAGGCAAGCCCTCAGAAAATTCGTCATGAATCACCTCTGCTGAGAGTTTTCAAGGTGTGATTTTTATTCACCCCACTCTCAAGATAATTATATTTATATTTACGAAACAGTGGGTCATAGTGGAAGAGGTATGTGACGTCACAATGTCTAGGGTGTTTCTTTAATGTACCACAGTTGGCTTAGAACTTTCAAAGATTCTTTATTTTCTGACTGCAATAATGCCACCAGGTTGTGAAAAATTGCTCGTTATTAAGCTCTTCAGAGTTTCATATGCAGGCAATAAAGTGTTTTATTTATGGTTGGTTGACAAGTAGGAGTTTTGTTGGTCTAAAAGGCAATTCAGATGAACCAACCCAAAAGACTGCATGGATATTTTCACTCATTTTAAACCAGACATGTTTGTTTTGAAGTCACTTCTTAAACAACTGTATCAAAACTAAAAGAATCACACAACTAATTCAAGCAGAAGTAAGGCATTAGTACTGTGTCTTTATTAGTCACCCACATGTATGTAAAATCAAGCTTCGTGGATGGAGTCTTAGAAAACTGCTATTCATACAATCACTCTGCACTAGTAGAGAAAGATGCCAAATGGAACTCTCTGATTTCAGAGCAGAAAATTGTGTGGTACAGCAAACCAGCTGACCTTTGTGGTGGCAGATTCTTTATTCCATTCTGGAAATCTAATCTTCTGAGATAGACTTCTCAAAGATTATTATCCTTTGACCATCATTCTGTCTAGCACAAACCAATGCAACTCTACTGAAATCAAGACAATTTTTTTTTCTTCCCTGAAAACTAATAATTGTATTAGCACTCATGCTGGTTACCATACTTCTTACAGTAACCATCTTAAAATGGAAACACTTGCATTGGCACTATTCATTTTTAAAAAACAGATGTGAACATGTTTTTTGCTTCTTTTCTGAAAATGTAGATGATAAACTATTCATGCAAACCTGCAATCTTTGTCTAATAGGCTTTCTAAGCTAAGATTCTATTTTTAAAATAGGAAAACGTTTAAAGTATATTATTTTTAAGCAGTCTATTAGAAAAGAAAGCAAGATCTCATCTCACTGTTTTAGTTCTTACTCAAAGAGGTTGCTCTCCCACCACACACACAGAGATCTTATTACTATGAATCACTACTGCAGCCTCTACAATGTTAAAAATGAAGCACAGACCTCAATTTCTAAATCATTAAACAATTAAGGAAAATATCTAGTTAATGCATGTGACACCTTCTTTGCAGGAAATAGATGGGACCTTCATCACCAGCCTCAGGAGAAAGGAGACCAATCACACAATTAATAAGGCAAGTGATTTTTGATCATAGTTAAAGCTACAAAATATGTTTCCTCATTCAACTGTGTTAGCAGTGCCTTTCATAGTTGCTTGACAACATTGCGTAGGACTCTTTCTGTCATCCATTGGGAAATCATAGCTGCAGCAGAAAAAATAATACATTTCCTCTTGTCCCTCCGCTTTGTAGAAGAAGAAATGATGAGACAATGTGAGAAATGTGGGAAGCAATACATAACATCCCTCCTAGAGAACTGCAGCAAAGGAACCCAAAATGAACATCTCTAGATTTGCTGTGGTTGCTGTACTAGTAAAGAGGTGCTGATTGAATGACTTTGGCTAGCTGTCTCTGCCATTTTAACAGCAAAACTTCCTACAGTTCAATTATCCACAACAGTTTACCATAATATCACTGAGAAATAAATTACCAGCGTTCCTGCAAAACAGCTGCTTTTTCTGTAAACTGGCAGAAAGACTCTTTAATGAACATTTATGAGCCCGTCAGCTGGAGTGATCCCTTTCCCCGAAGCAGCATGGCTGCCGGGGCGGGTGCCCCAAGAGGCATTCTACCTGAATGCACTTTGCCAGATTGATGAGCCTCCTTCCGACAGTTGACTTTTTATGTAGAGAATTTGTTTGGCATACGCAAGCTGCTTACATCAATATATTATTAAAAGGGGAGGAGGGAAGGGGCTGCGGACACTAACTTGTAGCCATGCAGCTTTTTTATCTGTGTTTGTGTATAAATACATACATCTTTTAATCTTGCATTTCTTCTTTCTTTTTTACCCCCAGAGAAACCAGTTACCTGTGCAGTGGCGTATTTCCACTTCCCAAATACAGTTCTTTCTGCCTATTTGTTCCTCCCTGGCTGCTTCTCCTCTCTCACTCTAAGCAGCCCTTTTTTCCCCCTAAATTCTCAATGGTCCTTAGTACAAACATGCATAGAAAGGTTACTCAGCGGGTTTGCATAGTAAACACAAATGGATATTGTTCTTGACATCTTGTGAACTTGTCTCTCTCCCTTGTATCTTGAGAGAACATAGGACCTTCTGGGCCTGTACGAGCCTTGCTGCATTTTTAATGACAGTCCCTGAAATGCAGGGGAGCAAGATGTTGTCACCTCGGCATATTTTATCCCTGATCAAACATTAGTTGGCAGCTGTTCTAAACTTGTAACACTGTCTCATCTACGCCGGCTGCTGGCTTAGTTGCAAGAGTGCAAAATCTCACCCAGCTTCTTCTTCGCATCTCTGTCTTGCTCCCTTAACTACATCTTAGAGCCCTACTCTCCTCTTTTACACCACAAAATCATTTCCAGCAAACTTCAATACATAGTGGGGGAGGAAATCATCCACCTTATAAAGTAACATTTACCAAGATCAGGGTAAATATGTCAAGATATTAAAACATTTATAAACACTGAATGTAATTTCATATGCACAGATAACAGCAGACATGAAAGCATGTTTTGTGTGTTATGTACAGGGAGGGCTACTGGTGTTTTTTTTCCTGTCCAATCAGTTTGGTTTAAGTGCTACTAATTTTGCTCTGTTTTTCTTAAAGTACTTTTTTTTAGGAGTATTACTAGTAATAGTTAATAATAGGTTTTTTTTGAGAAGGTATTCACTGCTAAGAAACCACAATATGCAGGATTCTGGCTGGTGTTTACAATCTTCCATTAAAAAATAATTGCTTACGCCACCACCGTCTCTGCAGACTGACTTAAAGTTATTTTGATGGCTTTGTAAAAGTGTGACTTCTGTTTTGCCAGTGATTTTTCATGATCTGCAGGTCTTCATTATTAGACTGGAGCTATGTAGTTTGAAAATGTTGCCTGTTAGTATTTGACTGTCATTCAGGAATTCTACACTAGCAGGGAGAAGATGAATGTTTTTTAAATGGTATTTTTCAAGTCAGTGTAAGAAGTAGGATTTATGGAAACAATCTTTAATCCTCTCACCACTATTCTAGGTTAGAAAAAGAAGCATAAAAACTCAGAAATTCCATTTAATATATCTGGCACTCACAAAGCATTATATAACACATCTTCTCCATTTGAAGTCCCTTTAATACATAATTATGTATTTTGTTCTTGGTCCCAAACAAGCAACACTGGTTCTGCTGTCAGATTCTTCGCTTCAGTGTGATCTTTGGAAATGCCCAAGTGATTTCTGAGTGTTATACATACATCGTTTACAATTTGGTACTGGTGACCAGTGACTGCAATTACAGTTTTGTTTGTGTAGGTGGCCACTGGATGTGAAGTCAGCTTTTATGTAAGACCATTCAAGGTAAATAAGATTGCTGGACACACTATAAAGATCTTGACACAATTGTCATCTTCTTTCTAACAGTGACAAGATGATGTAGAAAAAATATTCTCCTGCAGAGGCCAATGAAATGTTAGGCAAGTTTAGAAATCCAGAGAGGATATGCAGAGATTATGAATTGCTTTGGTCAAAATTTAAATCATTTTGAGTATTATGTTCTTTTCTCCTTACTGCTTTGGGGGGAGGTAGGGGGAGACTTTGCAGTACTTGAAAAGGTAAAGAAGGGCAACAAGGCTAATCCAGGATTAAAGAAAATGAGCTCTGAGGACAGTCAGAGATATCTTTAAACCATATGGCCCGGAGGGAAGATATTTAAAGTGGGAATTTCTTGGAAATGTACACACTGCCAACTCAGGTTTGTTTTTTTTTTTTTTTCTGGATTTGTACACAGGCAAGTCATATATAAATGCAAATAGGAAAAATATAGTTAAGGGGATCACAAAAATGTAGTATGCCTGGGATCACAAATACTTCACTGTAAAATAAACTGCAGTACAATGCTCAAAAGAGGTCTTTGCTAAAGAAAGCCAGGCTACAGTTATAAAAGCTTGAAAACCAACTAACTCTCTCCCTGACTTGTTTCTCAAATACTGTGAAATCATAACAATTTTATTTACAAGATGGTTGCAAAATCATCTTGTGAGACACCATTGAAAGAAAACCGATTTTCTCTCTGAAAAGAATGTGCAGTAATTCAATTTTGAATAATGTCTACCTTGACTGAATTAGTAAATGCATTATGAAAATATTTTCCCCCACTGTATTCTTGTTTTCTAACAAGCACTCACTGTTTTGTCCATAGTCTCTTTCATCTATTCTCTCTTTTACTAAAACAATAATGTCAGTTTCAAGGAGACCTTGCATGAATGCTTTTTTCCCCAAGCTTTCAAGGTAGATATTGCCAGAGAAATATCAATGAAAGTGCCATTTCTGAGTTTACAGCTGCAAAAGTCCTTTTCAGGGAAAGGGAATAAGAATCAGAGGAGATTGTGGGCAGACCTCCTTTCACATTCTGTATGATTACTTGCAGCAGAGCAGCAAGGAGAGAAAAAGAAGCCTTTTCTATATAGTGTCAGGGAATAAAGAGAGTCTAAGATGAGCTAAAAGACTATTTTGTCACAGAATTTCTGAATAAAGGGAAGTCATGTGAATTTGAGCAGTTAACAGATGGATTAGAGACCCAATTATCTGTGGTACTGTATATGAACTCCAACAAAGTTACTGTGAAAGAGGATGTCTGTGCCCTAGCAGGTCTGCCTCAAGCCTGGCAAAATGGGCCACTGGTCTTTATTTGAGCTTTGGGACACAAATGGTATAGTACTTGTAGCACTAATAGTAATGCTGGTGATAATAAAACGAGCTTTTGAAAAGCTCTTCAAAAGACTGTGTTTCCCTTTGACTGATATCTTAGACTGGTTACAGCACAAGCATTTCACAGAGAAGGTTTGAATTAGATGAGGTTACAACCCAATTCAGTCAAGTCTCATGCCTGCTCATCCATTTGACTCCTCAGAAGCCTGAGTGGCAGCCTCATGGGGGATTGGCAGCCTAAATTCCCAGGATCTTCAGTCCCTGCACAGTTTGTCAAAGGGTTTCATGTCACGATATACTCAAAGATTTCCAAGGCTGCCAAGCGGATTGCACTGTGGTTCTCAAGACAGTGTCTCCCTCTTCTTAGTCACTAGTAGCTTTCCAAGTCATGTAAAACTGCAAATCAATCCCAGGCTTGGAAAGGTAGCTCTGAAGATGAACAGTGATGAAAGTCCATTCATACATAAGGAACCATTTTATGTAAACCTGCCTAGAAGAGATATTAGGGGAAAAACAAACAAACAGACAAACAAGCAAAAAACCAACCCACTTTGTTTCAAAACTACTGTTACACTTTAATATTTTGACGCAATTAGGCAGTTGAGGACAATTAATGAACAACTACGCTAAAGAGCACTGGGAATACAGACTGAAATAGAAGTGTCAGCACCAAACAAATCACAGACCTTTTAGTTATGTTTGGTGATAATTTAAGTAACTTAATGAAAATCACCAGGTATTGAAACAAGTGATTGTTAGAAGTTTCACAGTCGTTACAAGTTTACACATCCTCAGCTAGTTGGTATCCCCATGAATGAATAAACCACATTTCCAGTGGAGCAGGCAGAGATGCTGGACAGTTTTGTCACAAGGCTTTGGTAGCCATGGAGGTCAGACAACCTCTGTACTGGAGAGCAGTGCACCTGACGGCTTGCCAGAGCAGAGGATGAGGTTCAGCAACCTGAGAACTCTCTTCCTTGATTGTGTTTTATTTGCCAGTAATGCTATGATCCTTCTAAAAAACATACAGACCCTTGCTCTGACAAAGGACAAGGACATATTTCAGGCATTTTTATTACCTCTCAAAAAAAAATCAAAAGCCAGCCCACACAAATAAAAGCAGGGTTAGCTTTTTGTGAACATTGCCAGTGAATGTTCACTTGATTAACAGAACGATTAACTTCCTATTCCTTCATACCTTCAAAGCAGTCATGTCTGTTTTGCTGAAAATGATGAACTCAGGGGCAACTGTGTCAGATATTATGCTCTGCAATAAAAGCAGAATAAAGTAAATAAAGAATAGAACTAGTACAAAGACCAGTGACTCTGGCTTCAAACCTTGGCAGTCTGAAGAGAAACAACAGCAGCAGATGAAGGGGGGCTTGGATGTTAGAAAGTTACACTGTAAATATTACAGAGGGGTCCAGTCTCACTAGTCACTGCAGGGAAATTAATTTGGGCTTCAGAGTGTCTGAGAAAAGCTTGGCCCATCCCTGATGTACACCAGAGGAGACTGAAGAGGAGTCAGGGGAGACTACCTCTTTAGAATGACAGGATGGTTGACTCTGATAATTTGATGGCTACTCCTAGGTCTAGGAATCATGGCAGCCGATCCAGATACATCATAAAACGTGCAATATATAACACAACAAATCAAGATAAAAGCTTTCTTCAGTGGACAAAATACTCAGGCTACCACTACTCTGGTGTCAGGTTAAAGTGTGAGTCAAACTTGAAACATTGTTCAATGTAGCACATCGCAGCTAGGCAGAGGAAAGTCTTAATTGCAACCATCCTTTTCACAGAATCACAGAATTGTTATGGTTGGAAAGGACCTCTGAGATCACCAAGTCCAACCATACACAAAAACACAACCCTCTCCCTACAATCTCGGCCACTATAGCATGTCCTGAAGTGCCACATCTACACATTTCTTACATACCTCCAGGCATCGTGACTCAACCACCTCCCTGGACGGGCTGTTCCAGTGCCTGACCACTCTCTTTCCCTCCTTTTTTTTAACTGGTTCCACAGAATTAAAGCTCAGATGTTTTTCCACACTGAACAGAAAACACCTGCAAATTCCAGACCACACTGCAAATGCCCCAGCTTGTTGCTTTAATCAAATATACTGGTTATACATGCTTACTCTTGACTTTTTTTCGGTATAAACTTTGAATTTTTTTCTCTTAATTGACACATCTTAGACAGGTACCATGTCTGACCATGATGTCTACCTTTTCTCCACTCTTACTGTAAAGCCAAAAACTTTAGCAACAAGGGCTGTGGAAAAGGGAATGGAAACTGTCTTATTCACAATATGAGGTCTTAGTCACCAGGCTCTGGTAGGCTTCTTCTCCAGCTATGGTTTAAAGGTCTAAAGGACAGCGGTTATCTTCACATCCTGTAAACAACCCAGTCCTTTCGGTAATGATCAGTTGATAGTATCTACCTAACAGTGTGTCTTGCCTAACTCAGGCCAAAGACATCTGTGGGGTGCTCAGCTGTCAGAACACACATACCAGGTCAGATAAACCAAAAAATAAAACTCTTAAACCAGTCTCATCTGAAATTTTTATCCAGGATGTAGGAGGCACAGGCGGCAATCCTTCCTGATGTTTACTGGGGCAGTAACCCAGACAGACCTCTCTCCTTGCAACACCGTGCCCTGTGCTGCAGACTCACTTGCTGCAGCTCTTTCAATTCCTACAAGACACCTAGATATTCAGTGGAAGAGAAAAAGAGTGAACACAATGCCAGATACCAGCAGGTAGGATGCTTGCCTTGGTTCCACTGCAGTTTTCTGTGGTTTGAGTCTCAGTGTTTCTTGCTGCTGCTGAGTGCAAGTGACTCTTCCACCAGTTTGCCAGCTTCTCTGAACCCACTTTCTTACAGGTTTTTGCCCACACATGTTGTATGCAAACATGATGTGTCTGCCCATGAGTTGTGCATGACACACCAGAATTAGGTGCACTGCTCCCATCTACCTTGTGTATGCCCTATCTTGCACTTTAAAATGGCCTCTGATAATGAGGTCTTTGTTAATGAGCGATACATCTTATCCTGTGTTAATTTATATCAGCATTATGTTTTTATAAAAAATGCAAGTATGCTTCCCTTTGGGTCTTCTAAAAGATTTTTTTTTAACTCTTCTCTCAATTTATGGGATTAATTAATGTTAATGGGATTAATTTGCTCCAGCTATCACTCCTCTTACTTCATTCTGTGGGCCTTAATCTATAGGTGCACATTGCAAAACAAGACAGAAATAAGCTTTTACTATAATCTCAATTCAGAGTACCTGATTTGACAAGTTATGCAGTGGGACCCATCATCATAGCAATCATAAGGAAGAATTCTCTGTCCTTTTCTTTAAAAAGCCGTAAGAATGCTAATTCCTATCCTTCCTTTTTCTCTCTCTCCTTTTTTTTNCTTTCTTTTTTTTTTTTTTTTTTTTTTTTTGTCTTTTTGGTAAGGGTTGGGGAGGAGAGGATCTTATGCATAATTTAATTGCTTTGTCTTTCTCCCTCAGGTCGGTATATTATATTATATTGAAAAGTAATTATGCAGCGAAAGTAAAATGTCAAACTGCAGATGTCTGGTAACAAGTAGTACAGATGTGAATGATTCTATTATGTGCCATCTTGCAGACATCTTTATACCTTTCCTCTGAAGCTTCACCCGTTCACTTATACATTTGAGTATTTATGCACCCTGGATGAGATTTGCTTTTTTTTGTCCCTTTGCAGCATCTAGATCCCAAGCTGGGTTGCCTTGTTGGCAATGATTGATTACCCAATATCTAATTAAACCTGATCCAATCACTTATTATGCAGAGTGGAACAAACAAACTGAAGTCGACTGTCAGACCTGTGATTGATGATACTGCCAATCCAGCTTTTGTTGCGTCTAATGTCCTGACGCTTGTTACAACCAGCCAAAGCTGCGCTGGACAAAGCGTTCTGTCACTCTTCACACAAATTCCCTCCCCTCCCCCCCCCCACACTCCACTCTCTCT
>VXBW01007106.1:375258-393114 GCA_013400375.1 Thinocorus orbignyianus
GAAAAAATTATTGAGAACAGCAGAGGTTCTGTTTGGGTTAGTGTGTACAATGAGATCAAAGTCCCCTAGAGATCCAGAGTCCTTAAGTGGCAGGGAGTGGAAGAAAAAGAGTATGTGTGTGTAGAGGGGGGGTTGGCAGGAGGTGCACTTGGTATGGTAATGAACCTACCTTAGGGAGAGTGACAGATATGACATTAAAGCAAACCTAGCAGGGTAATAATTTCTTTTCTATTGTCTGCCAAGCAGGATTCTCTTCGCAGCTCTCATTTATAAATTTTTCAGTTTTAATGTTTTAATTATTTAAAATGCAAATAGGTTCCTGAAGAAAGGAGCAGAAAATACAAATTCCCTAAACAAATTCAACTTTTGAAGTTGCATTCACACGTTGTAAAACCTTCCTCTTGTGCCCTGCATTTAGTTTAGTTTAGTTAAGTTTGGGGGGGGGGGGTTCTTCTTTTTTTTTGTGAACCAAGGATCAGTCAAACTTTGGGTAGTTTTTTATTTTTATTTTTTTTTTAGTTCAAGTCATTTTTTGTTTTGTTTTGAGAAGTGAAATAAAATGTCAGATCCCCTTGAGATTCAAAGAACCAGTCAGACATGAAAAGAGGTTTGTATATAATATTTTATTTCCTGACATTTCCTGTGTTTCAAATGTTCACATTGTACTTAGATATTAGAGAAATTATTATAAAGTGGTGATTTATATCCCTTCAGAATATTAAAATATCTTTTTAATGGATTCATCCTCATATAAATTGTTTATATGGAATGTTGGCAACTCT
Organism: Thinocorus orbignyianus; assembly: GCA_013400375.1. Lineage (NCBI taxonomy): Eukaryota > Metazoa > Chordata > Aves > Ciconiiformes > Thinocoridae > Thinocorus > Thinocorus orbignyianus. Next base: position 376,041 of record VXBW01007106.1, read on the forward strand.
CTGTGTCTATCTGCACATGTACATGATTCCCATGTGATAATTGGAAGAACGGGTAAATGTATTTTTCAAAACCTTTCATAATTAATCATATGTTTACAATTCCATCACCTGCTTAGTAATCTGTTTTACAGTTTGCAGATTCCTGAATCCCATACAACTTCAAACAACTGATATTGAAAACAAAACTAAAATATTTTCCTTTTAAGCCAGAATTTCCTTGCAACAGTTCTTTTTTTCTGGAATAAAAAGAATAGCAATATCCAGTATGGAACCTTTTTTTTCTTGACAGGTAATACAATTCTAAAGTTTATTTGTTTCCCTTCTCTGACAGGCCTGACACAGGAGTTCTGCACATTTGGCCAAAAGCTGTGAAGGTGCCTAGGTCAACATATTTTTTGTTCGATACTTCTTCATGTCAAGAAAAAGACATGTAGATTATTTATGGGTATGTTTTAAATATTTCACTCTTCCATCCTACCCCTTAGATCTAAATGGTGCAGCATCTGGATGGACAACTGAGTTAATGAAATAACCCCAGTATCACTAATGAAAACTCTTAAATCATGCAAAAAACATGACCCTGTAATAAACCAGGAACATAGAAGTTAGGTAACAGCAATAGTTCACAGACTGGTTCACAGAATAGTTGAGGTGGGAAGGGACCTCTGGAGATCATCTGGTCCAACCCAAGCAGGATCACACAGAGCCAGCTGCTCAGAATCATGTCCAGGCAGTTTCTGGGTATCTCAAGAATGGAGACTTCACAGCCTTCCTGGGCAACTTGTCACAGTAAAAATGTGTTTGCCTATTTTTACACAGATCCTGTTGTGATTCAGTTTGTGGCCACTGCCGCTGGTCCTGTTGGGCACCACTGAAAAGAGCCTGGCTCTGTCCTTTTTTGCACCTTCTCTTCAGATATTTATGTACACCAACCAGATACTCCCTGAGCCTTCTCTTCTGAAGGCTGAACAGTCCCAGCTCTCTCAGCCTCTCCTCATAGGAGAGATTATCCAGTTCCTTCAAAATCTTAATGGCCATTTGTTGAACTCTCTCGAGAACATCCATATCTCTCTAGTACTGAGTACCCTGGAACTGGACACAGCACTCCAGGCTGTGTTGTGTACAGGGAAGAAAGTTTTAACGCTGTCACTATGTGATGGACCCTAGTCATACATCATAAATACACCATAAATTGCCAGTCAACCGTGCCTAACTAATCCCAAATAGTTATCTTTTAGACAAATATACTCACAAGAATGTCTGCATGTACCTACGTTTTCATGTGAGGAAAATCTGGTAAAATGTGCTAACATTTAAACAACTTAATCTTCAAAGGGTGAAATACGTGTAAGGAGTTTTAGGATTTTAAAGAGAGGTAAAATAGACAGGAAGGTAGAATACAAGCAAAGACAGTAATGGAAGTAAGTTAGAGAGCGGGAAAGACCAACGTAAGTAAAAATGCTTTGGAGCGTGCTGAACTATAGAGAAAACAGCTATATTAATGTCCAGTAATGTACACTGCATGATGCCCTTTATCTTAGTGCTCACAGCAGTTACAACAGTATCAGGTCCTCTGTTTTGATGAGAGTCTTTCTTCAAGAGTAGTTACATTCCACTGGAGGATTTGAAGAAAAGAGGAGAAATAGCATAAGACCTGCATGCAGAGTATCAGTTTCTTGAATTCATACTCATGCAACTTTAGGGAGAAGGAAAACATCTGTTTTTCTTTCACATGCCATGATTTCCACCTACACAAAAATATTCTTCAGATAAACTGATGGACAGATTAAAAAAAAAGAAATGGGTAGCTGTGTAAAGATGCTAGAAGAATTTCCCCAAACATTTAGGTACTTCAATGAAAACCTCATCCTGCACAAGACATCTGGTGAATACAGTAGTGATGTGTGTCTAATTCACACTCATCTATGTAATCAGCAAATCTGATTTGATCAAAGATCAAAATCAAAGAGGTTAGTTGAACTGCCTTGGGACAAATAGCAAGAGAAACAAGCCTCTAGTACTCACACTTTGTTGCAGAGCTACAGCTACCATAACTTGCAGGTAGTGCTGATACCTAGCTAATGTAGTTCTAATTTTATGGTTCGACTATAGCTACCCATCCCCTTCTGTAATAAACTAATAAACATTATATTGTTCTCCACAGAAGCTGCAGTCTTACAGTGGGCAAACAGGAGGAGAATCAAGCCCTAAATATTTTAATCATGCTGATATACGTGGAGTTAAGAAAAAAAGGAAAAAATATCCAAAGAAACAAAATAGGTTGCTGACAGCATTAAAAATAAATGTTTTGCATCAGGGCAATAGGAGGCTAACATTACCAAAGGAAGCTAAATTTAGCCTGTGAAAGGTTATCTTGGGCAAGCACTTATGGTGCATTTCTCTAAATTTTCACTTCAATTAATCTCTAGAAATTCAGTGTCTGATCCCAGTGACAGTAGCCTCTGGCTTCTTCAGAGCGACTGCTGAGGAAAAATTATCTGACACATATCAAACAAGCAAGAAATGACACTGGACAACATTAATCAAAACTTTCTCATTTCCTGAAGAATTAAGCATTAAATAATTAATTCCAGCACTACAGGCAGCTGTAAAAGAGGCCTCGTGCCTCCCCGCTGGTAAGAATTTGTCCTTGTCTAAAATACTAGATTGATATATTTATTATTTATCAGATTAATCATGGCCAAGAACATTATAGATTGGCAGCCAAGCCCAGCCAGTTATATTGTAGTGGCCTGTTATTGCAGCCTGGAAAGAACCTGGTACATCAGCAACATTCAAAAGGGGAAGGGGTAGAAGAGTTTGACCTCAAGCATTATTTTTAAAAAAAAAAAAAAGAAATTGGACAAAGAAGATGTCATTGATTCAGCACCTCAGTGGAGGCTGCTGGCTCCTGGGGTCATTTTTATTTCTGTTTGCTAAGGACTGAAGGAGGCCCTTAGGATGTGGGTCAGAATATCAACTATTCTACGTGAAGCCACAATCATTAGTTCTAAAACAGACTTTCAGTGGCAGACAGATATAAATCAATTTAACCAGCACATACAAGAAAAAACACTTCCAACCCTTCATTTTCCTTGTGTTTATCCAAGTACTTGTAGCTGTGAGACTGATCTATGGTTTAGGTTTTCTTTCATTTTTGCTAGTTGACTGGTGGTACCAAGTAGCAGAGTAACTAGGAAGTTTTCCTAAACTGGAAGAATGACCCTTGTATATGATTAATCTGATGGATTTTGCTACCATGAGTTTTTCTACCTGTTTCTTGATTTTATGTGTGAATAGCATTAGTAATGTCCTGTGACAATCAGTTCCACATTTAACTATGCACCTTCTCTTGTCTGTATTGAACCAGGTATCTGCTTGTTTGATGCCCTCCAAATCTTCAACACGAGACTGAACATTTACTTCTTCACCCGCTCCGTGTAGTTTGTGAGATTACCACAACTGAGCATACTGACTCCATATTCTGCTATTAATAGTGTCTGCACAGGGCTAAAGTATTTAATGTTTTTCAGGGGGAAAATGTTTGACAGAATGTTAGACACAAACAAAATATCACAGCTGAAAATATCCACTATGAAGCAAGAAATGCAATTTTAGGAATGAGAAACCATGGGAATTTTCTGCTGGTTATGGTTTTACATTTAAATTGCAAAGTTTAAAACTTAAATATAGCAGGCCATTGTTTTGTAATCCAACTCCAAAAGGAATCCATGCAGACTTGCTCAGAATTTGAGGCTTTTTGTGCTTCCTGGAGAACCTAAAGTACTATGTTTGAAGCAGTTCATTTTAACTCCAGTTTACATCATCCCAAGAACCCAAGTTCTAAACTGATAGAATAATTTATAAAAGTAAGTAAGCAATCTATCTTTCACAAAGCCCATATAAAGAAAATATTCCAGTTGATTCTAAGCAAAAGTGTCAAAAGTGTCACATCTGCATATTAGGCTGCTGCTCTGTAAAAAACAGGTTTATTACCAGACTTCGTATACTTGTCACATTTCTTCTCAGAGAAGAAAAAATGTAAAAGGTCAGCATAAAATATTGTGTTGTGGATCTATGAATTGTTCACAAACATCTAAAAATATAACTGTGTGCTTTTGTATAAAATAGGAACTAGTGGAAATACTGAAATTGAGTAGAATTCTGTCTTGACATATGTGTTCTTTTATTTATTCCTACTCGTATTTTGATGAATTTAATGCACAATCAGCTTTTGAATGCTGCATATTATTTCTCAGATAACGTATCTTTCATATGAAGTTGACTGTTTATCTGAGTATTTACCAAGGCTTTATACTTCATCTTTAAAACATACAGGGTTTTTTTGTACTTTCTTTTAGCAGAAGTAACAAAACCTTTCTATATTGAATCATCAAATGTTAAAAAAGAACCTAAAAGCTAAGCTTTGTCTTGTTTTTCATAAACTCTAGTTCAAGAGAAGTCCCTGGTTGGAATTATGGAAATTTTTTTCTTGAAATGCCAAGCTTTGCAAACTAGATAAAACTTTTGATTTGCACTTGCTAAAGAAGAGAGAAAAAGTCCTAAAATAAAACTTTAGGAAATTGATTAAAAATATTGATTCTATGCAATTAAACACAGAGCCACAAGTGAAATCTGAGTGTGACTAAGCTTCTAAGCCCAAACAACCTGGTCATGAATCATAGAATTATAGAATCATCCAGGTCAGAAGGGACCTCCAAAGGCCATCTAGTCTGACCTCCCTGCAGTTGCAGGGACACCCCCAACTAGACCAGGTTGCCCAGGGCCTCATTGAGCAGGGAAGGGAAGACTCTTCAACTCTTTATATGGTCTAGAGGAAACCACGCAGAACTGGTTGCAAGTTAAGACTCCGCTGAAATGCTGCTAGAACCAGACCAAACAGTAAGAAGAGGAGATACCCTGGCAAGATATGGTAGGCAGAGAGATAGATTTCTTTGTAACTCTCATGCAGTTTCTTACTCTTTTTTTTTTTTTTTCCCATCTAGTCTACATGCCTGTATGTCATTACTACCAAATTTTTGTTGTCCTATTTTGTAGTATGATAAAACTTAGTTCTAGCTCTTACAAATCCTGTTGCTTACTTTACTTTGTGAAACGATCAAATCTAAACAAACTCTTGAATTAAGTAAGATCCTGACATAAATGATGAAATTTGAGTGAATGCATAGAGTGGAGTCCCTTAGTTGTTACACATGCACTCATCAGTGAAAGCATTATATGTCAGTTACTGAAGCAGGAGTTAGAATCGTGTTATCTACTGTATCCACTGCTCTTTAGAATTACACTCAATAAGGATTTATTACTTTATGCAGAATGGAACAGATGGGAACTATTAAAGCAAACAAATTAAACCTCCAGAGTATCTTCTACAGGGTAGTTAAATCATTCATATGAGAGCTGGAACAAGTTGGCTCAAATACTTTCAAGACAGAATTGACTAACTGTCTTTCACACAGTGGATGACAGCTTTTACCATTGGTCAGTTGATTGACAAACTCTGATCACCACCGCCATTTCCAGCTATGACACTAACTGGGGAGTGGGTCCAAATTCAAAAAACACCACAATAATACCACGTGGCAACTTTGGCCATACAGGCAAGACAAGTTGGTGAATACATAGTTTTCACTAGAGCTTGAAGACAAGACCCAAAAGTTAAGTAAATGATTGGATGATCTTTATATCATCTCTCTTAATTTCAAAACCCCTGGCTCTGGTAGGTGGGTGCTGGGGGCTTGTCTCTTCTGCTCAGCTTTAACCCAAGAGTCTTGCTGTGTTAACTTTATAACTGAAAATATTACCTTGTAGATTCAGTGCTGTCCTGTTACAGCTGTATTAATTGATTTTCTGGAGTGAGCTCAGCCAGTTACTGGTCTCTCCACCAGTATGATCCTGTTCTTCCCTAAAAACAACTACCTTCTTGAGAGGGAGACAAACTTCCTCATGTTGTCAAGGTTAGCTTTTGCTGTGGACTGAATGCTGTCTTCACTTTTAGACTTCATGAACTCTTGCAGTCCCTTGCAAGAGGCTATCCCATGCTGATCACAACAGAGCGGTGCAACCTGTCCTCTGCTCCGCCTGCCATGGGTGTACCACAAGCCTACAAAGCTTAAGTCTATCAGCAAAGAAAAACAGAACAAGGAGATTCCACTAGAAGGGAGCATTGAGATCTGCTGGGAGAAAGGCAAACAGATGAAATGAAGTCTAGAAAAATAAATCTGTGCATTAACTTTTTTAGAATTGACTTTTTCCACTGGTCTTTTTGTTGGGTTCTTCAGCTACAACAGTCCCACACGATCCCTACAGAAACCTCTTGCCACCTCTCACCTTTGAGTGTTTGAGTTTTGTCTTCTTTGCATCCAGGACTCCTGTTCCTCTCGGAAGTTTCCTTGTTGGTTTTCATGCTGCAAGCATCCTGATTTTCCTTAGCCTTGGGACATGAGTGCAAGATATATTGACTTTGACAGTAAAGCCAAATTAAAAGGCTCTTTTTCCCAGCCATTGTTCTCACACTCTAGTTCACTGCCCATTCAGCAGTGCCTGGACAACTGTTTCGGAGGCCACACTGTAAATCAGCTCTCTGAAATGATCTGAGTTACAAATAACCTTTTTAAAGTTTATTTTTAACTCGCATCAGCTTGGTGAGTATTGATTTGCAACACACACAAAAAATTTGAACCATCATATACAGCATGGTCACAGGGTAGGGACTCAGGAAATGTGTGCTCTGAAGCTGGTTTGCTGAGTAACAAAACTGGGTATCCCATGACACCACCTTCTCACCTTGCCCCACACTACATTCCCAAGGCATCTCTGACAGAGCAGACTTTCTTGTCATAAAAAAGTATAGTCCTTTCTCCTCCCATGAAGGCTTGGGCAGAGGTGAAGCACACCAGCCAGGTTAAACAAGCAACCAGCCTGTCTTCGGCATCACCATACCACTTTGAAAGAACAGGTGCTTTTGAAGCAACTGGAAGCAGACAAATTACAGAGCTTTCCTCTCTGTCAGACATTCAGAAATGTAAATACATTCCAGCAGTAAGGCTGACTTTTAAAAAATACTAGTAACACAAGACAAATATTTGTACCTGCTGCACAAATAATTTGGTATGATTTTAACTGTTGAGAATGTAGCAGTGTCTTTTAAAGTCAATGTCAAGCACTGAATGTTGAGCAATAATAACATTAAAAGAGTTGATAAACAAGGGGGTTGGCCAAACAGGTGGTTTCTGTTTCCTAAAAAACAACCAAAGCTATGAAACTAGGGCAGGCAGAGAGGTTGGAGGGGGCACAGAAAGAACTTTTAAAGATGCTTTTCACTTTTTTACATCTTAATGACAAACTTGTACCATTCCTCACCCACCTATTGGGCTGGTGGAAAAAAGCAGATTAAAACAAGGAATACCTTTGCAAGATTTTCAGATTTTTGATCATATGAATCTTTAATACAGAAGTAATCTTGTTAATGTTACTGTGTTTATCAAGTACTCACATACAGATGGTAGGATAGTTTACCTTGTTTTGGTCTTACTGTTATTCTTTACCCTTTTTCTCCCTCTGGTACTTGCCTTCATCTCTCTAAGAGCTTTCTATTCTCCCTATGATTTCTGTGTTCTTCCAGTTGCACATGAAATATATGGCTCCCATTTTTGAAATTAAACTGAGTCTAGGGGTTATCCTGACCTGAAACACCAATAGCAGCTCTCACAGTCACAGTCCATTGAACATTATTAATTTATGATCACATCTTGCTGTGCCTTAGCTGCTTTTGCTCTTTCTCTGAATTAACCTACCACAGCAAGCTTGCCTGCTGCACAAAATACTACAAAGTAGGATAACATCCTGCTGAGACACTCGGTATGTCAGATAATGGGAAAGTATGCCACATCTGAAGGACAGCAAAGTTTTATTCTTTCTATTTTGACTCTTGTTTTTGTATTAAGTGAAAATAGAGCAGTAATATAGATCATTTAGTTTAGCATCTAGATGTTCAAATGCTATAATTTTCCTTTGAAATAATTTTAACTTTACCATGCTCCAGCATAATCAACATCTAGTCTTCAAATAAAGGAATACCAACACAAAAAGCATCCAAAAACCTACCTCTTCTGCTGTACCTGAAATAGAAAGTAACATTCAGGTTCTTTCACTAGCCAAATCAGTGATTTTCAAATTCATTGGAAAGTGAAAGCCTAGACAGCTATATGGTATTTTCAGCATTGCTTTTCAAATTTCCAAACCCCTCAAATAAGAAGCAACATAGGGAAAGGGCTACTTGATCATTTGTTAAACAAATATCAAAGATATGCATACTAATGCCAGAAGGAGTGCTTTCGGGTGTTCTATTTACAGAATTGTAATTACATTTGCTGTTTGAATTGGCCCTCCAAAGAATTAAAAATAAGCAGCCATCGCTTTTTATTGCTATCCAGTGTTCCCTGATGGCTTCTCTCGGAGTGTTCTGACTAGCAATTGTTCCAGGCTCACTTGTGCCAGTAATGCATTTGTTAATTAGGCTAAGAGTACTACAAAAACCACAACACAAGCCTCTTGTCAGCATATGCTGATCTAACCTCTTGAAAGGATGGTGATTTAAATAGACGCCTTTTGAGTTTTTGCTAGTTTTTTTCCGAACATGTAAATATTCCCCTAAATATCAGTTATGCTGATTTAAATTTTTATGGGATCAAATATTTGTTTAATTCTTGTTTTCTATGTTTGCTTTTCTATTTCAGTGTTCTTTCTTCCCCATATCTCCAATGCATACAAGGGAGAAGTCTTGAAAACATACTTTTTTGATGGTAACTAAAACAGCTTTCTGCACTTATAGTTACATCTAATGTTATACTGCAGTTCTGCAAAGACTGGGCTGGAGGGACATGGAAATTTTGCTCTGTTCTGCACCAGCACTGAAACAAGAACAATGCCAGACATGCCAGAGAGTAAAAGGATGATCTGCAGTGGAGGGTCACTTTCAAAAAAAACCTGCATCTCAAGTTGCTCTGATTCTGTGTTCCAGCCATCCAAGTGAAAAGGAAAGGGTTGAAATTAATTAGGCTGTAACTTCATTACCCGTTTGTGAATGATCTGGCAAAAAACCTCACTGTGCACTTCATCAGTCCTTTTTAATAACTTTCGCCTGTCCAAAGGCTGCCATCAACTCTTTTATCTACAAACCTGCTTTCACACCATTCTCCACAGCTTTTTATGTATAAAATCTGTAAGTTATTGGGACATTTTTGTCAAGACAAAAATGAGGAACTCAAGCCAAGGGGAAATCTACAGAAACCTGAATCAATGTTAGCTTTCACCCTTGAGTGTGGACACAAACATAATTTATATTTTAAAGAAAAAGGCATTAAAGGAACGTCTTTCATTTTCATACTAGAAGATATATACTAAAATTGTAGTAAAGGGAAATGAAATTTAGACTTCTTATGATTCTTAACCTATATTCTATACAGATTTTTAAAATGAAAGAGGCTTTCTCTTTTCATTTCATGCAGTATAGTACTTAATATTTTATCAAAATATTTGCTTAAATATTTTCCATCTGTCATCTCAGACAACAGTGCTCACTGTTGGAAATGGAGAGAAAAGCTAAAATGGAGAGAAAAGCTAAACATCTCAATGCAGTATATATCAAAATATTAAAAAAAAATATGTTGGTCTTCCCAACAGAAATAGTATGATTCACTTGGAAGTCAAGCAACTGTGTTTGAGAGGTTGTCTGTATTGGTTATCTGCCTGAGTATGTACTCAGGGCTGGGGTTGAAGCTTGATTTTCTGTAACTACCTGCTTTTACATTGAAAATACTTGCTTTTTTTCCCCTCTGAAAGGGGAATATATGAAAAAGAAAAAATGTTTTGGCTAAGATGGAGGAAAATGGAAAGAAAAGTAGTCTAAACCTTCATTTTTTTCTATATATTGCTGTTCATATATGTACCTTTTTTCCAGGGATGTACCAGCCTCACCAGATGCTTCACCAAAAATACACTTCCAGTAAGGAGCTGCCAGTTGCTGAGAGTAGACACTAGACTCAACCTGAGGCAATGGAACCAGAATTCCTGAATGCAAATTTACAGTAGTCCACCTTTCACATTAAAAAGAAAAATAAATAAAATTCTAAATGTTATCCTTGAGGAGAATAAAGAATAACCGTTCTACTACATTCTGGTGCGACATACTGCTGACACAGTAAGAGTAAAACTGAGCCTTATGTGGCAAAATAAATTTTGTAACATTAGAGATTAGTACTTCAGACTAATTAATTTGTCAAGAGTAGATTTAAATGTACTAATGGGACTAAGCAGGACCAACAGGCCTGCAAAATCTATTGGTAAAAACATCTAGGACAAATCTAAGAAAGTAAGAAAAGTGTGTTTAGAATACAATACCACCTTCCTAACATTGAAGTACTGGTTACCTAGCATTGAACATAGCGGAAGAATATGACTCTCTGTGACTCTCTGTCAGCCTCATGACTCAGTATCTCATCAAAAGTAAATTAATCTTAGGACAGGACAGAGGTGAGTTTGGCTTCACTGTAGATGAAGGCGTGACTCTTACTGCTTTTATATCCAAATGAGCTGAAAAGGAGTGAGCTCGAGTACCAGCATCACTCCTCCAGCCTTGGCACAGCTCAGCACTCCCTCCTCGGTACCTCACATTGTGTAGTAGGCCTAATTTAAGTTAGCTCAAGTGTTGCTACATTTCACAGAAGTACAATAACTGCAATGTAGAAACTCTTAAACATGCTGGAGAGTGGGGGAGGTGGGGAGTGTGGGGAGGAAGCCCATGAGCAGGACTCACAAGACCTGTTCTTTGATAAATAAACAAATGACATAAGTGAGCAGGGACTGAGATTCTGAACTACAATGAAACCTAACATATTGAACATCAAAGTGCCAGCGAACTCATTAACTTGTGCTGTGAAACATGAAGCAGGAGTACAGAAAATATTTGCCTTTGCTGAAAACATTTGATGAGCATTTCACTTCAGAAATAAGTGTTATAAATGCTTATGCAATTCACTTGCATATGTAATTGCCTTTATGAACAAGTAAGCACTGCGACAGCATTGCTAATTCTCCAGATTCTGGGTTTTGATGTTTTACTTTAAGGTTGAATTTTAGTATGGCCATGTTTCCAGACTATGACTTTTCCTCCACTTTAGAACGTTATCAAACAAGAGGGTCTGAGAAAGCAAAAATGGGGAGAGGAGTTCATGGAACATCCTTTTACACCTTGAAAGTGGAATTAATGTTTCCACAAAACAAATTCTGGCTCAAGTGTGACCAAATCTAGAAAGGTGTTAGAATTCTGAACTGCAGAAGATGAATTGACACGATGTAGACAGTAAGGATAGGGAAAATATATGATTCGGGGAGAAGAAGATTAAAATTACTGTGTACTGCAAATTTCACATAAAGATAGCTTATGTGCAAGTCTTTTATGTCTGCTTATAGACTAGCACAGTGTGTCACTCATTTGGGTTAACTACATGCAGGAGCTGGGGCTTCCCTTACAGCCTCCAGCTATGCTACTGTAGAGCCCACCTTCAGCTATCTCAAGTTGAAGATTGCTAATTGCTAGCCCAGATGTTGACTGGAAGGAGCTCTGACATTTCAGGAAAGGCAAAGATTGTGATTGCTTCCCAGAGTGCTGCAAACCACAGCAAGTGGTCCTAACACTCCCAGAATGTGTTTAAGCTAACACAGTTAATACTAACAATCAGGCCTCTTCTACTGCTTATTAATGTCCAGGTTGCAGTTTTACTGAGTAGTTGCATCTGTTCCAGTGATCTGAGGCACCTACCACCGCCACTATACACCCTGATATACCTGTTCTCTCCGGTATATATGAGTTTGGTGCAGTTTCCCTGTCCTGCTCCCACCATGACTCAGGAAGGTTTTATTCACTATGACCCTTCATGTATAGAGTTATGCAGCTCTTGGCAGGTGTCATCAAATGGGGAAGATCTAGAGTCACTGGGTTATAGAGCTTAGGAAGTTGAAGGAAATCACAACAGGGAAACAGTAAAAATTCTTCATTTCTGACTTTCTGTGTAGAGAACTGACAGTTTCTCTCACTCCTGGAACAAAAGAGAAAAATCAAAGTTCTTCAGCATCCAGAGATCAATGAGGCTGTGCTTTGTACCTGCATTTAGGGCTGAGCTTTGAACACAAAATAGTCACATAGGTTCAAAAACATCCAGAAATTGAGTAAAAGAAAAGAAACAGACAGCTCATAGTACTTGAAGCGATTTTAGATTCTCAGGTGTCATGCTTAATTTCTGAAAATGTGATGTCAGTGATATATGAGAAACCGAGCTCTCAGCTAAATGAAATCTTCCAGTAGAAGTACAAAATGAAGGATACATTAGAATGGCTAACACGATATTATTCTGATGCTCTATCCATCAATTTACCTACAAAACTTCTGCCTTAGATACTCTAGGATAACTGTTTTCAGCTCCACACTCTTTTCACTAGATCCTGTATAAGAATATAAATTTTCGGACTCTGAGCTGGGACTCAGCAAATCTTGACACACTATAGTAGGATACTTTCTTCGTTCTTCCACCTTGCACCTCTTTGCCCTCTCTGAGAGGTACTGAGTAATGCATCTCAATGTATTTACAGAAGAACTAGTGAATGATAGAAGATACAGCCAGTTGTGCAAAATATTTTGTGGTTACCTCAGTGTACGTACCTGTGAATACTCTACAGCTGACGCTACTCAGAGCTCAGTTTTGGTCCCAGGGAAGGTCAGACACCATAACAAGAAAATTTTTCGAGATGGCCCTGAAAAGTTTTTGTCATCCAAACTTGAAAGAAAGTCTACCCTTATCATTCAAAGTAAGTCTACTATGGTCATTCCACCAGTCCATCAGAATAGAAAATCCACCTCTACCTGGTTATAAATTCATATATTGGTTTCTGGCTCGTCCATGGGGGGGTTATTTTTTCTTCTAGGGAGAAAACCTCAAGATTTAGCATGAGCACCCATGCAAGGAAGAAATGTTTTATTATTTATTTTTTCCCACTGCAAACTTTTTTTCTAAAAATAATCCCGCAACAACATATGGACCTAACCAGTAGGAAAAACTGGAAAATCACCTATAAGTGATTATTCAGAAAGGCTGAGTAAGGGTCAGTGGAACATAAATGGACAAATATTAACATTGTAGATATTCAGGAGTCATTTACCATGACTTTCTTATGGCATTTACAACATGGGTCTATGTATTTATCACATTCTACAATATCAATTTCCTTCTGTCCTTTCCAAGTCCCATAGAAATTCTTTCAACAGCCTCATAAATGAAGTCAAAAAGTTTGCAAGTAACACAATACTCTTCTGAGTAGTCAAAGTCATCATTAGTTGAGGATCTGGAGAAAGTGCCAGCACCACCAAGTGACAAAAGAATTTAAATGGTAGATGAAAATCAGTCTTGATAAATGTAAAAGCACACATAATAAGGAGTGTATATATCTATATGCAACTCTGGGTGTTCAATTAGAATGCAGAAAAGAAACTTGGAGTCTTTGTGGATCATTCTCTGTAAACACCCAACTTGGTGTTAAGCGGAACCAAAAAGGCAAGTAGAACATAAGGAATCATTCAGAAAAGAATAGAGAAGAAACCCGCAAGCATTACACTACTACATTATGCATAAAACCACAAAGAACTTGTATCTTTGACATTGACTACAATGTTGGGCCCTCAATCTGAATAATTATGTAGCAGAACAAGGTCTGGTACAGATAAGGATGGTTAGATTTCCAGAATTACCTCCATATGGGATGAGATTGAATATTCTTGGACTCTACAATATGAAAAAAACAAAACAAAACCACAAACAAACAAACAAACAAAAACAAAAAAAACCCAAAACAAAACAAAAAAAGAGAAACAAATAAACAAAAGGTGAATGGATATATAAAATATTCAGAGATGCCAAGCATTTGAATGGTGAAAATCTGTTCACTATTTCTAATAAAACAGAAGAACTAGGGGACTCACAATACAAGAATCATTGAGAAGTCTTAAAAGAAAAAAAAAACAACATTAATTTCAAAAACCTGTATAATTATTTTGTAGAGAACAACATAGAGAATAATGCATGGAATTCACTATCACTGCATATGGCAGATATTAAAGGTATGTATAACCTCAAAAATAAAAGGACCCATCATTGTTGCCAATTCTGTCTCTGGAAACTCCTGACTCACTGATCCTCACAAGTAAAGAGGCCATTCTGAATGAAAGAACAAAGTATACTTGCTTTGGTTTCTTATTCATTTCCTCAGCATCTGCTACTGTTACTGCCAGGGACAGAACAACGAGAGTGTCTTTTGACGCCTTTGTGGGTTTTGCAACCATGAGTGTTAATCCTTTAATCTTTTTGGTTCACTTTGTCCTCCTGAAACATATTTCATTTTGTATTTGTGGGCCTAATTCAAGGTTGGTGAATGAAGTCTAGTTTCTTTTGAAGTCAGTGGGAATCGTAGACTCACTTTTTCCCCTTTACATTGCAGAGAGTAATTCTCATTCCCAGATCTAAGTTTACACCACATGAAGTGATGTGAACAACTTGGATTCCTAAATGCATCTTACATTACATGGAGTCCCCTCACAACGTATCTGTCAGGGAGGATCTCTGCTTCTCATGGTCGAGTTTGAAACAGAGCTAAATAACACCAAGTGTCCTAAGACCCAGGGGTCCATCTTCACGGAGGTATTTTCCAGCTTCGTCACTGAAGGGGAAACCCAAGACAGGATTATTTCTACAGGGACTGCACCAGAATATTTGAGATATATGAATTATGATCCCTTTGTACCGAGGCATAGCAATCAGGAGTTTGGGGCTCAAGCTGCAATAGACTGAACACTCATGATATTCTGTATTTGCAAAGTAGCCTATTAAGAAAATCTGATGGCTTCCTTATGAATCAGGATGTTACTTACTTTTATATGTCTATACTGATAACCAGTCCAGTCAAAACTCAGCCAAAGGTGTTGTTACTATTAGAGATGACAAATAACTGCTTGGTAGCCTTTCTTTTTGTTTTTGTTGGGTTTTTTTGTTTTTGTTTGTTTGGCTGGTTTTTGTTTGGTTAGTTGTTTCTGTTGTTTGGTTTTGTTTTTGGTTTTTTTTTTTTTTTAATTTGAATTTCCTAAGTTCTATCTGCTTTCAGATAAAAGTAACTTTCAGGTTTTGCTAAAGTAATAAATGCATGATTTGTACTTTGGTTTAAACTTTTGTCTTGCAGAAGTTGCATGCACTACATCTTTTAGGAACATTTAGGAAGTTGCAGCTAGGTTTGTACCAAGCTGAAGAATGCTCCTGTGAGAGTACACCTAAGAACAAGTTGACTAACCTGCAGAAATTGCAGCAAATTCCATTATGTTACGTCTCAATTGCAACTTCACTAATTAAAACCACGACTGTTTTCAGTCCTTTCCTCACTGCATCCCCCTCTTCATTTCACAAAATCACAGGAGAACTTACAGTATACATAACTTTCTCAAGCAAAGACACAAATGCAAAGCACTTCTTTATAAAAGATATCTTTTTGTTACTATTTTACAGTCTTAGATGCTGAATCTATAAATAAGTGGACAAAAACATTTTTGATATTTCTCAAAGAATTGTCAATCCCTTTCAGGAAATTTTCTTCAGATCGAAGTCTTTGTTTCTAATATTCTTCACCCAAATTTGGATCTGTGCTTCTTGCTTAGAGGCATGAGTGCCATCTATAGAACAGTCACCAGCAGATATTTACTTGAATGTTCAGAAACAAGAGAGAGAGAGTTTTGTCCCTGTTGTCCCAGGAGACAGTTTTGTTCCTTTAACAAAATGCTCTCTTGCTATTCAGTTTATGTGTCACAACAAATTCAGTAATTTTCCACTAGTGGAGGTTTAACATGAGTAAATAAGTGTCATTACAATTTTAAGCAGAGAAGGAATCACGGACAGAGATAATGATATTGATATTTCTTGAAAGACTGTGATGATATTTTAATTTAAAATAAACTGTGTATACACGCTGCACCGGTGGTGGTGCGAATACTTAGTATAATGGGAAATACATTTGTTTTTCTTTCTGCTGTGTGTTAAATCATGAAATAAAAAAGAATTAAACCCAAACAAATAACTCCCACCCCACTCTGTTAATTCTCTTGCTCTAAATTAGAGCATTTTATGATGGGTTATTTATGTAATGATTTTTTTTTTTTATCTTCCTGTTTAGTCTTTAATAAAATATATAGAGGTATTGAGTATTTCAGTTCCATTTCTATCATAAAAGCTTTCTTCTCTAATCCATTTCTTTCCTTGTTTCCTTTTTGTCTGATGGTAACCACTTTCTCATGATGAAAAGGATTTTAATTGAGTCACTAGGAGTATATTTGTAATCCTTTATGTGAAGCCTTTCTTCCAGTTATGTATCTTTAAGTTGCAAATATATCCAGCTTGTAATTTAAAACATAATTGTATTTTGTATTGAAAATACAGTCATGGAAAGCAGAGGGCACCCTATTACATGCTAACTCTCCTATCATGAAAAAAGAAAGAGAAAGAGAAGAGAGGAGAAGGGAAAGGAGGGGGAGAGAGGGNAGAAAAGAAAAGAAAAGAAAAGAAAAGAAAAGAAAAGAAAAGAAAAGAAAAGAAAAGAAAAGAAAAGAAAAGAAAAGAAAAGAAAAGAAAAGAAAAGAAAAGAAAAGAAAAGAAAAGAAAAGAAAAGAAAAGAAAAGAAAAGAAAAGAAAAGAAAAGAAAAGAAAAGAAAAGAAAAGAAAAGAAAAGAAAAGAAAAGAAAAGAAAAGAAAAGAAAAGAAAAGAAAAGAAAAGAAAAGAAAAGAGAAAACCAGTCTCCTTATGTCAATCTAAAATAATCCATTTGTGATCACAAATGAAACATTTCCAATCTCATAATGGGTAGATTGCTCGGTTTTATTACCAGCCATGCAAAGCAAGACCTCATCAAAAGAAGCACTACACAGAGGTCCCATCTTTCCATTAAAATAATTTCAAAAAGCTTCCCCCC
>VXBW01007106.1:400879-415052 GCA_013400375.1 Thinocorus orbignyianus
TTTTTTTTTGCTCTCCTTTTCTATTTTAAACACATGCAAAGTTGTAGAACAGGAAAATCTTCTCTCTTTTTCTAAACACGTGATATATATATGCACAGTCTCCACTGATTAATCCAGAAACATCAGCCATAACTCAGATCTCGACTAGTGTGGTATCAGAAATATCCGTTTTACTAAAAAAAAAAAATGTATATTTCACATGAATCTCTATAATACATAATAATCTCATTTCAGGCTTGATTATCAACTCCATGAGGCCATGGAGGACTTCAATGAAAAAAAAAAAAAAAAGATGAGGCTCATATTATTTTAGCTGAACACAACTATATTTTTTATGTACTTATCTTGAAAATTAATGATCTCCAGAGAATATTCAATTAAACTAATTTTCTTTTTGTATATCTTAGATGTCCAATAAAAATCTCAGTTGAGAGGACAGCATTAATTGAATATACATAAAGAGAAATGTTATTTTCAGTTAAACATATAAAAAAGTTAATAGAAATCATAGTTTGCAGGATTACCTCAGTTATAGTAAAGATAGGGTTGTCAAAAAGCCAAACTACTTCGTTATATGAAATGTTATAGCAAGAGAAAGATTATTTTTTTTCCTTAAAACTAAATGGCACCTAAACTGCACTGTAATTTTTTAAATCTAATTTATAGTAAAATACAGTAATTTACTAATTTATAGTAAAATTGTGATTTTTTTTTTCATATAGAAAGATTGACTACACTTTACAATTAAAGGTGGTGAGCCAGCTTAAATTTTCTCAAGAAACTGTGTACAAAGACTTGAAAGACAACTGCAAAGCTGAAAATTGTCCTGCAGTGGGAACACATCAAAGTCAAATGTAAGAGTTTTAAGTGTCGTCATTGCTCTCAAAGCAACAAAAACATACCTTCATGCACTAAAATAAATGTATTGTCTTCTCAGCTGCAGAATATAACTTTCAGTGCTGTAGGCTCTTACATAAGAAAAAGAGTTTTTTTTAATATCTGAGGGTTCACAATATGTGGAACTACTCAGTGCAATTTATACAACTTAAGGGCAAAAGACACCTGGTCCTGCTGGTAAATTGAGAGTAATTCCATTAGCTGAAATGTGTTTTCTATCAATGGAATCAGAAATGCTCTCACCATCAGTGAATTTTCTATCAGTTGAGGTGAAAGCAAGGTATGATGCAATTCCCTGTCATTTTCCTTTTTGCTGGAGTTCCACTAATGCTCTATGATGAAACTTTGGTGACCATGTAGGTGCTAGAATTGCAAGAATAAAGCAAATAATTTTTGTCTTCATCAGTGCATGGAAACAATTTAATGTTTAAAACTTTTAAGAAACCTTTTCTCATTCTCCCACTATTTGAAACTACATTGTAACAATATTTATCTTCTGCCTCTTCAATCCGTGTTCACACACTACTGACACTTGAAGATGGTACTTCCTATGAATTCAATTTTAACATTCCCTTCCTTCAATATAGAATATTCCATAGTGAAGTTTATGGAAGAAACACAAAATGGAAATTTATAATAATGAAATAATTAATACACTCATGTCAGTCAATATGTAACCATAATGTTCCAAGAGTATCTCATAAACGAAATTATAACTTACCTATATCATATATTAACACATCATGCCAAGTTTTCAGCTTGCATGTGTTATTAGAACTGTATCATAGTCAAGAGAAATGCATTTACTACAACCGGTCTATCAAATCGACTTTTTTTTGAAGTAGGATAGACACAGTAGACATTCTTCTTTGTGTGGATCTATAATGTGCTCATTAAGATAAGATTTATTGATAATACATAGCTCAGTAGACTCCTACTATTCTATTACGTTTGGTGCTCAGTTGTACTTTCTGCTGCAAAAAAGCAGTAGTGGAATAGATCCTTTGCCTATGATCTGAGGCTGAGATATTGCACAGATGCCGTATGTGCTTACACTTATACTCTCTCAGTGGCCCTAGAGACAGCACAGCTGTAAGGCATGAAGGTTGTGATGAAGTCAGAGGCACTGCTCCTTTCCTTCCAAATACTACTTCATTTCACAAACCAAATTTTTTTGTTGTCCCATATTCTCTCTTTCACTCATTCCATCTTCACTAGTTCTGCACAACAAAAGATGTCCCAAGAAGCTCACATTAGGAAGTCTTGACCAGATAATGCAACAACTGACCAGGTTTTGATCATATTCTGTCCCAGTTTTGAAAAAATACATTATGATTTCATTAGCTTTACGAGTTACTACTAATTCTTAACTTCTTTTGTTTTAATGAATGCTAATTTGACCACAAAGCTAAATAAATTGTGTGTGCAGTTTTTAGAGCTCTTCAAATTCTCTCTCTGAAAGCAGTAAGTCAGGTCTTGGAACAAAACTTTCAAAAGAATTCTCTCTTAAAAGGCAAAAGCTGAGAGAGGGAAACTGTTCCAGCATGGCTGGGTGTACACAGCACTAAAAACTGGAGCCAGAACTGTTACAAGTGGTTACAGTTAATTCAGTACCTGGTGTCAGAAAATTACAGCAAAAAAGAGAGTAGGTTTAATTAGCTTAACACAGCTAGTTTCACCCCCCCTCATCTTAGACCTGCACCCTCACTAAAAAATGAAGTTGGTTTGTGTCCCTTACAGAGGATATATTTCGCTGAATTCCTTCAAAACCAAAAATATCAGTAGAATGTACATTCATCATTCCTAGACCGCTTTCATTCTCACATTCTAGTTTTCAGTTTGCTTTTGTATGTATATGTGAGTGATCTGCTCAAATATTCTGCTGAATCCATACTAATAAACTTCATTAGTATTTGCATACCATATGCTCACTAAGGGCTTAATTACACTTTGCTCCACAAACAAGTATTTTTAAACAATTAATGTATGTCAGCTAATTATTTTTCCTGACTTATTTACTTTTTAATTTTGCTTCATTTTTAATTTATACAAGACCTCTTTGTGGCCTTGTTTCATTTTCCAAAGAATGATAATAACTAAGGCTCTTATACCTCAAGCACCCAGGCACATCCTTTAGTTTATCCACTTGAGCAGTCATCAAAGATTCCTAAGTATGAAGTGAGGAAAGTTACTCATGAGCATAAATGGTTCCAGTTTTAACACTGAAATATACCCATATACTATACATATTGCATAAACTACACCCTGCAAAAACTGGAGCTTGAACAGAAAAAAGCCTTGACCGTAGCAATCTCAAATTACATTTTTGGCAGAATTGACAGAGGTACATCATCATCTTCCTTTCACAATCCGCAGGATCCTTTAGGACATGTTCTCATGTAGTCAAAAGAGTCCATACTAAATGCATGACTGCATACTTCGTACACTCCAAATATCAATTGGAAGGTAAAACTTGATATACATATAGCTGCTCACCACCACATGAGAGTGTCCTTGACTAAGAAAGTACCAGTCTGTCAACCTCATCAGGCGCTCAGGACATTTGAGTATTGCAGATTCACTCATATGGTTCAATACACATACTGACAGATCATTTCAGATAATGCAATTCCTCTAAATAACGTGGCCCCGGGACTCACAGGACACTCGCAAAGAAGTTAAGGACAAGTAAAGTTAATAAATGTTTTAATTTTTTACTACACAGAAGAAAAAAATTTTATGTGAAATTTCAACCTGATCTAATATACAAAAATTACACAGGGAATACCGTTCTCACTCACTCTGAAAGTCACAACAAACAGAGCAGGCTCTGGATGGCCAAAACAGTTCTTTGGATTATGTTATCTTGATACCAAAGCTCTCCAACAGCTACATCATAATCCTGGAATCCAAGGATATGTTTTCAGCTTCTATAGAGACAACTTGGAAAACCCAGGAAGATATTTCTTAAAACAGCTTGGATTTTCAGCACTAGCTGCTCAAGGCCACCCAGGATTCAGCATAGATACTTGCCAGCTGAAATCCATAGTAAATAGGAAGGTAGTTTGGCTTCAGTTATCTGAGCTTCAAATCCATCTTTGGATTCCTGTGCACCTCTATCCTTAATACAAGTGCAACTTACCCTCCTCTACCATCATGCAGGTGTATTGCTGGCAAATCCAGAAAACAAAATAAGTGGGTTAGAAGAACCTCAAGCAGATACCTATGGGTCAAC
The DNA here is from genome assembly GCA_013400375.1 of Thinocorus orbignyianus. Classification (NCBI taxonomy): domain Eukaryota; kingdom Metazoa; phylum Chordata; class Aves; order Ciconiiformes; family Thinocoridae; genus Thinocorus; species Thinocorus orbignyianus. The sequence goes on from VXBW01007106.1 coordinate 405,012, forward strand.
TCCCTATCCACAGTAGTATCTAATGGAGCTATCTCAGTTGCTTTCAAAGAACCCCATGTAAGGCAAAAGAACAGTATTTTTCTGGGGCAGATAAGGATTGCTTCTTGCAAAATATATAAAGCTTCTTTTTTCATCTCTGGTGAAGGCAAGACGTTAAGAGTGACACCTAAATGGAAGTCTAATGAAGACCTAGAAATACAGCCAGAGGATATAGGGTGATTTCCCAGAATAGGTTAGGCAAATAGCTGTAGCAACCACTTTGATAGGACTAATTGTCTCAGTGCAGAGAGCAGAATGGAAGCGCCCCTCAAGATCCAGCTTTTATATAGGTCTATGTAGACACCATAACCTCTACCACATCTTTTCCATGGGTTCCTTACTGTCATGCTGGAAAACAGGGATGACATTTTGAAATATTCTTACTTCAGTATAAATCGATTTCCTCTAGTCCTTTCTACCTGGACAATAATTTGAATTCTTCTTTTCACAGCAGCCTTTTGCATACCTCATCATATTGTTACATTTCTTCTGTCTTCTCTCCTTCAGCTTAAATAACCCCTGTCACTTAAGCCTTCCCCATTTGAACTTCATTTTCTTGTACCATAATTCTTGTATCTGTACTTTCTAGTTGCTATAACTGACCATCTTTCTTCAGTGTAGCACACAAAGGTGATCACAAGGCTCAGGGCCTTACATCTTCCCAAAGTAGTAAAAGGATCACTTCATGCATCTTGCAGTTGTAATGTTGTTTGCTTTCTCTCAGTATGGTGCTTGCAGTTCAATGATACTGCTGTGATTTCAGTGTCTCTCACAGCATTTCCTCACAGAAAAGCCAGCTACTCTGCTATGTGCTTGGACAGCTGATAACACCAACTTAGGTATGAAACCTTCCTATCTGAAAACAAGAGGGGCTTTGTATTAGATTTCTCAATTTACTCAGATTTTTTTTCAAATTTTATGCTTATCTTTAAACATATCCACTGCCCCTCAGCTAAATATTTTTTACGTAAGAAGCTTATTCCCTGTTATGAAAAACAAACTATTGATTAAAGTGTTGAATAAAAATGAACTCAGCATAGCTCTCTGGAGAGCCCCAGTTCTGTGACTGCATCCATAACTTCACTATCTTTTTATCACTTTTTATTTTACACTTTTTTCTCTTATTGAAAGATATGTGTAGGGGGTGGGTTTTTTCCAGTATATTGGAATGTAATTTATTTTAAAGAGTATCTTTAATATAATCTTCCTCCTAAATCACTTGGAATAACTTTATGCAAAACAGAACCTTTATTGCCCTTAGCAGGGGAAAAAAAGAAAAAAAAGGTGTACAGGGTATTTAAAGAATCAGTGAGGCTATTGACACATCTGGGCTATAGGAAAAGGGCACAGAACATAAAATAGTTATATTTTTGCCAAGTTCATTTAATTTCCAAATTGCAAAAAGAAGGGAAGTTTATGAGTCTGAGAAGTTTAAGCTGTTCCAAAAAGCAGGCACTGTGGAAAGTATGTTGGTTGTTCCGTGATAAGGAATAAGGAACAGGAAGGCACTAAAATGAGCAGAAGGAAGAGAAGAAGACAAAGATAAGACATTTGAATTTCTCCTGTGTTTCAGGTAGAGAATAGGATACGCAAAAAAAACTACTTGCAGCTCTCTGATTATGGAGTCTACTCAGGACCTACTAAAGTTAAGCAAATCTTTACAGTGCTAAGAAGTACACTTACCAAAGGATCCTCACCAGAGAAAAAAAATGCCAGAGGGCTGGGATTTCAGTTGTTTAGCTTCTTACTGGTGGATGTAGGAAAATGATATTGAGATTGGTCAGTTGCTAAGTACTGAATGCTCTTGGTAGCTATTACCTCTTTAGGGCTAATGAGAAGAGACATTCTGGGTCCCAGTCCCAGGACAAGTTAGAACATTTCCATGGAGATTCAGAGCAAGTTCTACTACACATTAAGATGCTGAAATACTTCTAGGCTCAATGAACACCTCTCAGATTCTCCCACTTTGGGACTACTTTATTTGGAACAGCCCAGGTAGGTAAAGTTCCCTAGGAGAAGCTCATGCAAGAGAACTTCTTTATACAAACACAGTCAAATGCTGCAATAGCAATATTAGGCATACGAAGAAAGGGTTGAGAGGTGTGAGAGGTCTGGCAGAAGCAGGAGAAAGAAGAATCAAACTGGTTTGTGAACATCTGAATAAACATCCTTCAGCAGCACAGCTAATTATAAATATGCAGAATAAAGTTGCTGGAACAATCACAGAATCAGAGACATCAGCATGGAGTCCAGAAGGCACGTTATACACAAAGCAGTCTGAAACATCTCCATATTTGACCCTTGGGAGGGCTGACACATTACAGAAGGCATGTGAACCACTGCAACCCAATAAGCTGAAGTGAAATCTTGTGTTCAGCCTTTATTAGCACAGGACAGGCAGGCAAGAACAGTAAGTTGCAGAGACACATAGTGTCACTAAGGCAAAATAGCTAGAGTGCACAGGAAGTGCAGGGTGTGCTGTGTTGCACGCTAGAGCTGTGTTTTAATTCTCTCTCTTCACACACTGTTTATGGACCCTGAGCATTAAAACTCCAGACTGTGAATTGTATTTCATGAGCCCTGCATCAGTACAGGTGCTGCAGAGCTTTTTCTAGATGAAGTCACTACTGACTTATTTGCCAGTGGTCTGATAACAACTGGACAGAGTTTGTCTGGGTGTGCCCAGCAATGTACAGCAAAAACTAGCAAAACCTTGAGCACCAACCCGTTACTGGTTTTAGCTTTTCTTCCAACAGACAATTTTATTTTTCTTTCTTTTCAACATTGGAATCTTCCCTTTCTGAAATGTTAGACGTTTCGCTTTGCTTCATTTGGCCAAAAAACCCATAAATATTTCCAAATTGAAAAGTTTAATTTAGGCACAGTTCAGCATTGAACTGCATTTTCTCATGTTCTGGGGAAGTGGAAGCGATTAATCCCCTTCCTCCCTTGTAGGCTGGGGCAGATCAAACCTCGCCTGTGACTTCCATGCTTCAGCTTTACAGTTCATCGCAAGGCACAAGTGAGATGCCTGAACTGCAACTCCCATAAAGCAATGGGGCAGCTGAAGTAGATGTATACTTACTGGTACCTGCCTCCAAAGAACAATATTTGATCTGACTTGAAACATGAACGCCATCCAAAATGGAATATTTCCATTCTAATGGAAACTTTTAGTTTTCAGATGGAAGGATCTGGCTATTTTTAAGATGAAGCCAGAAGCAAAACTTGTTTTGACAAAAATTTTTCCCACCCTGACGTATTAGAAATTGTCTGTACCCATTTACCATCTAATAAAAATGAGGTTTTCTGATCATCTCTGCTACTGTTATGAACTAATTCTGGATAATATTTCAATAATTCTGATAGCATTCTGCAACACTGTTTATCTCTCATCTTCTATGGTGGGGACATTCAGCTCCTAATTTCCATGAATAGAGTTTAACATTTTTAGATTACTGGATTGGAATCAAAATCAGCTTGCTATTCTGAGTTCTTTCTAAAATTGTAACTAAAGATCTTTAATTGTTTCTTTTCAATCAGCTTCAGAAAACTGATATATGCTGCCTTATTACCTGAACTTCTTGACTTCCAGCTGTTGACCTTCTGTCACTGAGAGTACTCTTCTCCTCTGCAGGGTCCTCCTGAACTGCTGAATCTGTTGAAACAAATTCACAAGATTTTAATTTTCATGTATGCATTATGCAGTTATTTAACTTCATGCCCCACTAAAAGCATGTTGATTCACATTCTTATTGTGGCAGTGTACTTAAAATGACTGCTTGATAAAAACTTGCTTTATGAGGAATCTGGTTTATTTTCTTACAGAAAAAAAAAAAAAAAAAAAAAAAAAAGGTATTTCTCGTCTTCCCACTCTAAGATTGAGGCTTGTAATGGCTTTCTTGTTATGTATTCTTGCACAAATTCTTTTTTCTGATCCTTCAAAATTTTCTTCAGCTGTATGGCATCTCCACTCCAATCTACAGAACAGACTATAATTCCTCATTTTTGTCATCATCATCATTTCCCCAAATTTACCCCAGACGTGGAGAGTGCAGTGAGCCTGAATCAAGCTGTTATGTGTCACATTCTGCATTAAAGTTCTAATAAAATTATACAAAATTTGATAAGAGCATAAGAAAAGCTTTAAATAGAAGAAAAGGATGAATACAGTAAAAAAATCAAAAGTTAATGAAAGAAAGAAAACCTTTGAGCCCCAGAGAGTTGACTTGGGGTAGAAGGAGGGAGGTAAGAAAGGAGAAGAACAAAAGATAAATAAAAGATTGCAAGGGGGGAAGGAAAATGGTGCTCTGCTTTCATTGGGAATACTTAAACGCCTCACAAGATGAGCAGAACATTAGGATATGAAAACCTAAAGGGCAATATAATCCCAAAGGGGAGGACTAGTTTCAAAAGAAGGTTTATTAAAACTTAGCTTGCTTTGCATAATGTCAGAAAAAGAAATACAGTGAAACTCTAACCTTTTTTCCTTTTCAACTTTCAGTGTCTTTCCACTCTTTTTTCTCTATGATCATTTTCCCTACCCTGTAGCTTTACTCCTGCTTTCTGTTTATAACCTTTAGAATACTTTCATGAGCATATGCTATAATTCTCTTTCCTTTTCTTTATCTCCTTGTTCCTACAAGCTGGCTTGAATAAAGAAGTCATTATCAGCAAGCCCACAATGGGTCCAGACATCCACATTCAAGATGTTGTATAGATGATATATTGATCAGTCCTCAATGAGTAATAGCGTTCTAATGAAAAGAGCTTACAGAAGTTAATGTATCTGCTCATGCAAACCACAAATGAAGCATTCTATGGCACAAAGGGTCTGGCCCTGTGAATTATAATTACTCCCTACAACAATAAAAGTCAGGAGTGGTTTTATTTATTTACCGCAATCAATGATAGTCTGTGGGCTACACATTGAAAATTCATTTTACAAACCAGCACCCAGACTGTTTGCTTTTTCTGTGTCCATTGGGAATTAACCCTTCAGCTGCCACTGCCAATCCTGAGGCAGATATCCCCACAGAAATGAAAAGGCTGCAGTTTGTTCCAGTGTTCTTCAGGTTAAGAAAAGCATCTACAGTCATTCACAGAGGAGTAGCCACATGCAACTGCTCCCAGTAGAGTCAGCATATATTAAAGCAGGGTGAGTATATAAATACAAAGACTGTCTGTCCTACATTAACTACTTGGGGAGTCCCTGGTTTGAAAACTGCACCACAATGCTGTGTCATGCAACTTTCCACAGACTGATGAGAGTGTTTTTAGTGCTTTAGAACCTCATCTTCTGTCCTCAAAGTAATCTATAGTAGAGTAAATGCAATCTGTGCTAATACATACAGTATATGGCCAAGGAAAACAAAAGGAGCACCATTTAAATTATTAATTAAATTGCAGAAAACATAAAATTAAAATTATGTTGACATCTATGCTAAAGCAGAATAAACCTGTCACTGTACTTCAATAGAAGAGCAAAGATTAACAACAACAACAAAAAAAAACCCAAACCAAACCAAAATTAAACACAAAATATAATTATGCTACTTTGTAAATTATATTCTGCGTATTAAGTACTGGTCTGTCACCTTCTCAAAAAATATTCAAAACCAGACACTAAGAAACTCAGAGAGAAAGCCAATGTGGGTGATCAAAGGTGAGAAATAGTTTCCCTTTAAATAATAACTAAAAAAAAACAAAAAGAAAGGACTTGTCAGCCTGGAAAAAAGATGTTGGGATGGAATGAGGGAATAATACAGGTCCATAAAATCCATGTGTGCTCACAGAACTTAACCTGTTCACTGTTTCTCTCAATACAACATTTAGATGACAGCAAATATGACTACTAAATTGAAAACAAACAAATGGAGATACTTTTCCACACAAAGAACAGTGTTGTTCATTGGCTCATGTTGCTACAGATACTGGAAATTCATGTGATTTCAAGAGGTGAAAGCGAACTCCCTCAAAATCTTTCTCAAGAAACCCTAAGTCACAAATCACTAGAAACTGGAAAAGATGTTGTAGAAAGTATCATTAAGTGATATTTTTACCCATTTATCTTGGCTTCTGAGACTGGCCACTGCTAGCTGACGTTAGCCATAACCTGGGCCAGTGACCTAGGTGTACTGATTGTGTTATAAACCACCACTCACCCATAAAAGAAAGTATTATTTTACACAACCAACCAATTTGCTGAAAAGTAAATTAAAAGAGGTTCTTTTTCAATGATTTCACTGTAACTCCGATCAACAAATGACCATGTGATGGAAACACTGTCTGATGTAAAGCCTCATTTCCTGACAGAGGACTGTAGCATTACACACACACCCATCTGTTTTCTTTGTCCCTCATATTTTTTATGCTTCTTAATGTTAAACTGCACGGACTTGTAGCTTTGTTGGCTTGCGGCACCTACCATGCCAAAGAAACAAAGAGCTTCCTTCATGAGGTGCCAGAATGATATGCACCTAGCTTTTAATTGGTATGGGAGACCTTTGAAGAGGAGAAGCGAAGGCTCCAGAATTTCTGTCAAAAACCCAAATTACCTTCTAAGAGTCCAGGGTTAAAATCTGCACTGATAGGAAAAGAAAGCTACCATCCCTCAAATCCTAAATAATCTGGGTTCTGAATTAATTATGTCTTTCCAAAGCTTAACCATAAATAGGAGTTGTCTTTTTTTTTTTTTTTTTTCCTTTCCTGTCTGTTCCCCGCTGTGCGTATACGTGTGTCCTTCTTAAGTCTTGGTAAATCTCTCTGATTAAGGGTAGGATTAATATAGAAGAATTAAACTTTTAAGATCAAAAAGAAAAGACATTTAACTTTTACCAACAAGAAATTGCTACTAACAAGCATTCTTTGAGTGAAAGAAAGGCTCCCTGGGTACAAAGAACTGTTTAACTGAAAATATGAAGGTCTTTTTCCTTAAATGAGTAATCTTCAAAAGGAAACGTTTTATTTTTACATTTATTTCCACTTTAATCCTATCACTTGCCTGACTCAATTGCTGCCTTCTTATAGAGAATAAAATTTTAAATAGTTGTTCTGTGTAATTTCCATTCATCATGTAGACTCTATATGAAAAGTGATAAATCATGGATGAGAAAATATACTTAAAAAAAAGTGAGGCTATTTGCTCTGCACTCTTTTTTACTATATTGGACCACACAACATACTGTGAAGTAATTTCAGTAGTATTAGAGTCAAAATCCTTTTTCCTTTATGCTTACCATCAGGAAAATAAAATAAATAAAAGAAGAAAGGAGACTGATTAATCTGCTCACGATAATTTCATATTTTTTATAGCTAGATCTTTTAACTCACAATGGAGATGATTTTGATGACATTCAGTAAAAAAAGTATATAAAAAAAAGTATATATATACATATATATATAAAAGTATATATTCTATATACAATGATGGGTGCAAAGGAGCACAACATGTAAATACAATAGAGAGCGTTGATGCAAACCTACTTACTTCAGGATTCCATATATTTTTGCAATCACAATCAAAAAGATTGACTTTCTTCAGCCTCCGCAAGAATCCCACAGCTGGTCTGCAAACTGATCAACAGGGTCATGGTTTTTCAGAGAGGCACAGATTTTGTTCTTACTTCTTTCCATAAATCTGGATAAATTTCATCGACTTTGATGGCATCGCCCTGAATTTCCTACTCCATAATGAGAAAAAAAGTTTAAAATATTGCAAAAAGAAAATTTATCTCTACTTCTTTTTAAACATTGCGGTGTAGGTTTTACTGTTTTCAGACTTTACAATATAATTCTTAAAATCACATTTCCAGTACCTGTGCTTTTTATTTTTGTTTCTGTCTTTTCAATTCCATCTGGCAATAAGCTTTTCTGTTTCTTCCTGTAATTCAGAAGGTAATGTCTGTGTTACAATGTAGGCAAAGGTTGTTGTGCACCAAGGGCTGAGGAAGTACCACTTAGATTTCAGAAGATATAAGATTCACTTCTCAGATATCATTGTGACAACAGTGCCTGAAGCTGGAGGAATCATCTCTGTGTGTTTTTCTATATTTTTACATGCAAATTTCCATTCTGAATGTACTGTCACACAATGAGCATCATCGCTGATATCAGCAAGTCAGTTTGGGGGTTTCATTAGGTTTGAGAGAGAATCACATTGGAAAGGAAGTGTAAAATAGGTGGAAAGTTTACACAAGGTCTTCCATAAGACCCTAGATTTAATTTGGGTATGGAGGAAGCAAATGAGTGCTGCTGAAAATCAGCCTGACTTTTGGGCTTCAGGTCTAAGGTCTTCAATTGAATTGCATTAGACTTGAATTAGAAAATTAAAACAAACTACTGGTGATACTTCACCCATATGAATAACAAGAGCTAAGAAACGGGGACATTATATGGAAAGGATGGGACTGAGATTAAAAAGGCTGTAGGAAATCTAAATAAATACACTCAGAATGGAGGCAATGTATAAGATTAACTTTGTTTTGGAACACCCCAGGAATGATTAATGGACAAAAGTCTGGCAGAAAAGGGAGCCAAACATTCCTCTGTTTTCTGAACATCCAATGAATGGTTACAAACCAGATTATATAGGTTAGTTAGAACATACAATCAATTTGTTATCCAAGATTTTACAGATGCAACACTGATAGAGGTCGGAATATATATAAAATAAAAATTTAGTTCCTATTTTAGGAAATACTTTCATTTTTATTTATATGCTTCCTGTCTCCAGAATCAGAACTGAACAATTAGAATCTTGTAGCATGTTTGTTCTGCAACATACTGTTCACTAGCACTCCTAAGAACGTATCAATAGCATAAATAATCATAGTCCCTTACTATAATTCCATTTTTACATTTATGTACACTCAATTAAAAAACATTTTGGTTTCCTTCCTCCTTTCTTTCTGTTCTAAAATTTCCTGCATGTTGTATCTAAAGACCTGCTTCCTAGATTAAATGTCTCAGTTGTACCCAGGACCTTGCACTTGGCCTGGCTGAACTTCATGAGGTTTATATGAGCCTACCTCTCAAGCTAGTCCAGGTCCCTCTGAATGGTGTCGCTTCCCTCCAGTGTGTCAACCACACCGCACAGTTTGGTGTCATCATCAAACTTGCTGAGAATGCACTTAATCCCACTGTTCATGTCTCCAACAAAGATGTTAAACAGCACTGGTCCCAGTACTGACCCCTCAGGAATGCCACTCATCACTGGTTTCCACTTGGACATTGAGCAACAATTGACTGCAACAAATATTTTGTTTCTTCTTGTCTTCTATTTTTGATGCTAAGCAAACCAGGATTATTTATGCTCCCATTATAAAACAAATCTTCACATCCCTGATCATTCCTGAATATCTTCTTCCCAAATGAAAGAAGATATTCTTCTTTCCAAAATGAAGACTGATGGAAAGGCCCTTCCAGAAAATTGCTATTTTTTTTTCAGTAAGAAAGAGATTAAGGAGTCAGGAATAACATCTTACAGAAACAGTGGACGACACTGGGGCCATAAGGATCTCTGGATGAAGAGAAAGTAATACAAATCTAGAACAATGGAGTACAGTAGAAAAGGCATTGAGAAGGCACCTTAACACCTAATGTCTTTATCTTTTCCTCCCTGTCTCCTTCCTTATCAGGGCCTTGCCATAAAACACCTGTACCTGATATCCAGGAAGATGCAACAACTCCTGAACAAGACAGTTCAGCAGATTTTAGGGAGAGCTCTTTTAGATGCCGTACAGCCCCAGAAACATACCTGCCCGGAAAGCTATGGAGAGATAGCTGGAAAAGTGCAGTTGTTCCTTTGATCCTAGGTGACCATGCAGAGCTGAATAGCAATATATTTACAATCAAAGGCACTGGAAAATCACTAGTAAGAGAATCTGGGGATTATGATGGAATGGAATAAAGTCAGTGAGTATATTAAATAGGAAATCCCATGGAGCAAGAAGAATTTTATATGGACGACTGGAAAGAGATATAAATTCATAGAATCATAGA